>JAHRHZ010000052.1:7943748-7985483 GCA_024137785.1 Ginglymostoma cirratum | reverse complement strand
TAGGCCCGAAACGTCAAGTTTTCCTGCTCCTATGATGCTGCTTGACCTGCTGTGTTCATCCAGCCCCATGCTTGTTATCTTAGATAAGTAACATACAGTTTTTGTTTTATTGAAAGTCACATGATTTCTCATAAATACTGTTTTGTAACTCAATGTTCAAAATAACTTTCTGATCTTTAAAGGCAGAAAAAAAATCAATTCTTCCCCACTTTACATCCAAAGTTCCTGAACAATATTAATGCATTAAGAGTCTTTACCTGAATCTCCACCAACAATCTATTTGCAATCTGTAAATACACATGCAATCTCTGCACGAAGTGCTTAAACATCCAAAAAATTAATAAACTAATCACAACTGAAATTTTATGATCTGTATTGAATAGTGAGCTTTCAACATTTCCAATAGCTGGTATCAATATACATAATGATCTTACACACAGGACTGTGGATGATCCTTGTCAACATGTACCGAAACATCTTCAGCTGCTTCACCAATGGCCTTCCCTCCATCATAAGGTCAGAAGCAGGGATGTTTGCCAATAATTGCTTCATGTTCAGCACCATCCTCAATTCTTCAGATATTTAAGTATCCCATGTCCAAATGCAGCAAGATCTGGATAACATCCAGGCTTGGGTTGAAAAGTAGCAATTAACGTTCGCACCGCACAAATATCAGGTAATTGGATCAAATGGATTTTGTTCCAGCACCTCTAATTTGCAGTTGATCCTGATTACCAACCAGAAATGACATTGATGGCACTTACAAGGAATGAATGGAGAAAAGAAGCCGATGAAAGGGACTACCAGCAGTTGTCAATGGAGCAAGGGACAACAGTCCTGGGCAGGAACTGCAATCTGCAGTTCTCATTAATCTGAGTTTGTTGAAAGGAAAATAAATGAGTATTGTTTTCTGCAGGTCTTTCCTTGCTGATATACATGCTGTTTTAAAAAACTGAGAGCACAGGCAATCTGAAAATGTAATGTTCCATGCAGCACACTAACTTTGCAGACATCCATTGTTTAAGTGCACTCATTATTTAAATATATACAAATATACTTGGAAAGCTAATTGATACATCTCTTTTGTTTTATTTAAGATCTTAATCTCCAGCATATTCACATAAATTTTTATTGACATCAATCTCCATAAACAGACAAAATATCATGCAGCATCTTTGGCATATCTGCTGAATTTTACAGGTAGAGCACATCTGTATGCTTATGATGTGGAGCTGCTTTAATGTTTGCTGCAGGTTATCATTATGCAACTCAATTTGAACTGCTTACAACACATTAAACAGAACCATGCGACTGTTGATTCACAACAAATTATGGTAAATTAGCTTGATAATATGACTGATTGGAACACGCTTTGCAATATAAATATATTAATCACTCCTCAATCTAAAAAGTACCAAGTCTTCAAAGTGAGCAATTACTTTATTTCTCAAGAGAAGCTGTTCTAATTATGAGTGAGGGAGATGGTACTAATTATGTACAATGTAAATACCAAGTCTCAGATCAGTGTACATAATCACTTTATTTGTAATTTAGAAATGTACTGCGTGACAGTTTTTTTAAAGAACCCTTTTCTTTTGTACATTACATAGTCCAACTTGTCCATTTTATTAGAAGCTGTAAAATGAGGCTAACAGGAGATATAGGGTCAGATTAATATATTCAAATACAAAAATTCTTGTTGTGCAGCAGAATTATTAACCCATAAAGGTACCTTTGAATGATTGCAGTCATTTTTCCAGCAATTGCTTTATCTGTAAAAGCCAGAAGACTCTTATTAGATGCTTTGTGGCTCCCAGAGGATGTCAGAAATATGTCGAAACACAAAATCACAACTAAACTGCAGCAGATTTAGAAAGAGGTGAATCTTTCCTTCAGTACTTGAGCAAAACAAGGATTAGCCACTCAACAATTTATTCCGCTATTGAAGTCAATTGTAAAACAATCTGGGCTGCCCATTTCCAATTTTGTGCTAGTTTCATCATCAACATCACATCTGAGCTGAAGTTGAATCAAGCAGATGTAGCCTCCATCAGCATTTTACATTTTTCTTGGCATATATTCATGAAAACACTTGTTTGTCCCTTTGGGACGTACAGGGGAAGTGGAAGGATGCTCAGACTTCTTATCAGTACATTCTAATGCAATATGAAGCTCACCTTCTGTGACCATTGGTTCTTGGCATGGGACTTGAATCCTGAACTCCTGGCCCGGAGTTAAAGATGCCACTACTGCACCAAAAGTCATCCTACAGCATTTTGTATTACAATGAAAACTGAGTTCACCTTCAGGAGATATATTACGACTCAAGCCTGTATGGGTTGGATTGGACATTTGCAGCAACCAGTTGTGAGATGGCACCAGTTGCATTTTTGAGGCCTGAGCCTCATTCACATTGGGCTGGTGAGGGGCCCAAATAAAGCCAGATTATTTTTGACATGGGAGAGAATGCCCACAAAATTAATTTCCGTTTACCTCTGCCAAAGTTCATTAAATTAATTGCCACTGAAGTTGTCCAAGGCATGCACAGGGTGACACACTCCAATCTGAAATGGCAATTATGTAGTAAGATCAAAATTTGCAAAATGCCAAGGGTCTAGTGCCTGGAACAAAAGGATGCTTTTGGGTGTCTTGCTACCGCTCTGTAATAATTATTTTGGATTAATCTGTTCAGATGGGTTATGACACAGCTCCACAGCAGAAATGACTTGATATTCTGGTCCAGAAGTAGGAAAGCCACAATCACACCTCAAGGCCATCCCATTGTAATGGTGTCCATAGGACTAGGCTTAACAAAGCGACATAGGCACTAATCCCATTTTGAGACTGGTTTCTCATTGTCGATGGCAGTTTCAGCAAAAGAGATTTCAAAGCTCTCCAAGAGCTCTTCATAATACCACTGAGAAAATGCAACTGAGCTAAGTTCCCCATTGCCTCTGACAAGGCCTAGTTCAAAGAATTGAAAGCTAATTAGAAGAGAAATAATAGGAAGGAGTAATTGTTAATTAATCACACTCATTTCAGAACTGAATCTTGTCTTTTTTTTACAGCTGTGCAAACATTTACTTTGTTCTATGGCTTCTGATGGTAGGCCAGCTCATAATTACTGTAAGATTACTAATACATTCATGAGGTAAACCTCTTGGTCCTGACCACAGTGAGCTTTATCCTTGTTCAATTTGGAAACGACACCAGAGGGCTCAGTTCTGAAGGAGAGTCATATTGAACTTGAAACATTAACTCTGTTTCTCTCTATATAGATGGCACCAGACCTGCTGAGTTTCTCCAGAACTTTCTGCTTTTATTCTAAAATTATCTATCTGTGCTAGGCCTTATAGAAACATTGAAATTTAGAGGCAAGTGTAGGGCATTTAGCCCCTCAAGCTTGCTCTACCTGCAGTTGAGGTCATGGTTGTTTTGTAACATACTCCATGTACCTGTCTCTGCTTCCTGTCTCTTGATATCTCTAGCTAACAAAAACAATCTATCAAATCTTAGTGTTAAGTTAACAATAGATCCAGCCATTGACAGAAGAGAGTTCCAAACCTTACTGCCCTGCGCATGAAGTAATGTCTTCTAATTTCACTCTTAAAAAGTGTGACTCTAGTTCTTAGACCATGCTCCTACACATTGATTCTCCAACAAGCAGTAATAGGTTCTACCCTATTCAGCCTGACCAATATTTTGAAAGCTACAATCAAATACCACGTCCTTTAACTTAAACTTCTAAGTTATTTTTCATACATTCACGGAAAGTAGGTATTGCTGACTAGACCGGCTTTGCAGGAAATAAAATCTTACTTTGTGAAACCTTCATCTTAATTTATTCCTTGCAGTCCAGGTATCCTGATCAATTTGTGCTACACTCCCTGTCAGGCTAATGTAACCTTCCAGTGAGTGGTACCCAGAACTGTTCACATGCTCAAAGTGTAATCAAGCTAAAACTTTGTAAGGATAATGCACAGTTCTCATTCCTGGTAATCTTTTTTTTCAATATAATGGCCAGGATTCCATTAGATATTTTGATTATTTCTGTACCTGTTTACAACATTTTAGTGTTCTATGCACCTGAACCCTCAAGTCCATTTGGACTCTCGTTGTGTCTAGTTTTTCATCATTTATGCTGAAAATCTGTAGAAAATTAAAGCTCATTGTGGATGGGTAGCATATTAGTAGAGATAGAAAATTGGCTGGATAGCAGAAAACAGAGAGTACACCTGGTTGAGTCTTAATCTGATTGGCAAGATGCAATGAATGTAGTTCGATTGGGGTCTGTGTTGGGGCCTCAACTTTTTGCAACAACATCAATGACTTGTGCTACGCTAAATTTGCAGATGTGACCATGCCAGGCAGGCAAGTATGTTACAAAGAAGACACGAGGAGGTTACAGATAGTTATAGATAAGTTGTGAGTAGGAAAACACTGGCAGACGAAGTATACTGTGGGAAAAGAAAAAATTGGTCACTTTGGCACAAAGAATGAAAAGGCAAGGTAATACTTAAATGGAGAATGATTGCAGAATTCTGGGGCACAGAGGGAATTAGTTAGAGTGCATGAGTCATAAAATGTTAGTATGCAGGTACAGCCCTTAATCAAGAAGGCGAATAGGATGTCAGTGTCAGCCTTGAATTTTGTACGGAAGGTCCTGGTGTTTGACTTGAACCCAGATCCTTGTGAATCAGAGGTGGGTGTGCTACTAAATGATTCACAACTGATACTTAATGCTGCTTGCTTTGGCAGCCTTGCAGTCCACAAACTCCTACATCCTGCCACCCAATCTGCTCTGCCTTATCTTTGTTTTGATTTTTATGTCTACTTTTTGTTTGTAAGTTCTCTTTTTCAACACATTAACCTGCAATAAATGCCAATACCTGCGGCAAGAGCTTTCACTTAACTTCAAATAGTAGACAAAATTTTATCCTGATATGTACTCTTCAGTACCTCACAGAGACCTCCTACCATACCCCTAACTTTTAAGCTCTATTCACCAGGTTCTCCCTTTTTCAACCATTCTTTATGTCAGCAGGTGCTGCTCACCCAGAGTTGGCAGACAATAAAAGAATGGAAAGATTGTGGTAAGTGTTGCAAACAAGGTCAAAAAATTTAAATCCAACACAATCCTAACATGAGCAACATATCAGAAATTCTATTGCAGAAGCCACCACACCTTTCCTTCGACTTTCATTTGTTTCCATTCTGTGGCCCACAAGTCAGCTGCGCTGAGCATCTTAGTTGAATTCCTATAATGCACCAATCACAAGGGAACACAAATTTGTGAAGACTTTTTAGGCCAGTAGTCACAAAGTTTGAAGCATAAAGTTGCACTTGTCCCTCAGGCATTTACAAGAAGGATCGTCATCCCTTGGAGGCACTTTCTGCTTCTTAGTAGTATTAATGGCATTTTGGAATTTGTTTTAGCAGTATGTATTGTGTGTCTGGCCTCTCTACCTTTAGGACATGTATAATCTGATGAAGACAGGGAAACAAAAATGTACAACTCAATTTGCACAGAAGTATAACTCAAGGTTTGCAGAAAGTTAGACATTGGGTAACGTACATTCGTGGACTTCAGATATACATTATCTGGATTCCAAAATTATAAGTGGCTCAACATTTTCAAGCATTAAAACACTCAGAGGCTGCATGTAGTCCATCTGAGGTATCGATTTGAAATTCTGTTGCATCCAGCATGGGTGAGATTGCTGAAGTTGAAACTGTAACAAGATAAAGATCAATCATATTTGAGTACCTGATTAAAAGTGCAATATACAGTGAATCATGACACAGCAGCCAAGCCATCAAAATATGTCACTGTTCAAAGCCCCAGCTCTCAGACAAAATTTTAGCATTTACATATCTCTCCTATGTTATTTTTCCCCTTGTGACTGGACTGCTATCTCTTGCTGCTTTGGTCTTGCTTCAGTTGGGTAGGTGGGACAGTCTGGGTCATGAACTCCTTCATGGTCACTATCAACGCCAGGCTTGTTAAAAGCTAACAGTGTGTACACATCTGTGGTACTGGATTTGTCTTGTCAAATTCTCTAATCCTGGTCCTGTCTCTGTGAGAAGGGCTGTGACCTGTTTAATTTTGAAATGGATATATGTGAAATTTCTAGAAACTGCAGGTGAACCAAAAATCAAATGTCTGTTACTTGAAAGAGAAGGCTACTTCTTTTTGAGAATAACAATAAGTTATGTAGTACCTTTAACTTCCTCACTGTCCCTTCACTGAAGCATGGGAGCAAGTTATGCAGGAGTAGGCCAGAATTATGATAATGAGCGTCAAGAGCAGACACTGACAACTGCAGTGCCAGGACCAAAACAAAGGCCATAGCAACTGTTACCTTCTCCAAAGACTTGCGTCATTCCACAGGGCACAGACGATCAATAAGGAGTTTCAATTAGAAGGAGGCAATACCCCAAACTCAGGGTAATTTTTTTTCATTTTTCTTTCTTAGCTGCCATTGGGGAGACCAGTCATTGTTGCTCATCTCTTATTACCATTGAACTGAATGTTGTGCTCGGCCATTTCAGAGGGCAGTTTAGAGCTAACAATGTCAATGTGGGTCTGGAGTCCTGTGCAGACCAGACTGGGTAAGGACTGCTAATATCCTTCCCTAAAAAACATTAGTGACCACATGGGTTGTTACAGCAACTGATGATTTGACCCTGTCTCTCTGGAGTACTAGTAGTTGCCTCAGCATTACTAGACCAGTAACATTATCAATATGCCATCATCTCCCAAACTTTGTGGAGAATAAACAGCTAGTGGGAAAACTTCCTCAGTAGCAGAGCAAATGTACCTCATGATGTTCAAGTTTTAAGCATAAATCATTGATATATTGCCTTTAGTTAAAATGGAACGAGGTATAAAAGTAGAGAGGTTTTGCAAAAACTATACAAGGCACTAGTCAGACCACAAACAAAAACAAAATTTACTGGAGAACTCAACAGGTCTGGCAGCATCTGTGGAGAGAAATCAGAGTTAACATTTCAAGTCCAGTGACTTTTCTTCAGAACAGCAGTCAGAATGTAGCTGGAAAACAATTTCAGGTCCCTTTTACTCTTACTTTCTTCAGCTCCTGCTTCATTTCCTCCAGCTCCTTACTTAGCTTCACCTTCTCTCATTCTCTATCTTTTAGCTGCTCCTTGCAGCTGGCTAGCACTATAGCCTCGCTGAGGTTTAAAGCATGTTTCCCTTCAAATTTCTGTGCCACCACCTAATATTTCTGCCCTGTGGGTCCTGGATCTGATATTTGCACATTGCAATGGTCGACCCACCTGGGCCACTTCTTATTTAGGTTTATTCTTACTGCTCTGGGAACTGTACTAATTCTCCTTTTTATTTTCAATATGCTGCTCTCTCACTCTCTCTCTCTCTCTCTCTCTCTCTATCAGTGTCTCTCATGGACGCCTGAAACCATAATAGCTGCTTTTTATGCTCCTCTGTAACTCTGGGTCTCCAATCCTACTCTATCTTCTCTGTATCTTTGTGGGCCTTCAACTTCAATATCTGGATTCTTGCTACATCATGGGTCCCCTAAGCCTGCATTCAGCTTCTTTGCCTCAATTTTCTGTGGGTCCCTGATTCTATACTAGCCTATGTTAAGTCTCCTTTTCTGAGAGTCCTCACCCTGAACTAACTTTGGTTGTCTGTGTTCCTCACATTACAAGTACTTGGTTTATAGCCGATCACTTTGGAAACCTTCACTCTCTTTCATTGGCTTGAATCCTGGCTATCACATGGAGTAGCTGCCATGTTAATTCAGGCTCAGACTGGATGTCTGAGAGTTCAAGTTTTGTGGGGTTTACTTCAGAGATTATACAAATTCTTCTGGTCAAAGCTCACCAAGAGGCACCAATCTGGTCCATGCTTTGAACACTTCAACCAGTATACCCGAGTGCTCTTGTTGGTGAAGTGGATAAAAGGACAGAATTATGTTTGCCATTCAGCTTAATTTTATTGGACAAGATAGTCCTTATTAAAAATATCATATGAGCATTTCCCAAATTCCCACAAAATTTAGTGTCTATCTAGCTCTATCCATTTGAGAAATGGTATTACCCACAACGATCCATGTATTTGAGCTGGGCTTTTGGAATCTCCTTCCTCTCTGATGTAGGGCTGACTTTCTTCTATGAAGGTGGGTCTTGCAGGTCAGGGTGGATCTTCTCCTAAGGTTTTGTGGGTTGCTGAACCATCTTCTGCCATGAGTCTTGCTGCGAGCCTTTGCTGAGGGGGTGGCTTCCAGGTGTGTGTTTTTATCCCCCTCACCCCAGACATTCCAGAATGGACTGTGGCTTTTGGCTGATGGGTCATGATGGGGTTCAAAGCAACCAATGGTGTCACACTGACACCCTTCACTGTTGCTGTGCTGGGGAGATGTAAAGTGCATATCCTCAGGCGCCGGCTAGAAGTCAAGGTGCCAGAACGTCTGATGAATATTTAATACAGGACCCTCAGGCTGGTTGTAACTAGTTTCATCTGAACCTCTGTTATGTCTCTGACCTTGGATTCCACTGTTCTCTGTGGCCAATGGATGCTGTGCTTCTGTTTCCTTTTTTTGGCCCATTTTTTATCAGGCCTGATTTCTCCAGCTTTGGGTCAATTTAGAATGTCCACATTTGGTGCCATCATCACTTGCCCACAGAAGAATGAGAGTCAACCTTATTGAAGCATACAAAATTCTCAAGAGAATTGACAGGTTAGATGCACAAAGATTGTTTCCCCTTATGAGAAATACTAACATCAGAGCGTGTAATCATAGAGTAAGTGGTTGGACATTTAAGACAGGGATGAGGAGGAATTTCTTCTCTCAAAGGTTTGTGAAGCTATGTAGTTTTGTTTTACTGTAAAGGGCTCTTGAGGCTGTATCATTAATTATATTCAAGACTAAGACGGACAGGTTTATAATCAACAAGGGAATCAAGGGTTATAGAGAAAAGTCAGGAAAGTAGGGTTGAGGATTATCAGATCAATCATAACTTCATTGAATGGCAGAGCAGATTTGATGGACTGACTGACCTACTCTGCTCCTATGTCATACGGTCTTACATCTGCAACCTACTGGAAAAAGCTTTTCTTCCATTTGCAGCATGTGACATTTTCAGTAATTGTCACAGTCATCGCAGCTTTTGACTCTGGCTCTATCCAGGGGCCTGCTGATTATATCTGTTGGATTGCATCCCTGAAGTCACAGATGCCTTGTTTTCCAATGCTGCCAATGAAGTCCATTTTACCATCGGTAGCCCAGTCAGAGAATAAAGACTATTGGTTTCATTGTAGTGTCTGTATTCACACACTGTCAAGGCACATACCAATCCAATCAGATCAACCTGGAGTCTTCACCACACACAATGGAATCGTTTTCAGTAATATTCAGCTGGCTACCACAAAATGATCATGAATGCTTATGTTTAGATCCCCAGGGAGCCACCGGAATTCATTCATTCTCTGGCAAACACAATCACCAACACAATAAGAGACAAGAATTATGAAGAACCAGGCCTGCTTCTCTGTCCTGGTGGCCTCTCTTTTTATGGAGGTAAACATCAGCATGAGTCACTGAAATATCGCAGACTAGAGATGGATCACTCCAATCTTCCTCCAAGGCTGCACACTGCCTCTGCAAATGCTGACAGTTACACACACATTTCCTATTGCTGATTTACAAGATCCCTTGCCATAAATGACTCCAAAAGCTCAGCAGCTATGTCCAACTGAGCTGAACTTGGAATGTCCTGTGCCCTCTGATAGTGCTGACAGAAATCGTCCTGTTCACGCGTGACGTGTCTGTATTCACACAGTATCAGGGCACATACCAATCCAATCAGATCAACCTGGAGTCTTCATCAAACACAACGGAATCGTTTCCAATAATATTCAGCCGGCCAGCACAAAATTATCATGAATGCTTATGTTTAGATCCTCGGAGAGCTGCCGGAATACATTCATTCTCTGGCAAACACAATCACCAACACAATAAGAGATGTGCAACTCATCATGTGCCAATCAGATGTTTTGTCTGTTGTACCCACTTGGGTACCAAGCGTAATGTATTTTATTCTGGAGAGTGCGTTCATCAGTCATGTGTCAGTGTATCCTTTGAGGACTTCTTGATCTGGTAACTCATTGACTCCTTTGTTATCCTGAAAGGACCTGTGTGTGGTGAAAGACATGGGTTAGTGTTAACATGAAGGAATGGTATAAACTGAGCATATCATGGTATTTCAGTCACTTGTGCCACAAGTCAAGATGAATGAAAATTACAGCGGTGTGATATCTAATGCTGTCACTTGTTCTTTGAGCTACCATCTCTTCATCACCAATACCTAGTGTCCGTGGAACACACTGCTGATCTCCAACATTTCCTCCTCTACTACAGTCAAGGTGGCAATTTCTGCAGGTTCACACCCAGCTATCTGCCTCTCCCTGGAGTTGTGCACACAATTCTCCTGCAAAGAGAGAAATTTGTGAGTTATGAGTGCAACAATTGAGCTGTATGCTGGGGGCAAATCAGTGTGGCTGTGAGGGATGGGTGCAGTAATGCAAGAAGGCAAATGTTTGTGTGAGTGTTGTTTGTTCATAGGAAGACTTGGGGAGATTCATGGAGAGGGAGGAATGTGTGAAATTATGAGGTAAGTTGGGCAGAGAAATGCTATACATGGGAACGGGTTCAGAATTGGTTGGAGGCCAAGTGAAAGTAGTATGGTACTTGCCTTACTGCATCTAATGAAGCTGTGGGAACTTTTCCAGCATTGACGCCAGGATCTGAACATCACTTTCCTGTCACTCACAGTCTCTGCCACTTCTAGCCAGGTGTCTCCTTCCTCGGGCTGGTCTTTTGCTCCCATCAATAAGAAAGATGACATCTCCTCTCGGCCAGTAGGCTTTTCAGAGTCAGAGAACTTAGTCAGCAGCAGCTTTCCCACATGTTTGGTCCATCCTCTTGCTTGCAGATTGTTTCAGCATCAAGCTCCTCCTGCAGCCATTTATACCGCTGCAGTGGAGTGGTTCCATTCAATACGGAGCCTTAATCGATAAGAGTGTAGATCACCATCATGCCTGCACTCTGTGACTGTCCAGGAAACCGTGAGAGTGAGCTATTACTGATCTGGCTGTGTTAAAGAGCCATAGTAAAAATCTGGTCCTGCAGCAGTCAGGAATCCTACCCATTCCAGGATGTCCTGCTGGATGCACATTTGATTCATTAAGTATCCATTTGATGACCTTGGTCTTCTCTCATATTTAATTGGAGGGAAATTCTGCTAATCCAGTACTGGAAAAATAGTATAATCATTTAGCGGTGGTAGATGAGTCAAAAGAAGTGATGGTGAGGTGAAGCTATGTGTTTTCAACATTTACTTAAATACCAATGCTTCTGAAACCATGTCAATTATGAGGAACACTTCAATGAGAAGTAAGAGTCAATCAAGAAGAGATCCTTGGAGAACACCAGAGGTTAACAGTGCAGGAGTGGAACAGGAATCATTGCAGGTGATTGTATGGAATGGATAGATAGAAATGGAAGCAAGTGTGAGCAGCCAGTTCTACAAGACAACAATTGAAGGATGTTGGCGTGATCAATCCTGTCAAAGGTAGAGAAGGCAAGGAGAGACAGTTTACATTTATCACAGACAGAGTGGGCATTATCTGCAATTTTGATATAGACTGTACAGACAGAAAATTTTTTGGAGGGTCTCAGACACGGATATTGGGAAAGATGGACTGAGAGTCAATATTTTTGTTTTCACCACTGGCAAAGATAGTATTGAGGTTGTATTGCTGTACTCCTCCTATTCCCCTGGCTCCCAGTCTGTGATACAGCCTCCTGTTCAGTTTTTGACTTGGTAGAAAGGGACAACTTAACTGTGATCACAATGCCCCAGTTCTGCATATAGGGTGAGCTTAATGTGTTCGATTAGTACCATTAACATGTTAAAATAAAAGATGTGGGTTATTGCTAAGCTCTTTAAAACTAAATTTTGAGTTCTTATTAAGTATTCATTGCCTATCTGACAGAGCTTCTTGGATTCTCTATTAGACCTAACTTCCATTCATTATATGTAAAGAGTTTCAACAGTAACAGTCTCAAAGATAAGCGACAGGCTTGCTGAAATCTCCACAGCTATTTTCTTCCAACCTCCAGTTTAACTTGATTGCTTATATTTCACCTCCTCCATACATGGAACAGAATAACTATCCAGTTGCAATTAATACCTTATTTGACATTATTATTTTGCTATAACCTAGTTTCTTGAGAAGCCTACTATAACCCCAAGGGGACATTCTTAAAGTGTGGCCCCAGCAGGCTCTCGAAATTGCATGCCGAAGTGCTTAATGCTCATGCGTTTATAATGATTTATTAAATCTCTATTTTCCATGAATTTAAATAATAAGTTATGTTTGAAGTTTAAGTGAATTATTGACGGGAGTTTGGAAAATGTATATCTCTAGTGATGTGAGTGGAAATGTGATTTTCAGTGCAGTTATACTTTTCAGTTTGCACTTGCTAAGTTGCCAGGAAAGCATCATTGACCACTTCCTTAAGCAGATTCTCAAGTTGCCTATAAACTGGAGAGGCTCTCAGCCAGGAGGGTGCAGTGATAAGACCTGTACTTGTGTTCACTGGATGCTATACAGCTACATGTACTCTATCTTTCCAGAAGTGGAGTGCATAAATTGAGGCATCTTGTGATGCATCAAACTGATTTATTTCAGGCAAGATATGTAATTGCGAGAACTATATCTATTTCTTATTCTTAAACCTTTTTGAAGTTACCAGAAGAGTCCATGTGTCCGTAGCCTCTTATATGACAGATAACTATGAGCTCTAATCCCCATGTTAACCAGCAGTGACTTTAGAAAGGAAGAGCTTGTTGCATCCCTCAAGGCTCCAGAATAAGAGATAAGAATTAAAAGAGCATTCATGGTAGTGAAGCTAGGGCAGCAGATACATGGGAGCATCACCAGATTTAAGTTACCCTCCTATCCATGTGCCATTTTGAATTGGAAACATGTCACTGTCCTTCGGTGTCACTGGGTCAAAGTTTTGGAACTCGCTTCCTAACAGTCTTGTTGGTCTATTTACACCAAATAAATTGCAGAAGTTCAAGAAGGCAGCTCACCACTATGTTCGCAATGGCAATTTGTGAAGGACAATAAGTGCTAGCCCAGCTGATGAAGCCTACATTCCATGAATGAATTTTAAAAAGTCTTCTGTAAGAGGATCCATGTATATCCAACAAATTCTAAGATTATTGCTTTCATTTTCAAGGCTGGAGCTTGAAAGAACTTAAAGGAATGCAGCAGCCAGTCCAGAAAATCGAAGTGCAATTTTATTTTCTTGAGATGAAGTGTGAAGGCAAGCCAAGATTTGAGAGGTGCTCCCTTCAGTGGAGGGATGGGTTTTCCTGCACAATTCAATTTAATTAACCTTATTACATATTCCTGCATGAGTAAAATGCCAAATGAGCAGGCAGAAAGTTTGATCCCAGCTGGGATCTTTCAGGCCTCAACTTCCAAGTTCCACATTTAAAAGGCTCTCAGACAGTGCTTCACTCTTTGCAGCTAAGAGGCATCAGTGGACCTTGACTGATAACTTCTGTATCCACGTGGAGATGTTTGAGAGACAACACAAGAATGACACATTCTCTAACAACTCCTCCCAAGTAGTTGTCCTGCAGTGCACCCATGAGAGAAAGAATATGCTTTTTCCCATGGACGGCAATCAAGACCATGCTAAGTCACCATGGCAGACTCAATTGAGGTTGCTGTGGAGGTCAATGATCATGGGAACTAGAGGATAAACTGGATGCAGTGTCGCAAGAGGATGGATGGTCTGCTGCGAGGTAAGTCCCAATGTCCACTCAAAGCTTTATGCCTCTATGTGTTCGTATTGTCAACTTGTCACCACAGGAGACTGTAACACACAAGGTTGGGTGACAGGAATTTCCATCATATGCCTCATGTAGAATCCATTTCTGACATTTTATTGCAGCTACCAACATAACATTACTTGCGCCATAGCGTTACTGTCTCTCTCACGCATCTGCCAGACTTCATAAATGCAAGATGAGAGAAACTTCAAAACTCAGCAGTTCACATATTTGCTGATTGATTTATCATCACAACTAGGAGAACATACAACTCTGATATCTTTTTACCAAAGGTTTGCTATGGATAAGGACACAATAACAAATGATGGCTTTGGGATGGGCATCTCACAGCTTTCCCTGGCACACACATCCTAACAGGCTTCACTGGTTTCCATTAGATCTAACCCTAACTCTAAAGTTAACCCTAACCCTAACCTTGACCCTAATCCTAACTTTGAGTCCTTTAACTTCCCCATACTGCATTCTTCTCATCAGTAATATATATAGACACTTGTAGCTCTGGGGATTATCATCTCTACCTGCAGCTATCAATGCAGGCAAAATGCCCTTGCACGCATGCTGACGTCTCTTAATACTACTACCCTTCTATAGGGGCAGAATATAGGAAGTGTGATGCATAACATAAGGGGCCTTGCCACCTTTGGTGGTGACACCACTGAGGTGGCAGTCTAGTGGGGGGGTGGGGGGTGCGTGTTGGTGAGGGGGGCATGTCTGAAGGAGGGACTGGATTATGCACAGCTGTCTAATGAGAAAGCTACCACCAGCTGTGCAACAAGAATTAAGGTATTCATGAAAACTTGGGTGAAGGTGGCACTACATGGCACTATTAAGTGTTTACAAAGTTGTACACAGTCTCTGGATCCATGTCCCAAGCAAGGTCCAGATGAGAATGTGACCTAGCCCCCAAGCTCACCTCTTCCAACCAGAACCCACCAAATAAGCATTTTCAAAACCTTCCTCCTTCCCTTTTCCAACACAGGCATTCACCTCGATGGGTAATATATCTAGAGTAGTTTTGTGGTTCATATTTTGATAAGCGCAGAACAGGCACACGCTCATAGTTAGAGAAGGAAGAAATATGTTCTGGCACTCAGAGGACTACTGCAGAATAGGGTCCTGCTGAGGCCATTAGAAATAAACTCACTCCCGACTTGGTCATTAATGAGCCAATGAAGAGCATGGGCAAACAGGGTAAAATCTGGCAGAGGTGCAAGAGATCATGCAAGAGATTAGAATGAAGTGCAAAGTATTCTGCTACATTCTGTCTGATAAAAACTGAAGGAACTGTGGATGCTGTATATGAGAAACAAAAACAGAAATTGCTGGAAAAGTTCAGCAGGTCTGGCAGCATCTGTGAAGAGAAATCAGAGTCAATGTTTCGGGTCCGGTGACCCTTCCTCAGAACATTTGTCACCAGACACAAAATGTTAATAATGATTTTTGTTCACAGATGCTGCCAGACCTACTGAATTTTTCCAGCAATGTCTGTTTTACATTTAATTTGATGTTGTTTATGTAGAATGCAAGCTTATAGCTGACTTCACGGATGAGGTGATTGCTGCCATGAACAGCCAGGCCCAGTTGTAGAGTCAGCATCTGCTGGAAACATAATCAGACCTTCACTCACTGTCTCATGAGCCATTATCTTTCCTTTACTGGCCCTGGCGAGGGGGACTTGACCTCTACATCCCTTCTCCTCTCAAGGGGCCAGGCAGGTACCATTGTACACCAACAGTTAGGAGAAGTGAGAGAGAAACACTCACGGATCATCCCAGGACACTCCAGAAATGCCTTGCACTTCATCTCCCTTTTGCCAGGGACTGCATGCCCCTGTCAGATCGTTCAAAGGAGGTCACACCCGTACCTGCAGATGAGACCACCAGCAGGATGGGAGCCTCCAGACCTAGGCCCAACACAGGTTGCCTGCCAAAGTCATCTGCGGCAAAGGTGGCAAGACAGTCAGTGGGCTTTGCTTAATTCATCTACTGAAGTGGCACCTAGAGTTAGTGGCAAGTAAAGAAAGATTAAACAATATTGGAACCACTCTGGATACACAAGTGTTACCCTTGTTTACAGCACTGCACTTATGGAAATACAGCACATTGTACTATATTCTTATGGTATATGTAAATCTACTAAAACATATTATTACTGATATTTTCCTTGTAGGTTGCTTTGAGGAATGATGATTGCCCACAATGCCCATGTATGCATCATACAGAGCAGTGCAAAGGGCACCAAGGCTCTCATTCATTCCTCTGGGAAGAACATAATTGATGTAAAATAGGAATATGAGTCTGATTTTTTTGAAGAAGTGTTCTGACCTGAAATGCCAGCTTTCCTGTTCCTCTGATGCTGCCTGGCCTGCTGTGTTCCTCCAGCTCCACACTGTGTTATCTCTGACTCTAGCATCTGCAGTTCTTGCTATCTCATATGAGTCTGATGGTTGGATTTCAGCAGTACTTCAGCATAGTACTGGTCCTTATCTCTTTGATAGATGAATGTCCCCACCGTCTCCCTACCCCAGCCCCCACCAACTCCCATAATCCTACATAACTCCATGTGGGTGATTTTTCCAGGAAACTGAACAAGAAGTTATTGATGCAAAGCAGGACCAAGCAGCCCCCTTGACTAGCAACGCAATGACAAATATTCAGACAGTCCATCACTGACATTCATTAGCAGCAGTGTGTACCATCTACAACATGCACTATGGAAATTAACCACAGTTCCTGAGGCAGTACCATCCAACGCTTGTTGGATCTTCTAGCAATTATTCAGCTGATGGATTGCAGATGGGCATTCTACTGGATATAGGAGCCAGGACAAGGGATGGGAGTCAGTCCTCAAGAGCTGCTGGTCGATTCAAGGCTGGCAGCTCCAGAACCTGGCAGTCCCATGGTGGGGCCATGTTTGCTACCAGTACTTCATCCCCCAGGGTCTCAGGATGGGGGAATCACCCACGGGAAATGTGTTGCTTGGAGGGGTGGGGGGACGGTGTGGTGGGATGGTTGCTGTGGTATCACCCGGGGGTGGGGGTGTGGTTCTCCATCAAGAGTGAGTAGCGAGTTTGGAAGCAAGAACAAGGGGTTGACTCTTAATTCTACTGAGCTGCCAAACGATTTATTATTTTGATGTTTAAATTTTCTTCCATGTAAAAGTTTTTTTTTCAGAATTATGTCTGTTAAGTTAACAATGAATTTGCTTACCTGTGTTTAACTTTATTTCAAATTTACAGGTAGGTTCATGACCTGCCTTTAACTTTAAAGGCAGATGATAGTTTGTGGAGTACAAAATGTAACAATTGCAAACTGGTTTCTCATTGACCAGTCAGAACTATACACTAATAAGTGTAGAAGGGTCATAAATCATGGCTGTGCAGTTAATGCTCTAACAACATTTTCCAGAGTTGTGTGATGTCTTTGTGTCCCTTAGACAATACAGGGTGAATTCAGTGATCACACACCATCTGAGGAATGGGAGTCTGGAGAATTTATCATTATATCTGAACTTAGTCTCTTGTTGGCTTGATTTCAAGAGAACAATGCGCATTCATTCATATCATACAATTTTGATTGCTAATCAGATAACACTTGTCAAGAACCAGATTTACCTGTAGCCTTCTCCACTTGTCAAATTTATTGCTCACAATATTCTGACTGCCCTTCCTATGTGATTTACACTGATCAACATGCCACTAGACTTTTAACATGACATCCTTTCAACAGGGCTCCGCTTCATTTCCATAATGTGGACGTGCTGGTGTTGGACTGGGTTGGACAAGGTCAAAAATCACACAACACCAGGTTATAGTCCAACAAGTTTATTTGAAAACACAAGCTTTTCGAGCTTTGCTCCTTTCTCAGGTGTAATGAAAGAGGAAGTATCACAACATAGAATTTATATGTAAAAGATCAAAGGATTACACAACTGATGCAAATATATTTAATACCCCTAAATTTGCTGGCTGACTCCCTCTTTAATCAGCTAGAAAGGAGATGCAGGTTTTGATTGATTAATATGCAACTCCTTGAATTTCTTTCAAGTCAATGTCCCTAAATGACTAAAGGTTTTATCAATGAATACAAGAGGTGACATCTCATGTCAGACAATGCCTTTTGGTGTGAGGCCTTGTTTAGAAACTGTTTGTGTTTGAATGTGGAGTCAGACTGGTTTTCTTTCCATAGCAGAAATTTAGAAAATGCCCCACTATCAGACTGTGTCCACAAATTGTGTGTGTTTTGAACAAAGTAGAACAAAGATCTGAGGCTGAATATCCTTGACCGCTGAAGAGTTCCCCGACTGGGAGGGAACATCCCTGTCTGGTAATTGTTGCGCAGTGCCCTTTCATCCATTGTCGTAGCATCTGCATGGTTTCACCAATATACCATGCCCCGGGGCATCCTTGCCTGCAGCATATGAGATAGACAATATTGGCCGAGTTGCATGAGTATCTGCCGTGCACGTGATGGGTGGTGTTCCCACATGTGATGGTAGTATCCATGTCGATGATCTGAAATGTCTTGCAGAGGTTGCCATGGCAGGGTTGCATGGTATTGTGGTCAAAGTTGTGCTGAAAACTGGGTAGTTTGCTGTGAACAGTGGTCTGTTTAAGGTTTGGCTGTTGTTTGAAGGTGAGAAGTGGAGGTGTAGGGATGATCTTGGCAAGGTGCTCATCATCATCGGTAATATGTTGAAGCTGTGAAGAACATGATGTAGTTTCGCCGCTCTGGGGAAGTACTGGACAAAGAAGGCTATCTTATTGGTCATTTCTCATGCCTGTGTTCCAAGGTGGTCATTGGGGTCTTACACTGTGGCCTATCAGAACTGGCAATCAATGAGTTGACCATCGTATCCCGTTCTTATGAGGGTGTCCTTCAACACCTTCAGGTGTCCATTGCATTCCTCCTCATCTGAACAGATCCTGTGTTTGCATAGGGCTTGTCCATAGAGGATGGATTTTTAAAATATGTTTAAGGTGGAAGCTAGAGAAGTGCAGCATCGTTAGGTTATCTGTAAGCTTGCGGTAGAGTGAGGTACTGAGGTGTCCATTCTTGATGGATTTGTCTATGCCCAAGAATGAGACTGATTCTGACGTGTAGTCCATGGTAAGTCGAATGGTAGGATGAAACTTGCTCGTATCACTTTGTAGTCGTTTCAGTGATTCCACACCATGAGTCCAAAGGGAGAAAATGTCATCAATGTATCTGGTGTACAGCGTTGGCCAGAGGTCCTGTGCAGCAAAGAAGTCTCGTTCAGACTTTTGCATGAAAATGTTGGCATGTTGGGGAGCAAATCTGGTCCCCATGGCTGTTTCATGTGTCTGGATGAAGAACTAATTGTTGAAGGTGAAGATGTTGTGGTCGAGGATGAAGCAGATGATTTGTAAGATGGCGTCTGGAAATTGGCAGTTGTTGGTATTAAGTACTGAGGCTGTTGCAGCGATGCTGTCATCATGGGGGATGCTGGTGTAGAGTGTCAAAACATCCATTGTGACGAGGAATTTTCCTGGTTCGACTGGTCCGTGGGCGCTGAGTTTCTGCAAGAAATCTGTCATGTCACAACAGAAGCTGGGGGTTCACTATATAATGGGTTTCAAGATGCCCTTGACATAGCCAGAGATGTTCTCACACAGGGTCCCATTGCCTGTTACGATGAGACGTCCAGGTATTTAGATTTTGTGTATCTTTGGAAGGCAGCAGAAGTTCCCTGTGTAAGACATACACGGGATGAGTGTGGTAGGGTACTCTTAAGGACCAGATCAAAAGTCTTAGTCAGTCTGTTGAGTTCATGGGTGTGTTCCTTGGTCGGATCGGCAGGTAGTTGTCTGTATTGTTCCTGTTGTCGGTACACTTTGGTGCATTTCCACAATTCAGTGTAACAGATTAAATGTCTGTGAAGATTTAAAGTAAATAACCTCTGAAACTAACATTTTTAATAAGCCATTGCATCTCTACTAAGCATCCATGAGCACTTGCTTATATCATTGTTTTCCTGTGGGCTACCCATTCAAATGCCTCCCGATGTTTACACGTTCAAGACTCTCATGCTTTGTTGTCATGGGAACTCTTGGGTCTGATTATTCTATGTTGATTTCTAGAGCTCAAGAATGCTTTTCAAAATCCTCTTAAGGAGGTATGTGTGATATAGTAGGTTATCATAATGCCCTGTCAGCCCAGACAGATGACTTTAAATTCTTCTCCCTCCATTGACTATGAGGGCTCTGCGTGCAGTGTTAGGAGACGCCCAACTGGTTGCTCGTGGGCATGAGTTCAAAGCATAAAGCAGCCTGCAATTTGGCACAAAATAACATTAAATTGAAAATCTCATTCACAATGGTGTGGAAAATGGAAATGTCACAATGATGCAGTGCAGGTGGATTTCTGATGCTGACTTTGAACCACATAGTTGGATCTGAGTAGAATGTATGTTTTCAAACATTTTACTCTGCAGCTGCTTTTAGCGTGCAATTGCTTGATACTGATAGTATTGTTGCTTAGTGTTAACATCTTTCAGCTTCATGAACACAAAATTACACCATTGAAAGTGTGGAGAGAAGAGACTGCACATGCTAAGTCCATGTTTGAATGCACAGTGTATACAGTTTTGTTAGAATCACTCTTGCTTTGAGAAGGCTCTGTCTCAATATGCTCACTTAACCAATGCTGCACACTTTCAGGACGGGAAGGAAGCCTCAATAAGAATTGGCTACAAGTTTATAAATTGTTCAGAGCATCATCAATGATGAGGCCTACTTTCAAACCAACTAAGTTCCTCATAAATAAAAATAGAAATTGCTGGAAAAGCTCAGCAGGTCTAGCAGCATCTGTGGAGAGAAGGCATGTGCTCAAAGGATTTTTGTGTTGATAATCAATCTGTTTGGCCATATCATAAACACACCTTCCTTGACCATCAAGACATAGGGTGGGTCCCAAACCCAAACCTGGGACTCGACGTTTCTGATTTAGAGGTATGGGCATTACCACTGCAGCACAAGACCTCCATGTCTGCTAGAGTGAAAACGGATAAATACTGATACTATTCCCTTGCAGAAGCTACCAAGAGTTAGGCCATTTAGAGGTGAAATCAGGAAACATTCGTCACAGAAAGAAAGTATAGATTTTTTGTTTGGTAAAGTTCAGAGAAAAGTTGGGTAAATGGAAGTGAGATGACTAACTGGATCCAAGAACTAGGTCATTCAGGATACGTCTGAGTGGTCAATGATTAACTCCTATTTCTGTGCAGGATGGATAGGGTTTAGGGGGTTAACAATCAGAAGAGTGATACAATTCATGCCACACACAGTGCATAGAAAGGTGACACGCTGATTCCAGGTAGGAGAATGTCACAAAAGTAAATTATCTTGGATGCTGAAATTCTGAAATAAAAACAGAAATGCTAGATATACTCAGCAGGTCAGGCAGCATCTGTCGAGAGGGATGTAGAGTTAATGTTGACGGTTCCATAAAATTTGGGGAGTTAAAAAATATAATATGTTTTGAACATGTGAAAGAAGGAGGTGAGACAAAGAACAAAAGGGAATTTCAGAGGTGGGGTGGAAGCCAGCAAGATTAATGACAAAAAAGTTGATGAAAGGCAGAAGCACTGACAATAGGATGAATAAAGAAACTGAAAAGGACGTCTGAATAGCAAGAATGGTGAACAGCAGCCACCAAATTAAATGAAAAGGGGTAAAAAACGAAGGAGAAATACACATGAAGCCCAAGCCAGTAGGGATACAGGGAACAGAATGAGAAAGAAGTTACTGTCTGAAATTGTTGAACACAGTGTTGAAAGTTCAAGACTGGAAATTGCTGATTCAAAAGAAGAGCTATTGCAGCTGGAAGTTTCCTTGATCTTCATTGGAACACTGTCGGAAGCCAAAGACAGAGAGGTCAGCATGGGAGGAAAGTGAAGAATTAAAATGATGGTCAGGCAGAAGTTCATGATTCAGTTGTGGACTGAATGAAGCTGATTCACAAAGAAGTCACCCAATCAGCATTTGGTCTTGCTAGCATAGAATATTGATCAAATATACCATACTGAAAAAAGTGCACATAAATCATCCTTCTATACAGAAGGAATTTTCGGGGCTTTAGGGAAGGAGGGAGGTGAAAAGATAGATGTTGCACAGAGGTGCTGAGGTGTGAGCAAGGGTTGGGGGATGATTGAGAAGTGGATGCGGGAGTCAGAAAGAGAATGATCTCTTTGGAATGCTGAAAGGTGAGGGGTGGAGGAAGTTTTTTTTGTTGGTGGCAGCATGCAGGATGCCAGATGACCATTAATTGAATATGGAGACTGGTGGAGTGGAAGATGAGAGCAAGGCAAATGCTATCATGTATTGGAAGGAAGGTAAAGGTGAGAGATCAGAAGTTTGTGAAATAGAAGGGACTCAGTCAATTGATATGCATTATTAGAACAGATGCAAAGAGAAACTGGGAGAGCAGAATGGAGTCCATACAGGAAGTAGGATGTGGGAAAGTGTAATCAATATAGTTGTGGGAATTAGTGGGCTTATAGTTGTTATGACCAGGTGAGGAAGGGTAACTTAAATTCTCTCTTATTAACACCCTCCCACCTCCCTTGGTTTTAACCCGAGACCACAATTGTTATAATGGTGTCTTGTATCTGCAGCAAAATCTGAACATATCTTTGAGTCCAGTCTGTCTTTTCTTGTGTTTTTTTTTGTTTTCAGAGGGCAGCCAACTAAGATTTTGCATTCATGTTTCCTCTGGGTACATCTTTTGTTTCTTTACTTGTCCTATTACTAAACCCTTTGGCCCTGCATCATTAATCCTTTTTGCCATTTAATCTCTCCTTCCTGCCTTCCTATTCTAGAGATTCTCATTGGTTCATTTCTCTCCTTGCCCCTTAAAACCACAACATTTCTAACCTTTGCAGTTCTGCTGAAAGATCATTGACATGAAATTATAACTTTGTTTCTCTCTCTATAGATGTTGCTAATTTCTCCTCAGTAGTTGCTTATATTCTGTTTTTATTTGAGTAAACTGCCAATTTGCCCACTGAAAAGAGTTGATGCATAACATACATGAATTTATACAAGCAAAGAAAGCAGAAGTAATTTAGCGTGTCAGAGCCTTGAGGATGATTAATTTCCCTTGATCAAGCATTACAGAATATGAGACTGATAGCTATAGAAGATTGACCAAATATATCTCTGACATATAAACTTCCTTGTGTATTGCTTCTTTGGGCATGATTACATAATCTACTGCATTTATACAGAGCCATGATGCCTTAAAGGAGTTGTACTCCAAAATTAAAATCATTGAAACTTCAGTGACTTGATTGAATGAATGTCAGATCAATCAATGTTATTATTTACCTTACGGTAATTCTTAAAGGAAAGGCTTTAGTCATCTGTTTTCTCTGTTAGATTTAAATACAACAGTCAGAAGCAATACTCCATGGAAAAGAAATCAACTGATCTGCTACTTCCCAAAATACCTTTAATTCCATTTCCCCAGCCTTTTTTGGAGTTGAAAATTCTATGTATAGAATGTTACGACGCAGTGCCAGATTCTTCAGTGCAGTGCAACTTTACCAAAGAGCCATTGACACAATGTCATTCTATCCCATCTTTATATTTTTTTTCTTTATCAAATATTCATGTCCTTGTTCCCCTTCTAAAATATATTTCAGATTTCTACTTCAAAGGCTTGTATGACATGGCCTTTCATGCCTTAACAGCCTAGCATGATAAAGATTTCCTAATCACTTATCCTCCTCGTTTGCCATTCATTAATTTATATCCCCAAAGAGACTCATTTACTCGACACAGAAATCAGGATTGCAAGCAAGAATTATTTGTCATGCTCAGTAACACCTTATTACTTTATGGGTTTTGAAATCTTTAAAGTATCTTTTCATTTATTTTAACTATTGCTTTGCCTCTTTGCTTTGTATTGCCTTCCCTATAATATGTACAATTCCTGCCAGTACGACACATTGCTAAGCTGCTCCTTATCTACAGCAGTCCTACTCATAAATGACTGGCAAAAGGTTGTGCATGAAGGGTTAAGGGAAAATGCTGCCTCTGATATTTTCTTCCTATTTGTGGTGAAACACTATATGGTCTGATGGGTAATTTTCATGTTAGGTAGTAAAACCAATGGAACTTAGAACTTGTATAACTCAAATCACACCCCACTTGAAATGAAGGTCAGCTAGCTTCTGCAATAGATTGGTGATTAACTCTACATGCCTACATCTCATATAGTGAAAGTGAAAATTAGCCTTGATATTCCTTCTCTTAATATGTCCCAGGCTAACATTGAGCATGGTCAAAAATCACATGACACCAGGTTATAGTCCAACAGTTTTATTTGAAGCCACAAGCTTTCAGAGTCTTGCTCCTTCTTCAGGTGTTAGTGAGAGAGGTGGCATCAGACTCAGAATTTATAAGCAAAATATCAAACAGTCAAAGAATTGATGCAAATGTATTGAACAAACTTAAGATGGCTGTTAAATCTTTGACCTTTTTTGACTGTCCACTCCAGTCCAACACCAGCACCTCCACATCATGACATGAAGCAAAGAGTATAAAGACTAATTTTAGAAGCTATACTTGGGACTTTTAACTGTAAAACCATATCCTACTATCTTGTACAGCACATTGGTGTTTTAACCTCACCTGCATAGAGCCTAGAGTCGTAGAAAAATACAGCACTAAAACAGACCCTTCTTCCCAACTCGTCCATGCCGACCAGATATCCTAAATTAATCTAGTCCCATTTGTCAGCATTTGGCCCTTATCCCTCTAAACCCTTCTTATCCATGTACCCACTGAATGCCTTTTACATGTTGTGATTGCACCAGCCTCTATCACTTCCTTTGGTAGCTCATTCCAAACACGCACCACCCTCCGCATGAAAAGGTTTTCTCTTGGATCTCTTTTAAATCTTTCCCCTCTTACCTTAACCTACACCCTCTAGTTTTGGATTCCCCCACCCCAGGGAAAAGACCTTGTCTATTCACCCTATTCATGACCCTCATGATTTTATAAATCTCCATAAGGTCACCCTTCAGCCTCCAATAGTTGAGGGAAAATAGCCCTAGTCTATTCAGCCTCTCCCTATAGCTCAAAGCCCCCAACTCTGGCAACATCCTTGTAAATCTTTTCTGAACCCTTTCAAATTTCACAACATCCTTCCTCTTGCAGAGAGAGCAGAATTTCACACAGCATTCCAATAGTGGCCTAACCAATGCCCTGTACAGTGGCAACGTGACCTCCCAAATCCTATATTCAATGCACTGACCAGTAAAGGCAAGCATACCAAACACGTTCTTCCCCATCCTATCTACCTGCAACTCCACTTTCAAGGACCTATGAACCTGCACGCCAAGATCTCTTTGTGAAGCAACACTCCACAGGACCTTACCATTAAGTGTAGAAGTCTAGCCCTGATTTTCTCTACCAAAATGCAGCATATCACATTTATCTAAATTAATTTCCATTTGTCACTCCTTGGCCCATTGACCCATCTGATCAAGACCTATAGTACTCTGAGATAACCTTCTTGGCTGTCCACTATACCTCCAATTTTGTGTCATCTTCAAATTTACTAACCAATAATCTTCCTATGTCACATTCAAATTATTTAAATAAATGACGAAAAGCAGTGGACTCAGCACTGATCCTTGTGGCAACCACTGATCACAGGCCTCCAGTCTGAAAAGCAACCCTCCACTGCCACTCTCTGTCTTCTACCTTCGAGCCAGTTCTGTAACCATATGGCTAGTTCTCCCTCCATTCCATGTGATCTAACCTTGATAACCAGCTTACCATGAGGACCCTCATTGAATGTCTTACTGAAGTCCATATAGATCATGTCAGTGCTCTGCCCTCACGAATCCTTTTTGTTACTCTTCAAAAAACTCAATCAAGTTGGTGAGACATGATTTCCAACGCACAAATCCATGTTGACTATGCTTAATCAGTCCTTGTCTTTCCAAATACATGTAAATCCTTCTGCCTCAGGACTCCCTCCAATGACTTGCCCACCATTGATGCCAGGCTCACTGGTCTATAGTTTCCTGGCTTTTCCTTATCACCTTTCTTAAATAGTGGCACCACATTAGCCAACCTCCAGTCTTTTTGCATCCTCACCTGTGGCTATGGATGATACAAATATCTCAGCAAGGGGCCCAGTAATCACTTGATTAGCTTCCCACAGAATTCTAGGGTACACCTCATCAGGTCCTGGGAATTTATTCACCTTTACATGTTTTAGGATGTCCAGCAGCTCCGCCTCTGTAATAAGGACATTTTTCAAGATGTCGTTATTTATTTCCCCACATTCTCTATCTTCCATATCCTTCCCCACAGTAAACACTAAGGCAAAACACTCATTTAGTATCTTCCTCATCTCCCGCGGTTCCACCCATAGGTGGCCTATCTCTCGTGTTCAAATATATGTTTTGTATACATTTACATAAAAGCTAATACCTGCATGCCAGATTTAACTCAACAGCCTTGTTTGTTAGACTTGTATATGTCAGACTCGCTTGTGCATATTTTAGATTTCTACCTTTTTTGCTCACAAAGTTGCTAGAATTGCAAGACGATAACAGTTGAGTGAGATGAAGAGTCATGATGAAAATGTCTGAAAAATTGGGCAAACAGGATATCTCCTCAAGTAATACTTTTTAATATAAATTTAGACATTTTCAGAGGAAGAGGGGAATAACTGTTTGTGAATTCAATATCAAAGCAGGTAGAAAGAAAGCAAAAGAAAGAAAAACTGATTGATTTAAGAGCAAAATAGAGAAAAGGGACAGAGATGAGAGAAATGTAAAGTGAAAAGTTTGGCATTTTTAAACTTTTCAAAATGATTCATGAGCTGAAGCAGTGAGACATTTAAGAAAAATTGTTTACTTTCTGTGTAGAAGTGGTTGATGGTCAGACATTAACAATAACATCATAGAAGTACTAATACAGCTAATTATTAGGTGTAACTTTCTGTGGTGATTTGAATGCACAGTTAAAGTGCAAATACAGGTTTTGTGAAAGCTATGGGAAAGTTAAGGGCAAGAGGCTAATTTTGCAAAGTTAATAGCCAAGTGGCATAAATTGGTCAGCAATTTGTAGCCATTCCCAATTTACTGGGTATTGTGTTCTCCCTAAAGTTCGGTGATCAATTTGCACATTGAGAACTGAACAAGATTTTTACTTCTTAAGTGAAGTCTGGAAATCTGGTCTGTGTATGTGTGTGTGTGTACATATTATATATATTTTATACACACACACACACATATATTCACATATTTTTAATATATTCTAAACTTTTCCTGGATTTAGAAGGATAACTATTCATATTGGGCTGAACCTTATTGTATAGTTAGTTGTGAAAGACCAAGATCCTGTGCCACCTTTCAAAGACCACAATGCACCTGCACTAATGTTGACAATCCAGCTTTATCCCTCACCAGGAACATGGTTCACAAAGCCACTCTGCTTTGTCAGCACATGGTTGACACACAATCACACATTCACCCCTGTTCTCTTACTCTAGTCATTGTGTAACCATCACAGCACACACTTTGCCTATCCTTAGCTACATCCTCTCTAAATACTAACTAGGCCACCATTACTCTTCCCTAATGCCCAATTCCCCTTGCCCTGTAGGGGATCATCATAAGCAAGCAAATAATCAGACAATTCCAAAGATGAGCTTTTATTTATGGATATCAAAACCAACAGAGGCTGCTGTTCATCCCCACAATGCAAACCAAATGCTGCAATCATGATTAATAATTATTTTCACAGTCCATAATGGCCTACTGCACCCAACTCTCATCTACTGGAACCAGTTGTCAATCAGAGCAGTGATGAAGAGTCATCTAGACTCGAATTGTTAGCTTGCTTTCTCTCCATGGATGTTGCCTGACTTGACTGTGAATTCTAGTATTATTTGTTTTCACAGCTAAGTGCTGCCATGGTCGAGGAGAAATTCCTCTTTTGCAGGTCCTCATCCTCCTCCTCAGAAAAGCTTCTCATCCTGACCACCTCCGCCCCCCCTCACCAACCCCATTCCTTAGCATCTACCATATTACCTTGATGCCTGCTCGAATTGAGCAGCAAACGGCATGATATGGCACATTCAGTCTGAACTATACTAGAAGGCTCCTCCACATCAGTCCAAGCAGCAGAACTATATCTTCAACAATTCCATTGTCTGCTCCACCACAGCCCTGGTCACAGCATGTACACCAACTTATTGAAGATGTTGTGTCAGCTGATTGACCAAAGGAGCGTGTGTTGCTCTCTGACTCCTTTCCCATCGCACCCTACATCGTCCATAAAATTGATAATTGCATTCAGTAGAGTCCAATGTTATTCCGACATGATATAATGATGCTATATTCCTCTCCTCCCCAGACCACCCTTGGCAGTTTCAGAAGTGATGGGACAGTTTTGGCCACAATTTGCCTCTTTTTAAGTCATTACTGCTAGTTTCTACATAGCTGAGATTCTAACGTGAGAGTTACAAGTACCAATGCATATTGCAATCTGCCCTTGATCAGCATTTGAAGCCTAAACATTTTCTGCATGAAATTTACGAGTGCCTACTTTCTGTATTTGCCCCTTCAATGCCCTGGCATCCAGTAGACATGGACCCTGTGCTTTTGCCCAACAAACTGACACTCACAGCACCCATGCTGGGTATTTTCCAGTTCCATTTCACATCTATGGAATGGCAAGTGACGACAAGGAAATGTAGCTTGCAGCAGACACTGTCAGCGCTGGACTCTGCCTGGTCACCAGGTACATCCTAAGAGCCTCCAGCTCTTTTATCTTGCTGTACCTGGACTGTGTACAGTCTGTGCCCATGACTGATGGTACTGGGACTTTCCTTGACTGGACCAAGGACGAGCAGCTACCCACTTTCCGACAAGATCATTTGGTTGAAAAACATACAGTGTGTTTGCCACAGGCAGCTGACACATGTTGTAGATGTTAGACTGATGTCTGACCGTGTTGAGCAGCATGATGCCATCCTCTATCTAAACGGATCCCTACTTGACAAACAGCCCGTGTATGAATATGTGCAAAAGAACACAGCAATAATGCAGTGCTGATAGCCTTTGGCTCGGGCTGAAGTATCAACAGGCAGCGAATGGCATGGCAAAACAAGATGTGAATGCTGTGAGCATGCAGGCAGGCATTAAGTCAGAAAACACTAAGATGACAAGTGATCCGCTCCGAGATGCTGTTTGTCCCTGTGCACAATATGTCCTTACAGCAGCCTCTCAATGATAGTTGCCAGTGCACCCTGCAATGCAGTCTGTATTGCCTAAGCATCCTGCAAGTGGATCACAGAAAAGCCATGGGGATCTTGAGGGGTTGACAAAAGGTCGTATGCCAATGCTTGTGAGAGCTGTGTGAAGCTGGTGCTCAAAGGTTTGCCGTAAGATTGTGTTTGAGGTTGAACAACATGAAGGCAGCCAGTGGTATGCTGAAGTAGTCTGGTATACTCTCTAACCTCGATGTTGAGAATTCTCAATGTCTGTGTTGTTTGTGCAATTGGGAAGATAGGAATCCAAACATTAATGAGGTGAGCTGTGCCAATAATAAAACATTTAACAAGTTATAATCCCAGCTGGCAATTTATAACTGGCAATTTTCTTTCAAGAAACCTGCTTCACCACCCATAGGTACATAAAAGATGGAGTGAGTTGCTCCTCAACATTGAGGCCTCAATGCACTTCTCATGCGATTCCACCACAATCTCACCATAACACATATAGTTCAGGCTCCTACTAGATTCCAGCCAATATCTCTTTCAGGTGTAACTGACTTAGCTCCATTTGTACGCTAAGAGCAATAAGTTAAACTTGTTTCCCTATCAATTTGAAAAGGAAATCTTTGCTTCTCCATCCTGCAGAAAATTGAAGTGTGATTATATGTTGCACTCAGACAGTGCAATAAGCATTTAAACCACTTGCCTTCACCAATCAGCTAAAGTAAGACAAGGATGATCTGTCATCAAATTACTCCAATTCTCAAAAACAAAATATAAGACAATATTGACGCTTGATTCCATTTTTAAGCTTTGGAAACTTGTGAGGTGATCATAGATTGCTAATGAAATATTGGTGAAGAGCATCCCTTTAACAGGTATACTGAAAGATAAAGGACTGCAATAAAAAAATCTTGATAAAATTTGGCATAGGCATGTGCAGCAGTTTAGACTTTTATCAGTCCTGGAAAGAAGACAAATTGCCCTTGTGCGTAATTCTTACTGCTTTTCTAAAACAAATGCAAAAGATGCTAGAGAAATTCATCAGGTCTGGCAGTATCTGTGGAGACAGAAACTGCATTAATTGTTCAAATCTGGTATGACTCTTCTTCAGAATGTGTGGATCCCACATGAGGTTGCCCAATTTGTTACAGTTCCAGCTGTGATATCCCACATTGTCAAGCTCCTGCGTAAGGAGGAGCGAACTGGCCTCATCTCTTTATTCACCCACCTCCTCACTGATCGCAAAAAAGTTCAATTGAAAAGCTGTCTTCCATTGTGAATACCTTTCCCCAGACTCAAATAAACTTATGCTTCAAAAGAAGCCAATTTAACCAGAGGTGAGACCAAAAAGATAGAATTTAATAAAAGAGATTTACAGATCAGCCTTTGAATTGTTTGTGTGGAGCAGACATTGTACTTTGTGACTGTTCAGGTGGAGGTTAGCTGAACAGCTGGTTTCACTATCCTTAGGTTTGTAAATTGACTGAGATTCTATAGTTTTAATCCCTTGTGACCATGGTTGAATTCCAGCATGCAGGGTGAGAGGCAGAGCCCTTTTGTTTTCCAGCTGCTAATCAGTTGACATCTAGCACTCAGAATGATAAAAGCACTTTACCTGTAGCAATTAGAAGATAGAACATATAATCACTACAATGCAGAGAGAGGCCATGCAGCCTGCACTGATCACCCAAAGAACATCCCACCCAGACCTAGCCCCCACCCCTACCTCTGTAACCCTGCATCTGCCATGGCTAACCTACCGAGCCTGCACATCTTTGGACAGTGTGAGGAAACCAGACCACCCAGGCACGGGGAGACATGCAAGCACCACACAGCAGTCACCCAAGGCTAGAACTGAATCCAGGTCCCTAGCACTATGAGGCAGTAGTACTAACCACTAAGCCACTGTACTGTACTGTACTTTGTTAGTTCTTTGACTATGACCAAAACAGCAGTCTAACACTCAAATGGGAACATTAACTTCCACCAGCATACTTCATCAGAATTGAAACTGTTTTTTTAAAACCTGTCCTTGTGTATTCTCCAAAGGGAAAAGCACAAAATGTGTCTGCAGTTTTCTTTAGGGGTGTCTTGTAAGTGAGCAGGGAACTGTCAACTCCTTATTATCTTTGTAATTGCAAGAGATCATAGTCCAGTCTGTTTGGATTTGTCTGTTTTCTTCTTTGAAGGGCTATTGTTTGAAGTTCCTGTCAGCTTCATATGTGTGACATTGCATGGTCACTCTCTCACTGCAGACAGAAGCTAAATCTACATCTGCAGTCATCTTTGTCTGTATCAGCCCTTTTAAAAAACACATTTTTAGAATGCAACAAACAACTGCACCTCCCAGTCGCGAACCATTTCAACTCCCCCTCCCATTCCTCAGATGACATGTCCATCCTTGGCCTCCTGCAATGCCACAGTGATGCCACCCGAAGGCTGCAGGAACAGCAAATCATATTCAGCCTGGGAACTCTGCAGCCCAATGGCATCAATGTGGATTTCACAAGCTTCAAAATCTCCCCTCCCCCAACCGCATCCCAAAACCAGCCCAGCTCATCTCCACCTCCCTAACCTGTTTTTCCTCTCACCTCAAGCCACACCCCCATCTCCTATCTACAAACATCATCCCGCCCCCTTGACCTGTCCGTCCTCCCTGGACTGACCTATCTCCTCCCTAGCCCCCTACCTACACTCACCTTTACTGGCTCCATCCCCGCCTCTTCGACTTGTCTGCCTCCTCCCCACCTATCCTCTCCTCTATCCATCCTCTATCCGCCTCCCCCTCTCTCCCTATTTATTTCAGAACCCTCTTCCCCTCCCCCATTTCTGATGAAGGGTTTCGGCCCAAAACGTCAAGTTTTCCTGCTCCTATGATGCTGCTTGACCTGCTGTGTTCATCCAGCCCCATGCTTGTTATCTCGGATTCTCCAGCATCTGCAGTACCTTTTATCTCTGACACATTTTTAGAATTAGCTGCTGAAGGCTTCTGGTGGTTCCCACCCAGGCTACTGATGACTCCCAGGAATAAATTGGACACGAACTGGATCTTGCAGGGTGGGAGGTATTGAGACATGCCATACCAGGAGAAGAATTGGGTAAATTTCCTCACCTCTGTTTTGTTGGATGTAGTTCTCAGGGAAACATACTCTGGGAAACAGGTAGCCCTGTCCATGATGGTATAGAAAAACCAGTAGCGCATTTTTGTTTTGGGCAGGGTCCAGCACAACGCTCTAACACCTTGCTGAATGGTTCCCCAAAAGCCAGCACAGGAGTCAGGAGTGAAGGTGGTGGGGTTTTCCCACAACCTGGCAGGGTTGGTGGGTCTTCTGGAGCTGTGGTCAGTAAAAAAAATGTTGTCTGATGTGGGCTTGTGTTTTATCTGTCCTGACATGTCTGGCTATTGGAATCATGTGAGCGAGCTGCAATTTTTTTGTGGTACCTACACGTCATAACTACCTGGTCGACCACTGTCCACTCCTTATTTACGGGTTGGTGAGGGGGTCTCTATGTCCTCAGTGTACTTGGGTACATGTGGCAATAATAAATCAAATTAAATCAGAAATCAGCACCTCATATTTCGCTTGGGAACCCTGCAGCCCAATGGTATCAATGTGAACATCACAAGCTTCAAAATGTCCCATCCCCCGACAGCATCCCACAACCAGCCCAGCTTGTCCCCACCTCCCTAACCTGCCCGTCCTTTCTTCCCACCTATCCACTCCTCCCACCTCAAGCCCCACCCCCACCTCTTACCTACCAATGTCATCCCCGCCCCCTTGACCTATCCGTCTTCCCTGGACTGACCAACCCCCATCCTAACTCCCCACCTACACTCACCTTTACTGGCTCCATCCTCGCCTCTTTGACCTGTGTGTCTCCTCTCCAACTATCTGCTCCTTTATCCATCTTCCATCTGCCTCCCCCTCTCTCTCTATTTATTTCAGAATCCCCTTCCCCTCCCCCATTTCTGAAGAAGTGTCCAGACCCGAAACGTCAGCTTTCCTGCTCCACTGATGCTGCTTGGCCTGCTGTGTTCATCCAGCTCTACACCTTGTTACCTCAGATTCTCCTGCATCGGCAGTTCCTACTGTCTCTAAATCAGAAATGTTATCAGTCTTCCTTCATGTACAAAATCCCAGTAATTCTGAGGGATTTGTTTGAGATCTCTACCTTGTCAGGAGTGCCTTTCCAGGGATTTGCAGCTGTAGTCAGAACCACAGCTTGCTCTGCTCTTTTCTCTGATGGACTCCAATTCTCTGTTTGAATGTACGTGCCCTTATGCATTCCCTGGTCTTTCTCATAGTCTCCAGCTCAGACATTGGCTTTTGGCTGTTAAAGCCAACAGTGTTCTTGACTTCCTTTACCTTTCATCTAAGCATGACCCATTTTGTCTCGGTTTGTAATCACTGGCACTTTCCTTGAGTAAGAGGGAGTAAACTTCGCGCTCTCTCCCCGAGCACTTAGTCTGCAGTTATAAGTACCGATGCTAGACTGGTCATTTTAACAGCTGTTCCTCCCACATGAAATAGATAACAACAGCTTCCACCTCTGCCTCTGAGAACTTAGGAATTAAATGAGCAAACCATCTGATTGTTTTCAACAAAGGTTTGCGTGGGACAAGGTCACAGCCACAATAGGTGAGTTGGACTTCCTGTTTGAGAACAACTCCTTTTGCCTGTCCTGTTTAGGTTTGCTGGCATCAGCCAACGTGCCTGTTTACTTTGTCAAGGTAATTGTCCTAGTCAGTCTTTGCCTTGAATGCTGTAAATGATTAACCGCAACAAGCCACATATGATTAAGACTCCTTCAGAAATGATCCACATGGAAAGACTGTCAGTATTTAACCTACATTTAACTTATTTTTTGTGAAGACTGATGGCAAATGACTAAGACTTCTTATGATCTTGTCGAGTTGGCCAGGCTTCAGCCTTGTACTGCATAAAGAAAGGGCTTGGTTATGAAGGTTCCAGGTTAGTGAAGACTTGTTAGATACATTATTACTACAATGGGTTTATGAACACAGGCATTTCCCAATTTGAATAACAAGACTCCACCTGTGAATGCCATTCCAGCACTCTGAAGTGTTAGAATGCAAATAGATATCAATGGTGAAGGTCTGGAAAGATGACCTGAATGAATGTGTCTGATAATTTAATAGCTGAACTTTAACCTGTAATGAAGAAACTCAATTTTTACCTCCTGCCCAATTATGTTCGCCACCTATCCTTTTAATAAAATCTGGATGGGCTTGGAAGATTCTGCCCAAGGCTTCCTGGAATGCTGCTCAGAAACCATTTGGGATACTGGCCATGGAGTGGAACAGCTAGGTGGGGGGATTGTAACATGGTGATAGGGTATAGCAACTTGCAGAGTAGGTGTGAATCAGTGATGAAGCAGACTTGAAATTCCAAGACAAAGTGAGCAGTGGGAAAAGATGTTTTTAGTGGTGAAGTTAGCAGAAGTGCAGGTGGGAGCAGATGCATTCACAGAGTAGGAAGGAAAATGAGGAAGGGTGAATTTCAAAGGGATTAGGGCATTTGGGATCAAAGCAGAGTTGAAGCTGGAGATCAACCATGATCATATTAAATGGTACAACAGTGCTGACAGGCCAAACAGTCTACTCCTCCTCAAATTTCTTATGGTCCTGTGTTCCTCATGGAATACTATAGCAGCAAAGGCATCCTTCTGGCTGTGACCAGAATCTGAAATACTTAAGGTTGGTGTTGAAATGGAGGTTGATGAGAACAGCAAAAAAGGTTAAAAATAATTAATGGGCTGCTTCCTCTTTTTGTTTAAAAGTGAGGGTGAGTGCATTAAGTGGTGACTTACAAGCTAGCCCCACTGCCAAAAGCATGTCCAATCATTCAGCAATTGGGTCATTAACATCTGATATGTGACAATCAATTAGAGGATGGCAGCTTAGGGGTCCTAAGGTCCACTGGGCAATATCCACTTGACGGGGCTTGGGGGGGTGGTGTTGCGTGGGGAGGGATCAGCAGGGAGAATGCAAGTAGTTTTTATATTCTCCATATTAGTTGGGAGTTGGGGTAAGAAGGTTCAGGGGAGTTAATAGTAAGGGCAGGGAGTGTTGACTTTGAGATGCCAGTCCCAATGCCCTCCATTTATGTATCCAATTGCTCCTAGATTGGGCTATTCGGAGGCCACCCCAAGCACCCAAAGCAGCAGACAGATTGCCCTGATTTCCCAGTCAGGAATCTAACCACCTTTCTCTGCAACTTAGAGTGCAAGGTGAGAGTTGGGAGCCTTGTGGCCATTAATTGATTTACTGGCCGTAATTGGTGGCAGATTAATAAGATCACCCATGGGTTTTCTTGTAAAAAACATAATTACTCAGTAAAGTGGCAAGAAGGAAGTGAGTTTTTCTCCGGTCTCAACTTGTCCTGTTATAAGACCATAAGTAATAAGAGCAGGCTTAGGCAATTCAGCCCCTTGAGCCTGCTCTGCCATCTAATACAATCATGGCTGAGCTCATCTTGGCCTCAACTGCACTTTCCTGCCTGCGGCCCCTAACCATTTAACACATAAAATAATCAAAATCCTGTCTATCTCCTCCTTATATGTATTCATTCTCCCAGCATCCACTGCACTCTGGGGTGACGAATTACATAGATTCAAGACATTTTGGGACAAGCAATTCTTCCCCACTCTGGTTTAAATCTGCCACACCCAGTCTAAAACTATGACCTCCCATTCTAGATTTCCCCTTCTCACCACTTTCAGGAGGGGCAAGAAACTTACTCTTTGCATCATTTCACTATTATTATACTTGACAAGCCTTGGTATAAAACTAGTTACACTGTGTTTCTTGCCAAAGTTGGCAAAGATACATTTGAAAAATTGTGCTGACATGTTTTGTTATTATTCGTTTTTTTGCTCCAGGTTATGCTTATATACAGCAAGTAATGGTATGCTCCATCAAAGGTCAGCATTGCTGCCAACCATATATCCCAGGGTGATATGGAGAAATTTACCTTTAGTGAGATAAATTTGATGGCTACAAAAGAAAGACTTGAATCCAATATAACCTTTATGACAACATATACTTATAATATGTACATTGACATAATCAGAGGTAGTACAACTTTACAAAGAACAGAAGGTTTGGAGACACCATGAAGCAATTCACAATAAAATGAATTCCTTTATGAAGGAAAAGTTGTGGCTGTCAAGTGAGTTGGGTGGGTGGGAATAGACATAATCAAATGAAACCACAAAGGAGAAGTCCACTTAGTTTTTCAGCGCAGGAGAAAGTGACTCAATTTGACAAGACTGATAACTCAGCCAATCCTCTTCTTGGGAAAAATATTTTATCTGCTCCTCCACTTTCTGAATTCCAGTTATTAAAGATATATAGGGCACAGCAATATACAATGCTGTAAATACATCATGGAAACTAATACTGCATGCACAGGGATATTTTGGCCAAAGGGTGAAAGCAGATCATATACCATCTCTCTGCTATTAAGAAATGTCTGTTTGAAAATGGGAACCTGGCATGGAATTTCAGTGCTAACAGATGATCATTATGATTTAAGCACGCCTGCAGGCATGGAAACAAACAACTGCAAGTTTAGCACTCTTGCTGATTAGGTCTATATTTAGCTTGCGCTCACCCACTCCCAATGAAATTGTGCAGTACACTGCTGTACAAACATCATGAACGGAATGATGTAAAACTAGGAATAGACTATTCATCCCTTCAAGACTGGTCTGCTATATAAGGTTATCGATGATTTGATGTGGTTTCTACTCTACTTTCCTGTCCCCATACCCTTTTACTTCTTTCTCAATCAAGAATCTATCGAACTCAAACTTTAAAATATTCAATATACTTGCTTCCACTGCTCTCTGCGAAGATTAGTGCACAGTTTAAAAATCCTGAGGGGAAAGATATTTCCTGATCTCTGTTTTAAATGGCTGTATAAGGCATCAAGCCAAGTGTCCTTCTTACCCTTCTGTTCCTTTCCTTTGTAGCAGCTCGTGCTGCTCTATTTGACTGTGCTTTTCTCTAATTCGTCGTGCAGTTCAAAGGGAACTATAATCACAATGCTGGTGAGCAAGGACTCTCTCCTACAGCCTCATATAAGACATCCAAGAAGGGACAGTAGCCTAGTAATCTATCTTTTCAGTGAAGGGCTGAACCAACTTGTGAGAAAATCTCTGATAGTGTGTTGGTCCAGCTTTGACTATTCGTCCCAGAAACCTGCCTGAAAAATCTTCCTCAAACACAATTTAGTTGATCTGTGAGCATAGCTTAAAGCCTCATTGAAATACTCAGCAATGACTGATTTACTCCTGTTCAGATGGTCACTGTGAGGAGATGTTGTTACATAACGTTTATCCACCAAAATCCTGTTCAGCTTCTTGCTTGAATGTGAGCAGATGATTTAATTGTCAATCAATCTTTTAGTAATTCTTTGAGCGACTGCATTGAAAACAGGCTGAAACAGGTTTGTAGCTTAAAACCCCAGCTTTGCTACCTCTTTAGTGCCTAAGGTATTTGATTAAAATCATACTTAATAATTAAATTTTGCAGAGCATCACATTTGTAAAATGTATTTAAAGGCTTCTTTTAGCTTCCATCATAACAAATTCCATTCTAAAACTGTAAGCATTCAACAGTTATAGCTGTAATACCTGTGGGTGGTGCTGTGATATAAGGTTCGCAATGTATCTGTGTTCTAACTTCTGCTTGCACTTTGGTTTTCAGTTAAATCTACTTTGCAGTGTGTGTGTGTTTATATATGTTTGTGTGTATGTTTTGGGGAGGGGAGTAGTTGAACAGCTTTTGATCAAAAAGCACCTTTCAGATCTGATAAGCTCAAAACCTAGTGGTATTACAAAGGCCCCTGATGTACAAACCCTCTAATTTGTCTTTCCATTACTGTATGTTAGAAGTCACATGTCACTGGCTTTCTTAACATCTTCTATCTGAAAGCTTACCCTTATTACAATTATGACCAAATGCTAAATCTTTGGTTCAACATTGGAGGTTGGGCTTGGATCAGCAAATAGTAAGTTTAGTTTTTTTTTATTTGGCTGGGAAAACAATTTCCCTCTTCCTTACCAACCTTGCAACATTTTCATGTGGCCCTTTCCAGGGGTCAGGAATGTGTTGTGTACAAAATAATACGTACCTCTCCGGAACTCAGAAACGTCATGTTGAGGACAAGAAGAAGATTTGAATTTCTATCCCCATGCTATTTTCTTGTGCTGGTACAAATTTTGGAAACTCAAACAAAACCTCCATTCTATTTAACAGTTTGTGACCTCTGGGGAACGCTGCTGAGGACCTGGGAGCTTTCTAATTTGTAAGTATACAATGTTTTGACATCTTCAAATGTTATTGGCAGGAACTATATTGTAACATTGAAGCATTGTTAATGCAGTGGATGACCATAAAGCTCTATCCTACAAAGGTCAACTGACCATTACATTGTCCAGCATTGAATAAGAATTGACATGCATTACAGTACTTTGTCAAATAGAGAAAATGTCATAATTCATTTGAAACTGTAGGAAAATGTACTGAAAAATCTCATGATAAGTTTTGGTTTGAGATTTAAATGCCCACATTTCATTTACCTTGAATAAAGTGGTCTTGCTTCACAAAGTGATAAAAATCTAACCATCAATTCCACTCCATTGACTGACATCTAATCATCTTGAACTAGAAAACAAATATACCTGCTCATTAAGTATTAGGAGTTTTTGGTTCTGAAAGCCAATATTTGTACAGCAATTTTTAATAATAAATGCTCAGCTAAGTTCGAAAGGTAGAGCAACTGTTACCTCTATTGACATTGCTGTTAGGGGAGGGATTGACAGTTTTTCGAGGTTGTAATCATGACAGAATTTGTCTTTGATATGGCTCTTCATTACATGTTTACTTTTATTATGTAACCTAATGACCCCATAAAAGATTAATTCCTTTTTCTATAATGACTGTAGTCTATTTTTGTCAGTATCAGAGAGAAATTGTTCAATTAAAGTTTTATTAGAATTTATTTTATGAGAATATTACAGGTTAAATTTTATCCATGAACCCATTGTTACTGTATGTCTGCTGAGGACTGTACTTCTTGGATAATAAGTGAGCAGCTACAGTAGAAAAATCAGCAGCATGAAGCGAGAAAGGTGTGGAACCGAGGGTACATTGAGATAAATGGGGAATGAAAGTTTTGGCATGGAAACATTAAGGGGACATTGGCATTGAGGAGCCATGGGATGATGTTACAGGTCATTGAGGGCATTTGGGATACATGAGAAGTCATGGTGAGCACACAGAAGATTCTGGAGGACATGAGGCAACATGATATGTATGAGGGGGCATGCAAAATATGAGAGGGCCCAAGGCATAGGCAGAACATAAGCTGGGAAATGGGAAAAACTAGAGGAAATGAGGTGGCATACAAGAAGCATGGAAAAATGTGAGGGCAGCAAGGAGGGGCACACATCTGATGCGGGGTGATATTTATGCATCAAAAGAATGATATAAGGTGCTAGGATGTTGTGTTGAGCATTGGACATAGTTTCTAACCAGGGCCCCCTGCATTGGATGTCATAAGTGCACACTGCCCGAGTGTGAGGAAACCAAAATTCCGGGCAAAGTCAGACGTGAGTTGGGTGTGCAACTGAAAAGCCACAAATCGACTTGCCTGAAAATACAAGCCATTACATCAACAGTATATTTTGGGCCTTTGAAGAGCTTTAGAGTTTCCTGAGGCTATGAGAACTTGCTATGCACAAATTACTGCTCTGGTGTTTCTGTTTGCCTGTGCTCACTCACCAGTTTGGTGTTGCCAAACATACAAGTGTCTTACTGATGTCTGTTGTACAGATGCCTTCTGCCCTTAGGCTATCTTTAGCTGTCTGCTGGGTCTCTGGAGTGTTCAACATCCTCCTGGGATTTGTAAAACCAAGTTCAAAATCAGTATTAACTGAATTTCACTCAAAATAATCATGAAGCTATGGCTTTTTTTCATTCATGGATTTGGCATCATTAGCTAGATCAGAATTTATTGCCCATTCCTAATTGCCCAGAGGGCAGTTGAGAGTCAATCACATTTCTGTGGGTCTGGAGCCACATGTAGGCCAGACCAGGTGAGGATGACAGTTTTCTTCCCTAAAGGATATTAATGAAGTAGATAAGTTTTTCCAACAAGCGACAATGGTTTCATGATAATCATAAAACTTTTAACTCCAGGTTTTTATTGAATTCAAGTTTCACCATCTGCCGTGGAGGGATTTGAACCCAGGTCTCCAGAATGTTGTCTGGGTCTCTGGAGCAATAGTCTAGTGATAATGCCCCTAGGTCATTGCATCTCCAAAATTTAAGCTAAATACCTAAGTTAAAACTAAACTGGTGCAGCTGAATAGGAATGATCATAGGAATTTTGGATTCAAGCAGGAGGCACTCTATATACAAAAGAAACTTAACATCAGAGTAATATTTAATGCAATTGAGGGAGACAAAATAAACCATCAGGATAGTCAAAAGAAGTTGGTGCGTTGTTTTGTTGGAAATAAAAGAAGCCGTTGTAGCTCTGTTAGGAGTCAAAAAAATCATTCAAAATCATATAAGGCGAGAAAAGAATACTATGAAGAGGATTCAAACTTATTCCCAGCTCATAGTAGAGCCGTTAACTGACTACTTTGTATCAGACTAATATTCCTTGAAATGTGGGTAGGGAAGGAGTTACATTGAATATTCTATTTTAAACAGCATCATTAATATTAAAAATAGATCGACATGCCAACTTGGATAGATGGCATTGAGGTAGGTGATCAGCCATGGTAGAGAATGGCAGAGCAGGCTTAAGGGGACAAATGGGCTAATACAGCTCCAATGTTTATGTTAGGAAAGAACTTGTTAACCTCCATCTACAGGGATAAAGAGATGAACAATTCTTCCAGCACTCTCAGCCCATTAGTGGGTGCTGTTGGTAGTACAGGAAGTGGCTTGAAGTGGATCATAGCTATCAAGGATATTTAAGTTTGTGATTTTATGGTAGGGAGGGGTCTTAAAGCCCAGAGAGGGGAGTGGAATTCTGGTGATGTCTAGGAGGAGGGATTGCGAAATGAAGTGTGGGGAATGATCTTTGGGCTGTGACCCTGGCGCATGCTTCTCTTGGAATGAGGCATCATTCCTTGCTTCCTGCCTTTGTTCATACAGGCATTTAAAAATAGGCTGTCCACAACTGTCTGCGTGCCAAGGTTTGGGTTTGGTGTAGGCAGTGTATTATCTGGATCAGTGGAGCTTTTAGCAAGCGAAATGCTTGTCAGTTCCAGCACTCGTTCCGCCTTCTGTTCAATGGGGTAAGTTCAGCATGGATAGGAAGGTGGCTGGTTGGGAATCCAAGATAAAAGGTACTGCAGATGCTGGAGAATCCGAGATAACAAGCATGGGGCTGGATGAACACAGCAGGTCAAGCAGCATCATAGGAACAGGAAAACTTGACGTTTCGGGCCTAAACCCTTCATCAAGGGTTTAGGCCTGAAACGTCAAGTTTTCCTGCTCCTATGATG
>JAHRHZ010000052.1:7896996-7933748 GCA_024137785.1 Ginglymostoma cirratum | reverse complement strand
ATAGGAGCAGGAAAACTTGACGTTTCGGGCCTAAAACCTTCATCAAAAATGATTTCTGATGAAGGGTTTAGGCCCGAAACGTCAAGTTTTCCTGCTCCTTTAATGCTGCTTGACCTGCTGTGTTCATTCAGCCCCACGCTTATTATCTCGGATTCTCCAGCATCTGCAGTACCTTTTATCTCTGGAAGTCAGTTCACCTGTTTTGTAATTCACATACTTTAATCTTCACTTCCCTGCTCTCTGCCTACACTGAGGCATGTGCTGCTGGTCTTGGAGTTCTGATGTGGAACAGGAACATCAGCAATACCAAGAATATCAGCTGATTCATTTAAGAACTACCATGTCTGCCAGGCTCCTGCATCAAAATTGCAAACCCTCTTTGATAAAGGTTCCCCTGTCTTAATGTTTGCAACACATCTACTCCACAGGTCAAATGGGATAGACAGAGGAATCCAAATTGAAGAACGTGAAACTGAACACAACATCTATAGGCAGAGGATCAGCTTTATTGATACATGTGTGAGCACTACTGTATCCAGAGATTCAAGCTGGTTATTGCTGATCCCTGAAGCCTCCTGGAATGAGACCTCCTGCCCAGCTGCTAGAGTGCCTGCCACCTTGGCTGGGGGAGTGGGGTTGGAGGGGACATGGGTAGGCAGGATCCACCATTCTGTGCCTCTCCCTGATGTCCTATATTCTCTTCTCCTGCAAGGAGAAAAAGCAGAAATGTGAGAACGTCTGTGATGGATTATGTGGAGAGAAGGGAATGAAGGTCAGCATTTGTGTTGCACAGTGTCTGTGAAGTGAAGGTGCGCAGTGACAGTAATGAGTGAGAGTGTAGGCCATTCAAGTGGGGATGTGGAGCCTGGACAGAGAGAGAAATAGAGAGAAATGAGTAGAGTGGCAAGGTATATTGCCTGTGAATTGCAGTGCAGGAAAATCCCCAAAAGACCAGAGTGCTGTAGTTAGCACTTGGATGTTGTGCCACTCACCTTTCCTGCCACATTGAGATCCTCGGTGTCCAGCCTTCCGGCTTGCTGGGGTTTGCCTACTGCTGTTGACTGCTTTATCCATGTTCATCCAATTCTGCTGGACCAAAGAGATAGGCCTTGTCCTCCCAGTGCTGAGAAATATCAACTGACTTCAATCTCTCAGAACCTGCACCGTGAAATGAGGTGGGGCGAGGCGTGTGGGAAATAGATTTTGTTGGGAGTAGGATGGGAGTGGGTGAGTGGGATTAGGGCAGCTTGAGAATTTCCAGATCTCCCTTCCCTTCCTATCCTTGATACTGAGGCCCTCAGAAATGGATTAATGTTTCCACCATTCTGACCCATGGCAGTGTCCCTCAAAATGGAGATTCTTCCCTTGATAGCGTCGTTATGACATCCTACCAAACCTCTCGGATTGGCCTCCATGTGGGATGCTAATGACATGGCTTAGTTTAGAAGTCACATGCTGTGGGTTGCAAAGGCTTCTCAGTTGGGTAAACGTACAACTATTTTGTTGAAAAATCTCGCTTGGAGAAATGAAGGAACTGGAAAACAGTCATCACAGAAAAATCAAAAAACAGAATGACATGCATTTTCAAGCATCTTTCATGTGAAGTGTGAATTGGCTGATGGGGAGGTGTTTCCACCTGAGACAATAGTTATGTCTGTCTTAGCTCCAGGAGCTGTGCCACTGCTCTGGATACAAGCTGTCTCCAGACATTAAGACCCATGTGGGGTCAGCCAGGGTGCCCCAGGAAGGATTGAAGGGAGGTGCAAGGTTGAAAAGGATGTGGAGGGGAGAGTAGGCCAGGCTCACACTCCCCAAGGTGGGGAGAGTGGGACGGTGGTTGAGGTTTAAGGGGTGGTGTGGGGTAGGGATTGGCAAAAGAAGGTACAGTTTGGGGGGAGTGGTGGTGTTGGCCAATATGGAGAAGTGGGCTGTGGACCCCTCTCCTACACCTGAGCCCACACAATTCAGAAAATTGAGGCATGGCAAGAAGCAGCAGCATTTAATATTTTAATAACTGATGTTACCAAATCTGCATTGTTAAAATGAAAGTAAATTATTGAAGAAGTTGAGGTAATAAGGAGTCCTAGATTTTTGCCATCATGTTTATTTAAGCCCAATAAGGTGTGTAAAATTCCACAATGATTTCTAAAGCTGTAGCAAACTTCCCTAAATTGACTTCATCTGGTGAAGTATATTCCCAATTTGCTGGAAATTAGGCTATTGTCAAATCTGATTCTCTGCTGAGGCTCAAGTAGTGTCTTGTTTTTAATTCCTGCTGAGAATTTGAATCCTGTATTGCTGCCAAAAGCTAATTCTTTTCACCTTTCAAGAAAGAAGTGTTGGTTCTTACTGTGGGTGATAAGGACATCCCATTCATAAATAATGGAATACTCTACTCCAACAGGCTACAGATTTATGGTTCCTATTTGGGATTTATCATAAATTGCATAGAATGTACAAGTTTCCAGCTTCAGGATTTTATCATATTTTCATCTTTTACACTCTTTTTCCTCGGTTGTTATGTTGAAAGGAGCATCATTGTTTTAATCTCCTTCATGCAGTTATCCAATAGGGCATCAAGTTCTTTGCTTAAACCATGAAGTGAAAGGCAGCCCTGGCATTATTCACCATCTATGAATTTCTTGGGCCATATTCATCAGTTTATCCTTATGTCAGCGATAATACATAAGAACTAGGAGCAGGAGTAGGCCATTTGGCCCCTCGAGCCGGCCCTGCCATTTAATGAGATCATGGCTGATCTTTTTGAGACTCAATTCCACTTACCCGCCCACTCACCATAACCCTTAATTCCTTTACTGTTCAAAAATTTATCTACCCTTGCCTTCAAAACATTTAGCGAGGTAGCTTCAACCGTTTCACTGGGCAGGGAATTCCACAGATTCACAATCCTTTGGGTGAAGAAGTTCTTCCTGACCTCAGTCCTACACCTGCTTCCATTTATTTTGAGGCGATGCCCTCTAGTCCTAGTTTCACCTGCTAGCAGAAACAACCTCCCTGCCTCCACCTTATCTATTCCCTTCATAATCTTATATGTTTCTATAAGATCTCCCCTCATTCTTCTGAATTCCAATGAATATAATCCCAGCCTACTCAGTCTCTCCTCATAATCCAACCCTCTCAACTCTGGAATCAACCAAGTGAATCTCCTCTGCACCCCCTCCAGTGTTAGTATATGTCTTCTCAAGTAAAGAGACCAAAACTGCACACAGTACTCCAGGTGTGTCCTCACCAGGACCCTATACAGTTGCAGCATAACCTCCCTGTTTTTAAACTCCATCCCTCTAGTAATGGCAAACAAAATTCCATTTACCTTTTTAAGCACTGTCTGGCACTGTCTCCCATGATAAGTTTTTATGAATTCCTTAGAGCATGCCACCCCAGACTTTAAACCAATGTCCAGCAATTATATTGCTCATATTGATATGTTCTCAGTTATTTACATTTAGGTCTGTTTGTAATGGTTATTCCATCTTGTTGTTCTCGTTTGTTATCAAACTATTGAAGCAGGAATGATTCATTGAGGCCAAAACACTAATTAACTTTTGTGCTCTGCAAGCATTCTTAATTAGGCACGGTGTAACTGAAAGACAACACAGCTTGGCTGCTGTGGTTGGCTGCTGTGTTTAGCTCCCTTTTTATGACAGCAGAATTACTGTGGCCTCTACAGTGTTATTTCACGTTATACTCCAGTAATTATTGCTTATTAGCGAAAAACCAGCCTGCAACTTTTAGCATGTCACTTATAAAATCACTTGGCCTTGAAAAGTATGTTTCTTGGTCAAGTTGCAACAATCTGCATGGTAAATGTTCATATACTTACACAGATATTTCAGCTGTATGGAGAACAAGTAAAATCAAATAAAGGCTGAAGCTGTTAGAAAGTGTGTCTATTCCGAAGGCGGAATGAAAACCAAAAATATGTACAAAAACAAAGTTGCTGGAAAAGCTCAGCAGGTCTGGCAGCATCTGTGGAGGAGAAAACAGAGTTAACGTTTCCGGTCCGGTGACCCTTCCTCAGTTCTGTCTTTTTATTTCCAATTTTTTGAGAAGCTGTATAGTGTTAAATTTCCTTTGAGAAGCTTATTCCTGGGGACAATCCATAAGTAATGGATCAAGAGCAATAATGTTGAGTCTCTGTCCACTTTTTATTGTCCTTAACATACTTCTATTGTATACTGTGTTTCCTTTGAAAGAGTCAAGTACGCTTTCTTACAATAGGCACTAGCCAGGGAAAACTATTTAAAGTATGTAAAATAACATCTCAGCTCCTCTGAAATAAACAAAAACAGAAATCTGTGGAAAAACTCAGCAAGTCTGGCAGTGTCTGTAAGATTAAACAGAGTTATTGTTTTGAGTCTTGTGACACATCTTCAGAACTGTTTGTTTCATATTTCCAGCATTGCAGTTCATCATTTTATCAGTTACTCTTCTATATTTTCCTGTTCATTTGCCGCTGGAGATAAAGTACTCAGTACATTTTCAGGCTCCCTGCTAGTTCCAGCAAGGAGCTGGGAAGGAGTAGACAGTAACTTTGATAAAATGCCCCTATTTTGTTATTTTGAACAATTCATTCATTGGAAGTGGGTGTCACTGGTTAGGCTTGTATATATTGACCAGCCCTTATTGCCCAGAGAGCAGTAACATGGCAACCACATTGCTGTGGGTCTGGAGTGACATATAGGCCTGACCAAAATGGCAGTTTCTTCCCTAATGGGCATTAATGAACCGGATGGGCTTTTCCCAACAATTGTCAGTATTTTCATGGTCATCATTAGACTTTTAATTCCAGACTTTCATTGGATTCAAATTCCACCATTGTGGGATTTGAAGCTGACTCCCCCGAACAACATTTGTGTTTCTGGATTAATAGTCCAGTGATAACACCACAAGACGATTACTTCCCCATATTTGGAATGCTGGCTATAGATTTGCTGCAGAGGCCTTTGGGTAGCTGTTTTCATGCAGTGATTACTGCTGCTGCAGGCTTTTCAGATGTTAGGCCCTGCCAAGGAGTGGGCTTCTAATTTGACCTCAGAAATATGTAGGTGTCCAGATCATCAAAAGTGGAATACACAATAGGGTGTGTTGATGTTGCAACATTCTGGATCTTATCACTTGCCCCATCATATTCTGCAGTACAGTAGTGTGCATGGTCATCACACACACTGATACATATCCTCTTGACACTCAATTAGAATTCAGCAATGCACATTCATTATATTTGGAACAGTCTAATCAACATCCTTCTCCAAACTTTTTGTCCTATCAAATATCATCCAACTGATAGATGAAGACCCACAAGCTGGTTAAATGTGAAGTTATACATTAAAATGTATAAAATTCAAACGGGATTGGACAAACTAGATGCAGGGAGGAGGTTTCTCCTTGTTAGGGCATCTAGAACCAGGGCACACAGTCTCAGAAAATAAGGTAGATCATTTAAGATGAGGAAAGATTTCTTCACTCAGAGTATCGTGAACCTGTGGAACCCTCTACCACAGAAGACCGTGGAGGCCAAGTCACTGAATGTATTAAGGGAAGAAGTAGATACATTTCTCGGTTTCAACGGTATCAATGAGGATAGATTTTGGAAAAAGGTCTTTGAGATGGAGGTTTAGTCATGATACTTTTGAATGACAGAGCTGGCTCAATGTGCTGAATGGCCTGCTCCTGAACCAAATTTCTATATTTCTAAGAAACCATCCTTTTCAAGGCCCGGGACAGAAATTACAAGCTCTCAAGCTACTTCTGACCTCGGCCTCCAGCCCCTAACCCATACACAACGGATTCCCTCCTGACACAAGCACAGTGGTTCTCTAGAGCCTCAAGCCTTGGTCTATACTACACCTCACTTAGTCACTCCACAAAGACCTGTTCATGCACCAACTGCATGCCTTCCGTTGCAGCATTGGGATGGCAGGACTGACATATGAGGCGAGACTGGATCGGTTCAGACTACAATTACTGGACCTTAAAAAGAATGAGGGGGATATCTCATAAAAACCTACAAGTTTAACAGGAATAGACAGGGCAAGTGCAGGAAGGATGTTCCTAATGACCAGGGAGTCCAGAACCAGGGGCCACAGTGTAAGATTATGCCATTTAGAGCAGAATTGAGGAGAAATGTCTTCACCCAGAGAATGGTGAGCCTGTGGAATTATCTGTCATAGGAAATGGTTCAGGCCAGACATTGAAAGTTTTCAAAGGAACCATAGGGAGAAAGGGGAGAAATCATTGTGAGTGCTGAGTTGGACGAACAGCCATGATCGTTCGGAATGACAGGACAGGCTTGGAGGTCTGAATGGCCTATTCCTGTTCCTGTTTTCTATGTTTATATAACTGTTGTCATGTGATCTTACACCACTAATAATGTAAACTGTCAATGTACATATTTAACATTAACCTTTCACACTAGAATTTACATGATGAACTGTCCCTCAAGCAATGACCTAAATGACTGGATAGTCAATTATGATTCTGGTTGATTGATAGCCAAGGAAAATTCAATCGCCAGCAGATCTTTAAGTGGTGCTAAAGAACTTGTTACACTTTTGTGAGAATGAAGACCTGTCTAGACACGATGAGTAAAGAGTCTCGTTCCAAGCTGTACAAACCCTACGATTCTATGATGTATCAACCCAGGACAGCACCTCTGATAGTACAGCTTTCCCTCAACATTGAAGTACTTGCGTCCCAGCCTTCACTATTCACTCAAATTCCTGGAATAGGATTTGAATACACAAGTTGCTGACTCAGAGGCAAAAGTGCTGACATTAAACGACGGCTGAGACATGAAAAATAACTCAGCTGATTTTCTAATTACAAAAGACTGTTTGTTCAATTGCAGCACCATTACGGTCATCCTATTTAGATCAACAAACCCAGCACATGCCACGATGAGGTCGTCTGTGTGGCTCAGAAACACAGCAGGCAGTGCTAGATTTTAGTCCTGAGTGCGTGGAATAAATTGGGTTCACCTTGGAAGAACCTGCCTGATCCTTGTTTGTTTAAATTGAAGATGCTTAATTTAATTTGGATGCAAGCCTCTTACACAAAATCTCAAATGAAGCTGGTTTAAAGGGGAACTATCTTCTTAAAAAAAAGAACTGCTTGGTGAGCCATTTGGTTAGTGGCAAAACCATACATTATGTTCATCATATAATGATGGGGACTAATGACGTCATGATTCATTTTGACACGGTTTACATCATATCTGCAAAAACAAATTAAATGATGTTTGTCAAACAGAATTCTTAAAATATTTTTTCTTTAATATAAATTTGGCTAGCAATCAACATATATGTAATTAAATGCGTGTGTAATATACCTCCTAATTTTCAGAGCAGGAGCTTGTATTGTTCAAAACATTTAAACATTTTTACTCTAGTTTTACCACAAAATCCCTAACTTCTTTCCCTTCATAGTTCTGGAATATTTCATTGCCTTGCAGCAAAACTCCCATCTTCCAGATACAACTTTTAAGAAAATATCAAAATTATTTTCATTACTCACTCCACAGCTGTATTAGTTGCTGTCAAAAAAGACTTCTATGCGCTATGATCATAGTTTTTACTCACTCTTCAACATTTCTGTGGACTTCAAAGCTTTTTATTCGCCTATCCTTTACATCATGCGTCTGTTGCTGTCCATTTTACTGGTCCTACTTCTATCTCATTTTACTTGTATTCCTTATAAAGTGACAAGGTATCACAACAGTTTTCCTTTTACTACATTGTCACATCCGATGTGCTGCAAGGATCCTTCTGATTCTCATCTCATTATCAATTCTATGCTATCCGTTGACAACACCATCTGGAACAATGGGCTCAGAATCCACACATGATAAGACCTGGCCTTATCACTTTTGATTAGAATTAAAAAGCTTTCTGCTTCCAGAGACATATTAGGCAAACAAAGACATGCTTATATTTGTTTTCCAAAGCTTGTTTTTCCTGAAATACATTGTGAGCCTGAAGCCAGAAGGTGCAGTTTGAGGGTTGTTAGGTCATAGCGAGCATGGCTCATCAGGAGTTTCTCTTGATTTTACCTCCTGTCACAGACATGTTGGAAAAAACTGCAAGTTGATAATTGACCTATGTGGTTATGTTACGAATGCACCTTCTGTGGCTGTCAAGTCCTGAAATGGATTCAAGCCCAAAGCTTCATGCTTAGAAGCAGAGATGCTACCCACTGGACCACATAGCTAAAAAATATTATTTTGTTTTTAAATGAGAACATACGTACTTAGCTCTTGCTTTCCTCAATTGTCGCAGCCGTCACCTCAGTCTGAGTTAGGAGTTATGAGTTTGGTCTTAATGCCTAACCAAGAGTTCAACTTTCTCTCTCACATGCTATCCCTTACACAAATTCAACATCTTTTTCTCAAACTCACTACAGTTTCAAGACCACTTATTTTGAATTTTACCATCTTGTCTGTCTTCATCTTTCTCCCTGCTCTTTGTTAGTAGATTCAACTGATTTCCTGTTCCATTTCCTGTAGCTAGCTATTCACAATTTAAAATTAATATAAACTGTTTCAAATTGTATTCCTACCAAGCTATCATAAGGGTATATAATTTACAGTATTGTCATTTTTGTTTTTAAAATAGATGCAGTTGGATATCAGTTTCAATTCCATGAAGACAACTTATTTTTTAAAGAAATTCAGAAAGTCATTTGTATCTATGACCTAAATACATAATTTATAAACTAGTACGCGATTTACCTAAGTGTCTAGGCGGATACCTGAACTCTTAATTAATTGAATGTTTATACTGCAGAGTTTACAACAAACAGAGAAAACAGATTCGGGGCCACATGAGTTTAGTTTGATTTCAGTTCAGAAGAATGAGCTGTCGCATCCAGGACAACAGTTTCTTCCCAGCAGATGAATCACGTTTTCTGTTTAGGAGAATAGTTTCCATATAGCAGAAAGGATTTAGTTCGTGAAGTTTCCAAGTTGTGAGAGTTTGTGTCATAGCTGCTGATCTGTCAGAAATAAAAAAAGAGGTTTAGAATTGGGAACAGACAGTTAAGTAAGAAATTAAGTTGATGAGGTAAGAACGAAGTTTCTTTGGGATTGAGTATCTGCAAATGATATGCAGGAAAAATTACATTGAAACTTTACTTTGCTGTTTATGTTACAAGCTTTTGAAACTACCTTATATATAACATTGTTTATTTTCTTTTCTTTTGTGCATTAAACTCGTGTTCTTGTGTTACAGAACATTGGCAGTCTCAATCAAATGTATTCAATAACTAATCACCATGATAATTGAGTGTAAAAATCAAACTTATGATCTATAAGGACATATTTCAATCTGAGATTTGACTTGTCCAGAATCAGGTTTGATCATAACAGTACCAAACACCACTTTCCCATTAATCCAATCTCTTCAACCTTTGTAGATTTTCCATGCCTCAAAGAGTTGGCTTTTGAGCAGCACTACTCTAACTTCATTTGTCTAACACAGGCCTTTCTCCAATGAACCATCTGAGCTTTCCAGTCCATAATTGATAAGTGACTGTTTGTTAAACCACTATACTGTTTGCAACGGGGCAATTTCATCACTGCTTAAGAAATGGGAGGCAAATAACTCTCAGCAGCAAATTAATATATTAGTGCTTACTTATAAAGATCAGATGAAGCTGTATTATTTCTTTAACAGTTTTACCCACATGATGATGTATGCTAATACAAGTGCAGCTATTTTGGCTTGAGTGTGTGCCTGAATTCCCATTTAAAGGACTTCTTTTTTCTTATATCAGTGTGATGATGACATATCAGTTCTAGATGTGCAGATACACATCTTGGTCCACAATAACTTTGTTTACAAATCTAAATTTGGAAAATTTTTTTTGACAGACTTGTCAATCCATTTACAGAAAGCAATGCGAAGAAAGGCTAAAATGTATTCCAGACTGTTTAAACTGGCATTTGCTGGGCGTGCCTCTGGGATAATGTTAATAAATCCTCTTTATTTATGCATTAGTTGGTTTGTAGATTGTTAATTGATGTTCCTGACTACAACAGCATTCATCATTGTTGGATTGATTAAACACATTTTATGTTAACCATATGTCTAAATCCTGTCAATTGTATTTGTCAGTTATACTGCAATCATTGTTTCACTTCACGTGGATGTCTGAGCTTTTGAATTGATAACTTGCCTCGTCAGTAACGCTGTTATTTTCTTTGTTGGCATTAAAATGTGTTTTAGGGCCTGCAAATTAACTGCTTCAAGTCCAAAGCTGTTTTGCAAATAAAGAATTCTTTTGAGTTGTGTTTAAGGTTGCAAATACTGGTAAACTTGATCACAAAGAGTACCCTCTTCTCCCAAAACCATTTAACAATCATTATTACATCATGACAGACATCAGCTTTGATATATAGAAATTGGGTCCTCTGAGCATGATTACAATCATCTGTCATTATGCCTCTAATCTGTGCCTCCAATGTGGCCACAAAAACACTGCCCTTATATAAGTGACAATGTGGGCAGTAAAGTGCAGTACCTAATACAGACGCCAAAATTTCCAAAGCACTTGAGACACGATGAAACTTTGTTCCTGCATCAGTTGTTAATCTTTGGTGCTCTGGATCTTCTCTGCACATAGACGTTATATTTCCCAATGGGTATTCCTCCTTTGGATATTAGAAGGAGGAATATGATAAGGAAATGGAAGGGACTAGATCCAAAGTGCGAAATCAGAGAACATATTTGTTTTCAGCATAACACAGCGTTTACAGACTCAAAAAGTTTTGTATTTCTCTGACTGTCAGTGTTTCAGAAAGTCATGCTTCAGCCCTGATACTACAAAGAATAAGATCTGCTGACTACTTCAGTCTGAAGCATACCGTCACCTAAAGTGGTTAGGTCCAGTCCTAGGTCAGCATGCCCTGTGACCAAGATAATGATCCGTGTGGCATCACCTATCATTCTAACAGTCCTTGCATTGATTGGATCGTTCGCCACTATTCAAACTATCTCAAATTTGATACAATCATCAGACAAATATTCCCCTTCCCTTTCAGCATTCTGTAGGGACCAAACCCTCTGTGACACCCTAATCCACTTAACATCCCTTCCCTTCCCTGCAATATCTTTCTGTGCAAGGACAGTAGATGCACCATCTGTCTTTCCATCTCTTCCCTTCTAGCCATCCAAGGTCCCAAACAAACCTTCCAAGTGAAAACGTCATTTACCTGTCAAGGTACATGGGGCAGCACCTGTGGCTCAATGGTTAGCACTTCTGCCTCACAGCAACAGGGATCTGATTTCAATTCCAGCCTTGGGTGATTGTCTGTTTGGAAATTGTAAGTTCACCCCTTGTTTACATTGGTTTCCTCCTACAGTCCAACAATGTGCAGGTTAAGTGGATTAACCATGCTAAATTGCTCTAGTGTCCAGGAATGTGCAGGCTTGGTGAATTATCCATAGTAAATGCAAGGTGATGGAGTGGGGCAATGGTCTTTGGAAGGTTTGTGTAGACTTGTTGGGCCAAATAGCCTCTATCTGCACTGTAGGGATTCTATTTATTTCAATTTAATTCACTCTATTTGCGTTCACAAGGTGGCCTCCTCCACAGGCTACAGGGTGACCACTTTGAGGAATATTTCCATTTAATCCACAAGCGTGGTCCCAGGATTTGTATTGTGTGTCATTTTAATTCTTGCCTTGCTCCCATGTTGGTATTTCTGACCATGCTCTGTATCAGTGTTTAAGTGAAGCTTAACTTAGACTTGAAGAACCACACCTCGTCTCTGGAGTTGACAACCTCCAACCTTCACAACTTAATATTTAAAATCAACAACTTTAGGTCATGATCTCTGTTTCCTTCATACCTACTTGCTTTTCTTTTTTTTTGTTTGGCTGAGTCAGTTATGTCTGATTTCATTAGGGCCTTCTTGTAGTGCAGAGATAGTATCCCTACCGTTGGACCCGGAGGCCTATATTCAAAATCCCACCTGCTCCAAAAGGTATGTAATAAAATCTCTGAACAGACTGATTATAAAAATAGGTTAGAATAAAGAAAAATTCTTACTTCTTAATTCCTTCATGTGGCATTCAGACAGTTTTCATGGAACTATTCACACCTCATTGGGGCAGAAGATTTGACATGTTGCTACATCAATCACCACCCGTTTTAGCCTTAAAATTTTTTGTTATTTGATTTTCCCTGGCCTCCACTCTATTGCAGACATTTTTCTTCTGCCTGTACCCTCCTTTCTTGTACTGGCTTAAAAACTTTTACATTTCTATCTTTCTTCAGTTCTGATGAATGATATGTGAACCCTTTCTCTCCAAAGACGTTGCCTGATCAGCTGAATGTTTCCAGAAGTTTTTGAGTTTATTTCAGATTTCCAACATCGACCACATTGTGCTTTTACATTGTCCAAGCACTAGATTGGTCTTATTCCCCAGAGGATCTGATCAGTTATATTAGCAATGGCAATTCTGGTACTTGAGCATATGAAACATGAGCAAAGTATCACAGATGCTAGACATTTGAAATAAAAATAGAAAGTGCTAGAAAAATTCAGCAGGTCTGGCAACATCTGTGGAAGGATGTGGGGTTAACGCTTTTGGTCTGATATGGCTGTTCTTCAGAATTTCTGTTTCTCTCTTCGAATGCTGCTGGCAGCACTCCCTCTCTGACTGTAAGGCCTGTGCACAGCTGCAACTTTCAGAGCCAGAAGTCGATGTTTTGATATACATGTGACGTCAATTACCATGTATGGAACATTGGAACATCTGTGCATGTGTACAGCCATGTAGCTTAGAGGAAACATTAGCTGTAAGGCCTGCTTAGCTTTACCAGCATTTTCTGCTTTATTTCAGATTTCCAACATCCACAGTAGTTCACTTTTAGAGATTCACAGAGCTAAAGTTTTGAGTCTCAAGTGTCTTTAGAACTCTTTCTCACAATTTCTGTTTCTCTTGCTACAGATTCCGCCAGACCCATTGCGTTTCACCAGCATTTCTTGCTCCTTTTCAACTAATCCCCTTTAAGTCACTCTCATGACCCTTTATAACATAATTAGTGCCAAGTCAAGCCACCTCATGCTTCCCACTCAACATCCTTTGCCCTTATGCCTACCCATACAAAATCATCTACTATCCAGCAGTCCTCAGGACGCATAAAGAGATAAAAATATAATAAAGCTCTGTCTTTCTGACTTCAACAGATTGAAAAAAAAAACTCGCATTCATAAAAACCAGCAATTACTAAGTTTACAAATTTTGTCAGTTTGTTTGACAATTCCTCTTGACAGGTCTTTCTGGCAGATGCTTCTCATTGTTTTAACCATTAATTTTGATTGAAACTGTTAACAGAACTATCCGCTTGACAATAATGAAATTCTGAATCTTATGTGCATATTTATGACAAATTTATCAATTTCAAACAGCATCTGACCTACTCCAAAAGTTTCCAAAAATCTTACATTTCCAAAGATGTACCCTAATGATCCACATGAAGTTTTGTTTTTTTCCAGAAGTAAAGAATAAGTTCAGAAGGTATACAGAAACATGAGTGTTAAATAATCTCAGACTTGAATTTACAATGTTCAATCCGCACAGTTCCAGTTTCACTCTTCAGAGTTACTAAAATCCCACTTCAATGGAGGCAACTCATGATGTAAATGGCAACTGCCTCCATGAACTGGGCATGGACAAACTTGCCTCAACACCATTCTCACCCCTTCAAAATGGGAAGTACTCTTTTCCAGGCTCATCTGCTATTTTCACTATGACGGAGAAGCTGTCAATCATGGCTAAATTCCAGTCGCGACTGTTTGGTTCAGGGAGTCTCTCTGATAGTTCAGACGTCATGGGCAGGGATGAGATACAGCCCCCACACCTGCTCCCCCAATCTTGAGTCCTGGATTCATGATGAGTTCCATGATGTGTAGAAAAAGCACTTGTTTAGAATAATGAAGTGCTGCAATAATATTCCAACTAGCTCCCATTGCACTGCTACAAACGCCTATGAACAGGCAAACAATGCGATGGACACTCATGCAGCTGCCATAGTGGCTTTAAGCTCCTCAATTGAAGGCTGTTCACAGATTGTCTCAGATGGCCATATTACTGTCCTTTGGGAGATTACTAGCTGGATGGACAGATGGTCTGAGGTACTAGAGTGAGAATCTTAGAAAGAGAATCTGCTAACGATGTCTCCATTGCTGGTGCCTTCCTTGCCATCCTTCATTGAGAGGACGTGACTGGTGAGACTAATGCTGTTATGGAGCAGTCTGAGACAGGTTGATCACAGCCCTGAATCTCTTGAGTGTATCCCTGAAGACCACCTCAATTAATCTTTGCAGCATGGTGAGTAGTCTCTTCAATCAGCATTATAACTCAGTTTAATTGAGTCTTGGTGCTGTCATACTGGTTGCACGCTTCAAAGCCTTTACCAAAAGGCATCTTTCAATAAAGGTTAAATAACTGGCTATCACAGCTCGGTATTGATATTGATTAGCACCTTACATAGTTGGAGAAAATCACTTATCGCCATCCCTGTGGTTTCGCACCCACAACCCCCAAACATCTCTTCTAAGGATGTATTTGGCTTACAACAGGGAATGGCCAGGAAACCATTGATTATTTTTATCTACTAACAAGAGGAATACAAATGACTGGCGTATAATAAATGCATCATGACAGCTGTCTGAGTATCTGGTAATCAGTGGCATTATGTGTTCCCATTAATTAACCATGTGCTTTGGGAAAAAGTCTAGACATTAGAACATGATATTTGTCATTTGTTGAATGGTGAACAGATGCTTGATGTGTAAACCTAGAATAACCCCAACGCAAGGATGTTAAATGTTGTCACAACTTTTATTGCTGCAGGAGGAATTATTCTCACTGTGTGTCATTCTCCAATAGGGCCCAAAGCTCCATTACCATCTCTCTGATAAAAAGAAGCCTTCAAAGACACTATTCTTCAGTAAGCAATGACCTGATGACCAGTGTAGATTCTGGCTTCTGATGTCTTCCTCCTTCAAGCAAAAGAATAAGACTCCGTGGCAGTTAAATCAGGAAAATGTCTTGCTCCTTTAGGGTCTTTTATTTTAAATATAACAATGACAGGAAAATTTATTTGTGCATCACATTGGTCGTGAAGGATGTGGCTCACTTGGGAGGAGGCTGTTTAAAGTCAAATGGAATTTAGAAGCTGGAAGTGTAGCTTACACTTAACAGTGAACAAATAATACAAGTTCTAATTTCATAAAACTTCCTGGTGTACTATAATACCACTACAAAACAGATATCTTACTCACAGTGCCCTTCTTAATATCACATTGGTTTCAATCATAACCCTCCTGAGAATACTGGAGAAAACCAAAAACAAAACCTTCGTATTGAGCTTGCGATGCAATACATTGGCAGTTAGTGTGCTATCAGATTTCCAGTTTGTTCCAATGTTGGTTAATAATTCGGAAAGAAAGGGTACCAGGACTGCATTCATTTTGACTTTATTGCATTTTGGAGTGCACCTTCTGCACTTTTAACACAACATAGATTTTGGATGGCTTGAAATTTATCAACATACATCAAAACAAAAATACTTCTCATATATTCTGGGCTGATTCCTTCTCAAAGTGTGGTAGAAACTTGGCAGTTGATAAATTAAAGGTAAACCAACCAGGATATCAGGGACATATAGTTCCACTTAACTACTGGTCCAGTGGCACACTGTGGTTTATTGTTCAATAACCTCTTGCTCCCCATTGATTTATCCTCTGTTTGCATTATAATATTAAACTTGACATGAATTGACCTCACTTCAGTAGTTCCTGCACAACAGGACCAAGAGGAAAGGACTCAGAGAAACTCCAAATGAATGTGTACCTAATACAATATTGTCTTTCATATCCTCTCACATGCTGTGAAGCTTACAGTTAATCAAGTGCTGGTGCCTGCCACTGTTTACAGACGGCTTTTATTCTGGACCTAGTGTTATAAGGACCATTACTTATAACTATTTCACAGTGAAAAACCAGAATATCTTGCAGCAGGTTTTTGTAATGTGACATAATATCCAATGACATGTTTTTTATTGCATGTTACTCATAAATATTGCAAGTCATTGCACCTATAGTTACTGAAGAGTAAATTCATCTCCTTCAAGAATACATAAATTCACAAAACTCCCCCGAGATACAAAAGGGGAAAATTATTCCTCGGTGTAATAAATTACTTAGGTTTGAAGCATCTTGCTTGAGTGAAGCAAACCCATAAATCTTCACAGCAGGGTAGAAGATAACAGATAACGTAAGCAACAAAGGAGGATCTCACTAAAAATTCGGAAAGTAAACCCAAGAGGTTTAAGGGGTTTGGCCTTTTCAATCATTTCTGATTAGCATTTTTATTTCCTAAAAACAATATGGCTGATTTTCCTCTTGTAACCTTCTGGGAGATATGCTGAATGCAAGCTATGTGTAATTCATCTGACTGTGTCTGAATTTAATAGTATTTCCAATGTTAGGTCATACTAATAGATGGGCTTCCCGCTGATGCAAATGTGTCCCCAGCAGGGGTTTGCATCTTAAAGTCTGGGAGAAAAGTCAATGGCCAACTAGATGCCTGACAATGCTGGTTTTCTGGATGTTCTGGCTGCTGAAGTCACTTATCCATTTGGGCCACTTGTGTCCTTACCCAACTGTTTTAAATTTTTTCCTCATCTAACCAGGGCTGGACCTTCTACTTCCTCCTCTGTAAATCCCAAGTGACTCAATCTATGCCCCTCTTTTTGCCATGACATTTCCAAAATTTACTTCATAACAACGTTATTTCCACCTTTGACACTGTTGACCCCAGTTAAATGTTTGCTTCAACTCGCCCTGATCATTCTTCCTGCTATGGCTAATGTTATGAAAGTGAAAGGAACATGAATTTGACTTTTTATGGTAGACAAATGACTCAGTCATTCTTCACCAGATATAGTTGGACAACATATAACATGGTTGTGTCCTCTTCTTCACTACTAAAACTGTTCACTATTTCTTATCATCCTGGATAACAATATCAAGCTTTGGCAAAACCTCAACACAATCAAATGTCTTCTTAAGCTACATCTCACTTCCAATAAGTAACTAATGGACTTCTTTGCCTGTAAGATTGTTATTAAACGTTTTTCTGCCTTTACAAAATCATTCCGTTAACCCAGCCACGAGGCCAAACTTTCCCCAACTGGAAATGGCCCACATCTTTTCTACTTTCTCTGAGGTCCTCTGTCATGCCATCTCCAAACTTATCTTGTCTAAGAGACATGACTACTGCACGATAGAAACAAGAAACTATTGACGTTTCAACTTCCCATCCTTGTTCCCTTTCTGCTGTTGATAAAGGTCCCCTTTCCTCAGGCACTACTTCACATACTTTTCAAATCTGGCATCCTCATATGGCTTTCTCAAAAAAAGGTCTTTTGACTACTCTGTCTCTGCAAACTGTCTTCTGTTGCCAAGCTCATTCCTTTCTTTCCCCCCTCAAAGCTCTTGATAAATTTATCATTTCCTAAATGTTTGTTCACCATTCCCATAACTCAAGGTTTCAACTCCTTCAACTGATACTTCATTCCTATCATGACACTCTAACGCCATTCTCAAAACCATAAATGACAACTTACATGCATGTGACTGTCTGTATCACAACTCATCTTTCTCAACTAATTGCATGGTTTGGCTGAGCTTTTTGGTTGGCTGCTTATTTTACTTGACAGATTGTTACACTTCATTTAACTTAAAGCAAATATAATTTTTCTCCACATGCTCAACTCATCACAGTTTTACCTGACCTGTTGTTTTCCAGATTGGAAATGCATATAGTGGGTAAAATGAGCACTTGCCAGCAGTTCCATTTACAAGGACAGATTCCCCATTTTAGGTTGGGGAAAAGTAGGATTTCCTCCCAAACAACATTCTCATCCAGTGATACAGGATTTTGAAAGCACATTAGGAGATCATCAGATTGTGAAGAAAATGGAAAGCTTTTTGAGGAACCAGGAACCAGGAACATTCTGAAAGGTAGTGTAAGGTGTTTACATACCTTCAAATTACATTATTCCATTATAAAGTGGGTGCAATTTCAATTCAATCTTTCATCATTGGGACCTGTCCTCAAAAGGTAAATTGATCATACTTCAGCCACTGTTTTTTTTAAATTGTTCACACTGTTGTGAAGTTGGGTAGAGTACTTGTGAGTTGGAAGGCAGAATGTTCGAATTTGTTTCTAAAAATGATAGGGGAACAGTGTGTGGTCCCTTTAAGAGGTGATGTGATTTTCTAAGCTTGGAGATAAAATAAGTCTGCAAGCAGCTGCAGATGCACAGATAGTTCTGAAATTGAAACATATGAATCAATTGGCTGTCTGGTTGGCAACCTAGGCTTGTTTTGACTTTAAGGCAACCAGCTTGAACATCAGCCAATTACTTTAAACCAGGCGCTTACAGACTGAAAGCCAACTGAATTTAAATCTGATGGCGTTGACAACATAGGTCCAATCTTAGTATAAGAAAATTGACAGGTCATCAAGAGTATATTAGAAAATGGTTTTTGAAAATCAGTGTGACTACAAACTGCCATTGGAAGAGTAAAACTCTGGTGGTCACAGAAATCTTTAAGCTCTCTGATTAAGCACTATTTAAAAGGCACCATGACACTCCTAGCTAATATTACTGATACAAGGATTCGAAGAAGAAAGAATTTCTGACTGAAGAATTGCGGAAAAGGCATGGAACATTCCAGAAGATGCATCCTGACTGTAGTTTTAGGGTCTAAGTTTTAATTTTTTCCTTATTACTTTGGTTTTTATAATTGGGACTTATATTTATTGGAACAACATACCATTAAAATTTTGTTTTATTTGGGAACAGTTAGTAGTTAGGGGGGAAATTATTTGGTTTCTTTGTTGTTCTGTTAATCTGATCACCTGTTAGAGTTAGATAAATAAATTGTTACTGGTTGCTTCTAAAGTGAGTATCAACGAGTTCATTTCATTTAACCATGCCCTCATAACTGATTGGGGGCTCATCCGGGAACTGGCCAGTTCGCGTACAGGATCTGAATGGATTTGAACAGAATTGGGGTAAGGAAAGTCCCAGCAGATTTAAACAAACTTGGGGATTGGTATCCTAGATCTTTAAATAAAACTTAGGTGAGAAATGGAAAATCTGTTTAATTTCGGTTACTTGTGGTTGGTTAAATCGAAAGTGAGGCAATGGCTCTTTCAGTCACTAAGAGTTTTCTGAAGGTTGAAGAAGTGACTTTGGGGGGTTTTATGAAAAGTGAGCAAGGAAAAGCAGCTGGAATTGGCTGACAAGCTGGAGCTGAAGTTGTCTTTGTTTGTGGGGAAAGAAGGGGTAATTACAGCAATAGCTCAATATTTAAATTTGCCTGAAAGACCATCAGAATCTTTGGAAATGGCTAGAATTCAAGTGGAATTGAAGCAACTTGATTAGGAAAGGGAATTGTTTGCATTATGGTTACAAGCAGAGGAAAAACAAGAAAGAAAAAGAGAAAAAGAGAGAGAGACAGAGAGACAGAGAAGGTTTGAACTTCAGAAGTTACAAAATAAACTGGATAACCAACTTAAAATGATGGAAATGAAGGTAGAAGATAGGCTTAGTGAGGAGGAGAGTGATGATGAGCACACCCACTGTAGCCAAAGACCTGATAGGTATATATATAAATATGTCACAACATTACCAAAATTTGATGAAAAAGAAGCCTTTTTCCTTTCCTTTCGGAAATTGGCTAAACAGATGAATTGGCCAGAAGATATGCGGGTAATGTTAATTCAGGCGAAGTTGGTAGGCAGGGCTAGTGAGGTGTTTGCAGTGCTGTCAGATGAGGTGTCAAGAGAATATGAAGAAGTAAAACAGACTATTTTGAGTGCCTACGAATTAGTACCGGAAGCATATGCAGAACGGTTCAGAAACATAAAGAATGAACCAGATTAGACTTAAGTCAAGTTTGAAAGAATTAAACATAGCAAATTTGACAGATGTGTGAGAGCATTAAAGATAGAAAAGGCATTTGAGAATCTTTGAGAGATTAATCTGCTGGAGGAGTTCAAAGACTCATTTCTGGAGATGATAAGATCTCATGTTGAAGAAGAGAAAGTTACTAAAGTAAGAAGAGCTGCAGAGATGGCAGATGAATACGTATTAGTACACAGAGTGAAATCTAGCTTCTGACAGCAATTTCATTCTGTGAAGCTTAGAAATTGGGAAAGAGGGAGATCCTTCAATGAGAAACAAAAAGTGGATCACACTGGGAACAGTTTACCACATGTGAAAAAAGAAGCCCAAGAGGGTGGAAAAGAGGTGAAAGGCCTCAGGTGTTTCCACTGTAATAGAGCGGGAAATATAAAGTGACAGCGCTGGTGGTTTAAGAAAGTCACTAAGGAAAAGGATGTGGTAAAAGAGGCCAAAACAGTGGGATTAGTTGAGATAGTGAAAGAAATCCTAAGAGAAGTTGAGAAGCAGCAGGAGAGTGCACAGCTTAGTCACATGTTTGAATTGTAAGAGAGTGTCCAATCTCTTCAAAGACTTCACCTGTGTGGTTAAGGTTTAATCAGAAAGAACAGGGGAAGAAAGTAAAGAAGCTAAAATATTGATAGATACATGAGCTGGTCAGTCTCTAATAGATGAAGGTATGTGCTCTCTTTATGAAATATTACTGAGAGTCTGATAATCTGTGGAATAAATGGAGAGAGATTTAGCATTCCCCGGTACAAGAAAAGGGTAGAAAGTCCAATCAAGACTGGGGAAGTGACAGTGGAAGTGATTAAATGAGTGTCTATTCCAGGAATAACCTAGCTGGATCAAAGGTAGGAGTGAAGCCCATTGTAGTGGAGAAGCTGAAAGAAAACCAGGGGACTGAGGAACTAAAAGAAAAATACCCTGGAATTTTTCCAGACTCTGTGGTGACAAGATCCCACTGTCATAGGTTAAAGCAAGAGGGGAAAACCAAAAAGAAAGATGAAGGAGTTGAGGTCCAGTTAGGTGACACCCTGTTTGATGAAATGGTAAAGAAAAAACCTAAACAGGTAGACGATCAGGCAGAGGTGTTTAGTTTTGAAAGATTAACGGAATTACAACAGGATGAGACAATAAAAGATTTATATTGTAAGGCTCATTCAGAAAAGGAATCAGAATGTATTCCTGAATGTTAATACCTTAAGGATAGGGTCCAAAGGCACAAATGGAGACTTTGGCAGATTAGTGCAGAGGAGAAATGGGCAGAAGTTCACCAGATTGTGTACCAGTAGAATACAGACAGGAATTATTGCGGGTAACACACAAATTCCCTGTGCAAGGTCAGCTAGGAGTGAGGAAGATTCAGGCTGAGATACAGAAATATTTCTATTGGCCTGGATTACATAAAGATGTGGTTGAATTTTGCCGTACCTGTCATACATGTCAAATGGCAGGAAAGCCACAGACAGTAATAAAAACAGCACCTTTGATGTCAGTTCCTGCATTTAAAGAACATTTCATGCGGATTATGATTGATTGTGTGGGTCCCCTCCTATAACCAAAAGTGGGAACCAGTATTGGCTAACCATTATGGATGTGTCCACCAGGTTTCTGGAGGCAATTCCATTATAGAATGTCAAGGAAAGAAAGGTTGTGGAGGAGTTGCTTGCTTTCTTTACCTGTTATAGACTACCCAAGGAAATTCAAACAGACTAATGGTCCGATGTTACTGCGAAATTGTTTGAGGTGGTCATGGATAGCTTGGGTATCAAACACTTTAAATCAAGTGCGTCCCAGAGAGCATTGGAAAAAAGTGGCATCAGACCCTAAAGACCATGCTGAGGGCTTATTGCCAGGATTATCCAAATGATTGGTATAAAGGTATTCCATTTATATTGTTTGCCATTACAGATACTCCACATGAATCAGCTCACTTTGCTCTATTTGAACACAAAGTAAGAGGGCCATTAAAATTAAAGAAATGTTGCTAGGTCTGAAGTCAGAGATCTGACAGTTGGTTTTTGTCTTTGATGTGAGAGAAAGATTAAACAGAGTAAGTGAATTATCTGGACAACATTTGAAGGTGGCACAACATCTAATGAAGCATTAGAAATAAGAAATCTGAAATTCGTATGTTTGCCAGTGGGTATAGAGTATTGGTGCTGTTACCAGTGGTAGGACATTCCTTCAAAGCAAAGTTTAGTCATCCCTATTAGATTGAGAAGAAGTTAAGTCAAGTGAATCATCTGGTAAAGGTGCCAGATAGGAAAAAACTTTATCGGGTATGCCATGTGAATATGCTGAAACCTTACTATGACAGGGAAAGGCAAACAGAGAAACAGATATTACTTACTGCCACTCAGGTTGAGGAATCAAATCCAGATGATTTGGATTTTGATGTGCCTCATAAGAAATGGAATAATGAGGAAGTCCTGAAAGAATGCAATAGAGTAGTAAGCTATCTGTCTCAGGAACAGAGAACTGAATGAAGAGGCTTGTTGCATCATTATGAGGATGCACGTACGAAAAAAATGTGGAGAACTAATACTATAGTATATGAGGTTGATGTAGGGAATGGTGTTCCATTTAAACAACACCCCTACAGGCTTAATCCTCTCCAGGTACAGAAGGAAGTAGAGGCGATACTTCAAGAAGGCCTCATTGAGGTGAATCAAAGTGAGTGGAATTCGCTGATCATATTGGGTCTCAAATCTGATCGTACTCAATTATTCTGTTTGGATTATTGGAAGGTCAACGTCATGACTAAATCTTACTCGTTGTCAATTTCAAAGCTGGGAGACTGTGTGGAAAAAGTTGGACAAGCCACTTACATCACAAAGTTGGACTTACTTCATGGTTACTGGCAAATACGTTTGTCGGAGAGAGCGCAAGAAGGTTCTTTGTGACCCCAATGAGCCATATCAATTTAAAGTAACACCACCTTTCAAAGACTAATGAACAGAGTTGCGGCAGAATTGACTAATTGCGCAATCTATATAGATGACTTATTGATCTTTAGCCAATCATGGTGCCTCACATGGTGCATTTGGCAGAGCTCTTTGAAAGACTACAGATGGCATAAATTTAGCAAAAACTGAATTTGTGAAGGCGGAAGTGACATTCTTAGGTCACAACATCGAACATGGAAGGATGACACCAAGGAACATGAAGACAAAAGCCATCGAGGAATTTCCAAGGCCATCCTCAAAGAATGAAGTGCTACACTTTTTGGGATTAAATGGATTCTACAGGAAATTTGTACCAAACTTCAGTAGCATAGTGGCACCACTGACAGATCTGTTAAAGAAGAATATGAAATTTTGGTGGACAGAACGATGCCAGGAGGCATTTGAGAATTTAAAAGCAGTGTTAACCACTGCACCAATTTTAGCCACACCAAATTTCTTGAAAGCCTTTAAAGTCGCTCTCGATGCAAGCAATGTAGGGCTTGGAGTTGTGTTGTTACAAGAGGACGATTATGAAATTGAAAGGCCAATTGGTTATTTTCAAAGAAACTCCATATCCACTACAGAAAATATTCAATGGCTGAAAAGGAGTTATTGAGTTTGTTACTGGCCTTGTAAAATTTTAATGCTTATGTTACAAACAATATATAGGAGATGGTGGTGTACACTGATCACAATTCTTTGACATTTTTGGAAAAATTTTAAGATATGAACACTAGACTATTTCATTGGAGTCTTATGTTACAAGCATTTAACTTACACATTGTACATGTTGAGGGTCATGAAAATGTTATTGTGGAAGCATTATCTTGGCTGTAAAAGAAAATGTATGTATAAGATAGAATTGGTACTGTTCAATGTTATACATGTATATAGAATTAGTGTGAAATAAGTAACTCCAGATTAATTTGTAACAATGGTGTAAAGATTTAGAAAAAAATGAAGCCATCTTTTCATAATGATGGTTCATTGTTTCTCTTAAGGGGTTAGGTTTGCAAAGTTTGATAGAGTGCTTGTGAATAGGAAGGCCGTGTGTTGGAATTTGTTTGTAAAAACGGTAGTGGGAACTGTGCGTGGTCCCTTTAAGAGGTGAGCTGATTTCCTAAGCTTGGAGACAAAAAATGTCTGCAAGCAGCTGCAAATGCACAGACAGTTCTGAAATTAAAACATATGTACTAATCGGCTGTCTTGTTGGCAACCTAGCCTTGTTTTGATGTTAAGGCAATCAGCCTGAATACCAGCCAATTAATTTAAACCAGGCACTTTGAAACTGAAAATCAATTGAATTTAAATATGATGGTGTTGACAGCCTAGAACTAATCCTATTATAAGAAAATTAACAGGTAATCAAAAGTATGCAAGAAGGTTTCAGAAAATCAGTGTGGAAACTAACTGCCATCGGAAGAGTAAAACACTGGCTGTCGCAAAAATCTTTAACGTCTCTGATTAAGCACCATCTAAATGGTACCACGGCACTCTTAACTAATATTTCTGACACAAGAATTCAGCAAAGAAAGAACTCCTGACTGAAGAATAGTGGGAAAGGCAGGGAACATTTGAGACGACACTTCCTGGCTGTAGTTTTGAGTGTCTAAGTTTTAATTTATTATTTCCTATTACTTTGGTTTATATATGTGGGACTTTTATTCATTGGAACAGCGTACCATCAGAATTTTCTTTCATTTAGGCATAGTCATAGTTAGGGGGGGAATTGTTCATTAGTTGTTCTGTTAATTTGAAGACCATTAAAATGGATAAATAAATCGTTACTCTGTGCTTCTAAAGTGAGTATCAGGGAGTTAATTTCATTTAACCATGCCCCCGTCACAACACGCACATGCTTTTCCAGTGGAGAAAGCAACATATGATAATGAAAATTGATACAAAATAGTCTATGAGCCAATGGTGACACCTTTTCTACTAAGAAATAAATGGAACTGCCTGATTAAAACAAAATCCTGGCTTTGGAATTTGGGGTAAAAAAGTGCTTGAAAAATATCCAAACACGTTGTTTGGACAATATTGAAATTATGAATGTTTGGCTGAGTTTCAAGCACTATTGAGTTTCAGTATACTATTTATTCAATTAACCTGAGAATGAGTAGGAATGTCAAATAGTTACATAAGCAGATTGTCATCTTGCTGTGCATTCTGGTTTGCAAAACCAAACTAATTGGATTGCAAGGACTTTTTCACATCAGAATTTTTCCCCTCAGCATCAATTATATAGTGAATTATATTAAATGATAGGTTTAATTCTATTTCCTCCCACCGCCCCCCGAAGAATATTAAATGCTATTCATTAATATTGAATGGGATCTGAGGTGCATAGTGCATACTCGATGTTTGGTTATGGAGGATACATACAGCAACATTTATGTGGCATGGGCTGGTGTGTGTGATCTGAAGGGGGCTAGGATGATATGTAGGGTTATGGAGTTGATTTGAGTGACCTTACATGTCATGAATTGGCATGGGATAGGTGGATTTAGCTCCCAAAGTGAAGGAGGGGTGACAGGAGCCTTTAAGCACTGCAGAGAGCTGGGATACTGTGTTGGAGAACTAAGCTGGGTCCTTAACTCCTCAAGCACTCCAGCATGGTTCCCCATCTGTGTTGTGAACCTAACACCAAATGAAAAGTTACAATTGGCAGTGAGTTGCACATTAGATGAGATGCATTGTTTACAATCCATCTCATACGCATGTCAGGTTTTTCTGAATCAAGAGGAATATTTGGCCTCCGGTCTTTGTAAAGCACAGTACACTAGCTGGACTGTAACATGCAACAATCAACAGTGAGTACAATTCGAATATTATGCAGTGGACGTCCCATTTTAATACATCAAAAACAAGACCTGAATTTAAAATGTGATTTTTTCCACCTTGTTATACACAAAGTAGTGCACTATTGATTGATAATCAAAAAATAGTAAAATAGACATATAAGACATCTGAAATAATGTAGGGCCACACGTATTTTCCACCCATATACAACTACACCCGACAATTTCATTTATGTAACAAACTCAGGTCGTCAGCGCATCTCAAATTAATCTGAATACAGTTGCTTTTCTGTTGTTCAAGGGGATCTCTATTTTGAATTTAGGATTGAAACTCAATGTCAGCTTATCAAGTAGTGCCACAAGATTACAGTGAACAATGTTACCATTCAAAAAATTAATGATTTTACCTCAAATTTCTCTCAATTTCATTAGAAGAAATAATTTTCTCATTTTAACTTGGTTAACTCCGTTAAAATAGGGAAGGTTGAATTTAATGCAAGTTGATTGCAAAGAAATGACATCTAGTGAGTATTGTCATGTTATTGTTCCAAACTCACCTCAAAAACTACCTGGCATGCCACTATGGTGCCCCTCTCCTCTGACGCCAGCCCAATGCTCTGACTACAACTAGAAGCACTCACCTCTGCTAGGATATCCTGGGGCATCCATGGATTCCCGGCATGGACACCACCTATAAAGAGCCTTTGTGTACCCGATCAAGTGCTGGCAGTCCAGATGTGCCCTGCATGGTTCATGACATTTGGCCTGGATATGGCAGACAAAGGGAAGTTGGAGCCCTGCTTTGTAGGCAGGGACTGGATGGGATGGAGCAGAGGAAGAATGCCTTTATGCCCCAGAAGACACAACCCTAGTCTCTGCCAGCTTGGCCTGAGGATACCACCCTTCTCATTGCAGTCTCTATAGTCTAGATGAACATACAGCAATGCTGCAGGAAAATCCATGACCTTTTCTGCTACCTCAGACTTATTCTATCCCCGCTACTGCACTCATCCATCCCCATGAAATCTCATGCTCTATCATTCTCACTGTTGCAAGCAACAACTTCCCTCATCCACTCTTACCTTCCAAAGCCCATCAGATTAATAAACCTGTAAAGTTGTTACACGTCACTCACTTGACTACCCTACCACTTTTCCCCATTTACACCAGTACTGGCAGCTGTTCCAGCCACTTCCTTCTCTGTCAATCTCTCTCTCTCTGTCTCGCTCATTCCAATTGAAAATGGTTCGCAGAGGGATATGAAGAGCCAAGGTGAGTGGCGGAGAGCCTGACATTTAGCTCCTCATCCACCATGAGGAGAGTATCTTGACCATGACTACCCTATGTGGCTGACTGAACATGCCCACACCCTGGATTGAGAGTGGACAAAGCCCTTAACTGACTGTTTGGGAACCCTCTGGACTTGACTGAGGACTATGCCCCTTTTAATTTGAGACTCGGCCACTTGGCTGATGTACACGCAGTGTGCTTGCCATGTTGGCTGCTGGGACATGCTCTGGGTATGAGATTGAGATAAGAAGGCACCATACAGTCAGTGTACACTATCTTGACAAATGACTGCTGACAACCATGCCCTGGATTTCTGTCTGTGCTGAAAACAGAGAAACACTGTGCCTTTAAGTTCTGGCTGGACAAAAGCACAGTAAGGGAATACAGGGGTCCTGTGAGTATCCAATTATGTGCAAAGTGTGTGAGCACAAAGAGAGTAAGTGCGCAGCTCTGAGATGCTCCCTTGTCCAGTCCTGTAACATGGATACCTGTCCCTGCATGTAAAATATCCCTTGAAAGGTGCTGGTGAATTCAAAGTGCAGCATTAAAATGTACAAGTGCACTGTAAGCAGATTGGAGATGTGATAATGTGGGAAGGCTGGTATACATCAGATGCCAATGTTTGTGGATATGGGATGCATGCAGCATTACCCATGCAGTATGTTGTTGCTGGATGTCCAAGATGTAACTCCAGAGAAGCAAGCAGAGAAATTGAATGTGTCGGTATCGGCTCTGACTTTCACGTTAGAATTCTCAGCATCTAATTTCTATCTGATGGTGGCAGGAGGGTGCATATTAAATGAGGTGAGATTATTGCTCATTTTTGCTTTATCTCTGTTAATAGGTTGCTCACCACTCACCATAGATAATCTCATCTCAAAGTCTGGAACTCAATTGAAAATGCTACATGTTGCTCCCAATATCCAGCAAGGCCTCACTTGGCTTCTCACACAAATCTCCCAAATTTCTCACCACAGCCCATGTTGTTCAGGCTTGGGAAGATTCCTTCCCAGGAGTCCATTCAATTAGAACATTAGTCTCTAATTTCCAAGGCAAGCAAGTACTAGATACAATAGTTCATGAGAAGCTGAGCGTAACATTTCCAGCTTAACCTTCACATGGACACATGGTCCTAATAATAGCGTTGACAACCAGCTGACAATCATAACCCTGGATGATATCAAAACAGTTCCGTCATTATGTTTCTGCACAATTAATTCTGAGCTCGTAGCTACACAAGTGGTCCTGATGGCACAAAAGTCAAAATGAAAACCAAAGTAATTCCTGGACCCACTCAGAAAGTCCTTGATGGAGAGAGAATCATAGGGTTAAAGTTTCAGGACAATGCCCTTTTTAGAGTAAAGGCTAGTGTTGATTTTGCCCAGTGAGCTTGTCTGGCAGAATGAGGTTGATCTAAGCTAAGAGTCTGCAACTTGGATGTGCAGTAGAGCAGAGGGTAGAGAAAGTAAATGATGGGATTTTGGCTCCAGTGTGTTTTTTTGAATCAGATTATTCTGCTCCAGATCAGTTGTAATATGGTACAATGCTAATAACACAGTAAGCATTGATAAAAGCCTAAGCAAAGAGAAACTCAGTTAATAAAGTCTTAAAAATGCAGATCAAACTGTTACTTCTAATGTAAAAAAAATTGTTCAGCTGCACAGTACATACCAATTGTTACAAAAGCCACTCTATGAGGTGTAAAGTATGAAGTACTACAGTGTGTTAGAGAAGAAAAGACAAACTCAACAAATCGTTTGGGTTTCATGGAGAGTTGATCATCTCAAATGAAAGGACTAAAACTGCCACAAAGAAAACTAAATGTATTTATAATGAGATGGAATTAATAGAGAAGGGAATGCCAAACTTCATGTTGAATACATGCCTATCTCCTGTGCCAAATATTATAATATGTTATTGCTGAATTTAGTAGTCAGTCTACTTTTTACCTCCACTTTATGTCTGATTATCTCCTTCTATCTCTATTAACTTTTCTCTGCTCTGTCACTGTATCTCCAATCAAGCTGGAGCTTCGACTTTGCCTACCAACACTCGTTGGTTGAGACTGTAACAATGACTGATTTTTGTTTTAATCAAAAAGCCTGGCTACTTTGCTGCACTGGTGGATTCTATGGTATGCCAGCCAGCAGCAAAATGGCAACTGTGGGAGGACCTGCAGATAGACAAGAGTGAGTGAGTAACTGAAATGAGGAGCTTCACGGGACACAGAAGCAGAAAGGTTGAGCTTGCAGGAGGCAGTACCAACATGACAACATCTACAACTTCTCACTGTACCTGCAACTGTTCAGCAGCAGACTCACCATTGTGAGAGAAAGCAACATGTAGGCTACTGACTGATGGCATGGGTGAAATATGGGAGTATTTTGAATGCGAAAGTTACCTGCACGTCATACTCTTCTTTGGGGCCATTATCAATCCTGCCTCCATGTTGCAAACCAACTTGGCACAAATTATCGACACAGTGTAAGGCCATAGATCAGATGTCTGCCATACCATTTAAAGTACATGGAAGGCATATTGTTTTCATATGCCTGGACTGGGTGGATACATTGAATGACCATGCTTAAGCTCCACAGATGGTCTCCCTCTCCAAAGTAGAGATTGTTACAACAATTTGTGCCCTCAATCCATAAATCTTTAAGGTGATTGTATTTCCTGATACAATTATTTCTGTCACCTGTTATCTGCCTCAGCTGATTTGTGAGTTGTAGATTATCACCTCCTTAAAGTTGATATATCAGATTTTTATTGATTTTCATTTACAGGATGGCAGTGTTACTGGCAGGGTCAGTATAAATTGCCTGTAAGAAGATGGTGAGACACCTGCTTGAACCATTGTAGTCAATGTGGTGTGGGGACACCTACAGTGTTGTTTGGAGAAATTCCACAATTTTGACCCAGTGACAGTGACAGAATCATCTTATATTTCTAAGTCATGATGGTGTGTGACTTGAAGGGGAACTTGCTGGTACTGGTTACTGCAATATATCTGCTGCCCTTGTCCTTCTAGACGGTAATTGTTATGGATTTGGAAGGTTGTCCAAAGAAACTTGGTGAGCTGCTGCGTTGAATTTTGTAGATGGTACACACAGCTGCCAATACGCACTGCTGGTTGAAAGACTGAAATTTTAAGGTGGTGGACAGGTGTCAGCCAGGAGCTTTGTCTTGGATTATGCTTACACGTTGTTGGGGCTGCACGGATCTAGGCAAATGTAGAGAATTTTATCACATTTCTCACTTGTGCCTTTCAGAAGTCAGGAAGTAAGTTACTTACAACAGAATTTGTAACATCTGACTTGCTGTTGTAGCTACAATATTTATATGCCAATCTAATTCACTTTCTGATCAATTCCTAAGTTGTAGATAGTGTGACAATTAGGCAATTGTAATATCATTGAATTTCAAGGGGTGATAGTTAGATTCTCTCGTGTTGGAGATGGCAATTATATAACACTTACGTGGTTTGCATGCTTTTTGCTGCATATCTGACCAAGCCTGTTGTCCTGAAGGCCTGCCTGTTTGAGTACCTGAGGAGTAACGTGAATGAGATTTAAGGTGAATTGCAAAAGAACCAAAGACAAAAGCGAAAAATGAAAGGTTGTTCTTCCAGCTTGCACTGAGCTTCACTGGAGCATTGCAGCAAACCCGAGATGCAGTTATTAGCCAGGGAGCATGGCCTACGTGTCAAAATGGCCGACAACCAGAAGCTCAGTGTCATTTTTGGTAGGTGTTCTGCAAACCTAATGTGATGCCACTGTTTAATAAAGGTGGTAAGGAAAAGCCAGGGAATTATAGTCCAATGAGTCTGATATCGGTTGGCAAGTTTCTGGAGGGGCAGGATTTACGTGTATTTGGAAAGGCAAGGATTGATTAGGGAGAGTGAACATGGCTTTGTGTGTGGGAAATCATGTCTCACAAACGTAATTGACTTTTTTGAAGAAGTAATGAAGAGGATTGATGAGGGCAGAACAGTGGACATGATCTATAAAGACTTCAGTAAGCCGTTTGACAAGATTCCTCATGGTAGATTGGTTAGCAAGGTTAGATCTCATGGAATACAGGGAGAACTAGCCACTTGGTTACAGAATTGGCTCGAAGATAGAAGACAGTGTGTTTTGGTAAAGGGTTGCTTTTCAGACTAGGCACCTGTGCAGTGGTGTGCCACAAGGATTGGTGCAGGCTCCACTGCTCTTCATCTTTTATACAAATGATTTGGATATGAACGAAGGACGTATGGTTAGTAAGTTTGCAGGTGACACCAAAATTGGAGATGTAGTGAACAGCGAAGGAGGTTACCTCAGAGTACAACGGGGCCTTGATCAGATGAGTCGAGGGGCCGTCGAGTGGCAGGTTAGATAAATGTGAAGTGTTGCATTTTAGAAAGGCAAATCAGGGCAAGACTTGTACACTTAATGGTAAAGTCCTGGGCATGAAAAGACCTTGGGCAGGTCCATAGTTCCTTGAAAGTGAAGTCCCATGTAGACAGGGTAATGAGGAAGGCTTTTGGTGTGCTTGCCTTTATTGGTCAGTACATTGAGTATAGGAGTTGGGAGGTTATATTGCAGCTGTACAGGACATTGGTTAGGCCACTATTGGACTACTACAAGCAATTCTGGTCGTCCTGCCATAGGAACAATGCTGTGAAACTTGAAAGAGTCCAAAGAAGATTTACAAGGATGTTGCCAGATTTGAAGGGCTTGACGTAAAGGGAGAGGCTGAATAGGCTGGGGCTATTTTCCCTAGAGCATCCTTAGGCTGAGGGGTGACTTCATAGAAGTTTATAAAATGGGGGCTGGATAGGGTGAATAGACAAGGTCCTTTCCCTGGGGTGGGGAAGTCCAAAACTAGAGGGCATTGGTTTAAGTTGAAAGAGGAGAGATTTAAAAGGGGCCTAAGGTGTAACATTTTCATGCAGAGAGTGATGCATGTATGGATTGAACTGCCAGAGGATGGAGTAGAGACTGGTACAATTACAACATTTAAAAGGTATCTAGATGGCTAGATGGGAATAGGAAGGTTTAGAGGGATATGGACCAAATTCTGGCAAATGGGACTAGACTTATTTAGAATATCTGGCCAGCACTGGCGAGTTGGGCTGAAGGATCTGTTTCCATGCCTTATAACTCTATGACTCTATCTGCCATTGTTCCTCAGCCATCTTCACTCGCAAATCATTTTCCCAGGCCTCTCCAGCCAGCTCTGCTCTCATCCCTATACAAGTACCTTTATACAATCTTGGAACAGTTGTTTCTGACCCAGGTTTCTCCCTCTCAAACTAAATGCCAAGTTCTACTATGCTGTGGCTATTGTTTCCTAGGGCAATTTTTACACTGACAACATTTATTAAGCCTGCCTCATTACATATCCCCAGATCCAAAATAACCTTATATTGTTCTCCGAAACTGTCCTGAATATATTTTATTAAATATCGCTCATGGCTCTCTCCTACAATCTGACTATTCTAATCTACATGAAAATTAAAGTCACCCATGATTAATATACTGTGTTTGTTACATCCCCTCATTATTTCTTGGTTTATTCTCTGTTCCGTCATATAGCTACCATTAGAGTGCATATAGGCTACTCGTATTTCCACTTCCAACTTACCTCTACCCATATGGATTCTGTGTCTTTCAATCCAAGATAATTTCTTGCTATTGTACTTATTCCATCCCAAACTAACAATGCTCTCCCACTACTTTCATTTCTGCCTATCCATTTGAAATGTCACATGCCGCTGAATATTTAGTTCCCATCATTGACCTCCTTGTAACCGTAGATTGGAAATAGCTTTTGAGTTTATCAAAATCTTAGCTGAAGCTGCATGTGTGAAACTGCTGCTCTTAAAGAAGGGAGATAGTTTTGAACTGGTAACAAATAGGTTATCTCAGTGCAACAAGTTTAGTTTTCTGATTTCAGAATAAAAATGTTTAGCTGACACCCTGAAGGGGTTATTTGAAGCTGAGACAGCAATGAAGGTCAGTTGTAGGAAGACTCAAGAAACAGGCAGTCAGATTCTCAAGATTGCAAATTGAACCCATAGTAAGGTCAAGCCCTTTAGTTGTGATAAAGAAACTGATTCTCTTTGGTGTGAGTACTGCAACGAATTACTGTGGAGATTATTAGGATTGTGTATGACTGTGTGTTTTAAAATCTTTAAACTAGTGTTATATGTAGATTGTTTGGTTTATTCAATTTTATTTCTTATTTATTTTGAGTAATAAACTTCTGTTTTATTGCATAAACCAAATCCATATTGCATGCTTACGATTCAGTGAGAAACTACCTCATGAAAACCAAAAACACCAAAAAATGATCTATCAAGCCAGCCTGTGACATCTATCAATCTGTGATCAGACTTGTCCGATAATAACACCAGCTAGGATTTTAGCAATCTTATCTTCTTTAATCCAGGTTGCCATTTAAGTATGCTTTATTAATCAGCAGAGAGGCTTACAGCAACTGAAATGGATTGCAGTTTGCTCTTAGAAACCGTTTAAACTCACTGAACTAATTGGCTGATTTTCTTTTGAATGATGCAGTGTTTAAAAATTAACAGCTTATTTCCTTACACTGGTGTATTTTAAATTGACCATTCTACACTGATGGTCTTCAGGTGCAATACATTTCTATGTTGTCTTAGCTGATTCCAATCAGATTGAGGTAAATTCAGTGAAATGGGTCTGACTCTTGATCCTAAAAATGACGACAGACAAAAATCAAAATATAGGCCTGTGTTCCTGCTTCTAATCATTATTATGTAAACCCTTCTGGGAATTATGTTGTGTCTGAATTCATCAGGATTGTATCAGTTCTTTACTTTTTAAGATTTTGTCCTACTCTCTATGCAGGCTAACTTCATTTTGTTTTCTTCAATGGTTACATTGAGGAAGCTCAGGAACAAAAAGAAAGTCAGAAGAATTTACATTAAACATTGTTACAAACATGTTATGTATCTAAGTGTATAAAAATAACAAACTTAGCAGTGCAAAGCCCCAAGCCTGAATTGGTGTGCTTCCTCTGAACACTGCTCATTTCAGGGACCTATCTTTGCCAGTCCTGAAAGCTGACCCTTCCGTATTGCAATGAGGCTTCTAAAATCATTTCAGATCCAAACTACAAAATTAAACATATATTTGCTAATTGTTGGCTTAATGCTTCAATCTAGCAATTTTCCAATCTTTGTTGTTTCACGATGCCAGTCCACAAATGCCCATTTCATTTTCCCCATTGAAGGCATTTGAGAAAGACAACTCCTTAGTAATCAAGTACCAAGTTGATAGTTGATATAATAAAAGAAATGGAAAAGAGCTCCTGAGCTGAGCAAAGCAAAAGCACATCCCACAAAGTAAGTGGAGTCTTTGCTCATCCAGAAGACAGCACCTCTGATTGTAAAGCACTGTTTCAGTGTTTCAATGAAATGTCTACCTGCATTACTGGCTCAAGTATAATGCTAAAAGCTAGCAACATTCTGATCCAATTGTGAGAGAGCTAATACTTACGCAAGTCTAGTTGTTGGTACGATTTAGAGTCCATTATTGGAGATGAGACTACGGCGTACTTGGAATTGAATGGTTAAAAAGGACTGAGTAAGCATGGCTTTCTCAAGGGGTAGTCATGCCTGACAAATGTGTTGGAATTTTTTGAGGAAGTAAAAAACAAGTTGACAAAGGAGAGCCAGTGGACATGATCTGTTTGGGTTTCCAGAAGGCCTTTGACAAGGTGCTGCACAAGAGGTTGTAAAATAAGATATTAGCCCATGGTGTTAGGAGTAAGATACTGGCATTGATAGGAGATCAGCTGACTGGTAGAAGTCACAGAGTAGGGATAAAGGGGTCTTTTTCACAACAGCAGCCAGTGACTGGTGGAGCTCAGCAGAGGTCAGTGTCTGGACAACAACTGTTCACATTATACATTAGAGATCCTGATGAAGGAACTTGAGGGCATTATTGCTGTGTTTGCTGATGACACAAAGATATGTAGAGGGACAGGCAATGTTGAGGAGGTGTGGAGGCTGTAGAAGGACTTGGACAGTCTACGAGATTGGGCAAAGAAGTGCCAGATGGAACACAATGTAGGAAAATGTGAGGCTATGCACTTTGGTCAGAAGAATAGAGGTATAGACTATTTTCAAAATGGGGAAAGGCTTTGTAAATTTGAAACACAAGATACTTAGGAATCCTAGTTTGGGATTTTCTTAAGGCTAACATTTAGTTTTAGTCAGTAGTTGAGGACAAAAATGCAATGTTAGCAATCATTTCAAGGTGGCTAGATTACAAGAGCAGAGATGTACTGCTGAGGTTGTATAAAGCTCTGCCAGACTACATTTAGAATATCGTGAGTGGTTTTTGGCCCTGTATCTAAGAGAGGATGTACTGACATTGGAAGGGGTCTAGTGGAGATTTACAAGAATGATCCCAGGAATGAAGGGCTTATCATATCAGGAGTGGTTAAGGACTCTAGGTCTGTACTTGATGGAGTTTAAAAGGATAAAGGCAATCTGATTGAAACTTACAGAACATGGAGACCTGGATAGAGTGGATGTGGAGAATATGTTTGCACCAAAAGGAGTGACTAGGACCTGACAGCACTGCCTCAAAGTGAAAAGATGACTCTTTAGAACTGAGATGAGGAAGAATTTCCTCAGCCAGAGGATTGTGAAACTGTGGACTCATTGCTGCAGAAGGCTGTGGAGGCCAAGTCATTGAAAGTATTTAAGACAAGGATAAATAGGTTCTTGATTAGTAAGGGGATCAAGGGTTATGGGAAGAAGGCAGGAGAATGGGGTTGAGAAATATATTAGCCATGATCGAATGGTAGAGCAGACTTGATAGGCCAAATGGCCTAAAGTTCTATTTCGGTCTTATGGTCTTCAGGTACTAACAAAAAAATTCTGTAAATTCTGAATAGGAGCTTCAGAAAAGAAGAGTTGTAACAGTGTCTCAAATCTCATTGATGAGAAGCACGTGGAAAATTGGCAGGACAAAATATAAGCGGTAATGAATCAGCATCCTGTTGTAGATTCAAATTTCTTTTCCATTGGTTTTAGGTGTGAACTCATTCACACCCACACCCAAGAATCCCTGCCAACATTAAGAATGCACTCAAGTCAGAGCAATGTTGGCTGGGAGGGAACGTAGAGAGTGAAGAGAGGTACTCACTGATTTTGATAGCAAATTTTGACACATGCACTCACCCCTCAAACCATGACAGTAAAGAAGGAATACTGCTTGATCTTTAATGCTGTATAAAGAAGAACAGAAAGCTCTCTCAAGGCACAAAACCAACATTCTTCCTCATTCATTAAGAAATAAATGTAGATAAGAATGGCCATTCATCTCACTTCTGTTTTTGGAACCTCATTACATGCAAAGAAGCTCCTACACTTAAACATTCGTAATTCTTTGTGAGTAAAGTGTTATGAGATATGTGGTTGCTGTGCTAGGGTGTTTTGCAAGATTTTATTTTCTGAGCAAAACATCCCTTCTTTACTCTGATATCTTCATTACAGCTGGAACAAAAGCTGAAAAAAATCCCAGTGTACAATCATACACTTGATCAGAAAAATGACATTACAGTTCTCCAGAGATAACAAGGTATAGAGCTGGATGAACACAGCAGGCCAAGCAGCATCAGAGGAGCAGGAAGGCTGACGTTTCGGGCCTAGACCCTTCTTCAGAAA
>JAHRHZ010000052.1:7868783-7896596 GCA_024137785.1 Ginglymostoma cirratum | reverse complement strand
AAGGGTCTAGGCCCGAAACGTCAGCCTTCCTGCTCCTCTGATGCTGCTTGGCCTGCTGTGTTCATCCAGCTCTACACATTGTTATTTCAGATTCTCCAGCATCTGCAGTTCCTACTATCCCTCACAGTTCTCCATTTGCTTTTAGAGTAATAACAATGCTTGAATATGAGAAAACCCAGTAATAAAAAAAAGATCAAAGTCTCTAACACTGTTTGGTGGAAAATATGCAATTAGAGGATAAGAAGTGTTAAGGGGGAAGATGTGAAAGCATGCATCAATGCAAACTAATAAAATCAAATGTTTTTAAGTCATCTTTTAAGGCTGTAATGGAGGGAACATAAGGACGACAAAGCCTTTTTAATATAAATAATGCCCTGCAGAGAATAGCAAAAAGGCTCGAGGACTGCTTAAAGACAGCTAGAGAAGCAATACTAATATCTGCAAGCTAAGGATCTTATGTAGGTAATAAAACAAAGGCACATTCAATATATCCTACGCTTCTTGAATTTTAAGTGCAGTTATAGCTGGTCTTTTCAGTGCCTCAATTACAAAGCCTTGCTGATGCAAAATCTCTTGTAATTCAAAGACTAACAAAAACCTTTTATTAGCTCCCTGAGTGATCAGCGGGTTACATCTCCTCAAATAAATCAAATAAACCACACCAATCTCTTACTGAAGGAGTGCATTAGCAAGAGGCATTTGTAAGCCAGGGAGTGATATTTTGGGCCATATCACATTTCTTTTTGAGGAACACTGCTCCATGTTTAGTGATATTAGAGACAAAAAGTTAATAAGACTGCAGATCCCTCAATGGAACTTTTAGCTAACTGTGTCTGTAGAATTTGAAATAGGGTTGGCAAGAACAATTATTAAAAAAAGGTTAGACTCAACTACCTGCTCCTTTTCCAAACTTTGATTTTGGTAACAATGAGATAGCCACCTAATTCTGTAAGGCAATCTTAATTGGATGTGAATTATATATAGAATATGAATCAGTAGGTCTAAAATAGCATTTTTCCCAGAGCTGGTCACAAAACATAAGCATGAAAACTCAAGGAGTCCCACAAGAAGACCTCTTACGGGTCACCAGAAGCTGCAGCATCTCCCTCTGAGGCCCTCAACACCAATTTGCCCATACACAGAGCTTGCTGAAATGTACTTATCTTCCAGCTGCCTCTTTCCAACCCATGTGTACAAGTGGTCAGTTAAATGTGAATAAGGCCTGGTAATTTACATTTAGGTGGCAAATTGATGGCAGGACTCTATCTTACCCTACCATCTCATGCCTGAAAGCCATGGCCAGTTAGGTTCTATTGTTTAAAACATTCTTCAATGATATGAAGTGTCTAAAAATCACATAATAACCAAATCTATATCATTTTATCAACACCAATTGCACCTTATGAAGACACAATGATAATTATTTTAAAAAAATACATTAGCAACTAATAGTACACAGCAGAACTTGCAGAGTTTTGGGGGATTCATCCCTTTTGATGTAAAATGTCATACAAATTTAGAAAGTCTAAATGGGAGCAGTTACGATAGGATTTTAATCACACTATTATTGAAGAAGTGTCAGTGAACTTGAAACATTAACTCTGCTTTCTCACCACAGATATTGCCAGGCCTGCTGAATTTCTCCAGCAATTTCAGTTTTTGTTTCAAATAATTGAATGAGTTGACTCTGGAATGATATTCGGTCCCTTCTCGCTATTTCACTAATGAAGCGCTGAGCTAGAAGATCCTTTGAAAACTTTCACTTAATGTCCTTAGGTGGTCACCTAATGACCACCTAATTGCCTCACTTCACCACATCTCAGCTTGAGAGGTGTGGGTCTCTATTTGTTCCAATCTGGGGCATTTGAAGTCATGGATATGGGAAATGAGGTGGCAACCCTTTGCCTTGCCTCAAACCCACTGAACCCCCTCTCATGATCCCCAATCACAGTAAATAAATGAAAAGGACATACCTTGTCACCATTGATGTATTAAAGAATAGGCCTCAATCAATAGTCTTTAGGACCCAGAAGCTCCAGCCTCTGATTTGCCACTTCTGGCAAGTCAGAATGCCAATACCATGGCCTGTGATAGGTTGAGAATTTCACTGAAACTCTTTGGTCAGCTTTTACCAAGCAACCTAATGTCCAATCTAGCCATCCTTCTCAGGGTAGGGGTGGTAAGTTTGGTCAACACAAAGCCTGCACCCAACACTTAGACTGCAAAAGGGAAATTCTTAGCCTCAATGTCACAACATTCACAGTCCGGCAGGGACACATTTTAAAATTTGAAGCCTCTACTTAACTCACAAATAAAATAATCTTTATCAAGTTCTTCAAATGACATGATATCAAGGATATGAAGAAATTAGGCTTTTTAGCAGCATTTGGTTTGCCTCCAGGAGGCAATATTGCACTATCAAGTGCCATCATTACCAGAAAGTACCTTCCAAACCCATTACTACTACTATCTAGAAGGACAAGGGCAGCAGATACACGAGAACTCACCACTTGCAAGTTCCCCTCCAAACCACTCACCATCCTGACTTGAAAATATTTTGCCATTCCTTCAGTGTTGCTGGGTAGTGATCCTGGATCCTGTATTGTGGGTCTAACAAAAGTGAGTGAACTGCAGCAGTTTAAGATGGCAGCTCACCATCACTCTCTCAAGGCAACTAGGGATGGGCAATCATTATTGGCCCAGCCAGCAATGCCCACATGCCATGAATGAATAAAACAAACGATGCTCTGCATTTTGGGTTTTAAGCTTTGGAAGCACTATTTAACTCTATGGCTACTCCACAAATCTTTTACCAGAATATTGGCTCATCACAATAAATAAATGTGTTGTTTATGAGCCAATGTCTTCTGGAGAATTTAAGACAGCTCTATGCACAAGTTGGTTGTAATGAAAGGTGCTATTTCCATTAATGCATTCTATGGAGGGCAAATACTATAGATAAAATTTATCCTCAACACACAGGCTCCATCTTTAAAAAATTGTTAATATTTATTTACATTCCTACAATAATGTGACAAATATGAAACTTCTTCACATTCTAGTTATATTTTCCAAAACTGTGATATGTTCAAGGATATAACTGACCCAAATGGAAGAATCATGAAATATATTTCAAATCCATCCTATTATTTGTGTTCAGTTTGGAAATGCTTGAAGAAACATCTTTATAGCACCGTAACACCACATTTTTAGACATCATAATAGGACATCTTATGATATAGACACACTGAATGCAGAATAATACATATTATTTGGAGAAACACTGACTAGTAAAATTCATAGCAGAGTTGCTGTAAAAATGGAAAGGTTTAAATATCTGAGAGTTTGGGAAGACAATTATGTTTTCTTCTTAACCTACAGAATCAACAAGAACTAAACATAAATGTTGCTTCTGATTCCTTTAGCTTTATGCCTGACTATGGATTAACGTCTATTGTTAACCAAGTTTGGGCGTTAAGTTAGAGATCAAAAGATAGACAAGAAGCATACCTACATAAAACTGGTCTAATGAGAAGAAAGTCGTTGCAAAACCCATCATGAAAGCTCCTCTAGATTCAATAGGGTATAAATGATATTTCTTTGTCAAGCAACAATATGATATTATGTGTCAAGAGACGGGGCAGTATTTTAAAATGAAAAGTCTGAAACATAAACTCTGTTTGTTTGCGCAAATGCTGACAGACCTGGAAAAGCATTTTTAACGTTTTCTGTTCTCATTGAAAAGCATGCAATTACATTGCACAGTTTAACAGCTTTCCCTGAGGGATGAGTCTTCAAAAGGCAATTAAGTTCCATGGAGCATACACTGGAAATCTGAAATAAAAACTGGAAGGTGCTGGAAATACTTGAAAGGTATGGCAACATTTCTGGTAGGAGGAAGACTTCCTCCATGCAGGTGAATAGGTTTGCATGAGGTTAAATCTTGCTCATTGATTCAGGTTAATGATCTTTATCAACATTTGGGAAAATTTATTGATACCATCGTTTTTATACAAGGCTAGGGACTTGATGAATTTGAAGAAAGAAGAAAAGCAGATGTATATGAAAGGGTAAAGGCCAGAGAGATTAAATGACAAAGTAACAACAGCATAAGGGAAAAGGAGAAGGGAACAGTGAAAGTGAAAAACAGGAGATTTGTTAAGAAGAGATAACCGGGAAAAGCAAAATTATCACTGACAGTTGTTGTCCAACAAAATAAACCTTGATAGAAATAAAATGTCGGTAGAGATTATGATCTAATCGCCTACGAATATAATCAGTGTGAATATATCATCTAAAATCAATTTACTGATTCAAACCCTCTCTATTTCATTTAATTATCTCTAAGAAATACTTGAGGTGAAGTAACATGTGAGTTGTTACAAAATGAATACATGAACACTTGACCATGCATAAATAGATAATTCCATCATTGTCCATCAAGTTAATCCAAATTCCATTTAAATGGCATTCGATTTCTTGACCCTTGTCGTGTAGAATGATGAATGACGCAGAAGCAAAGGTCAGGTAAAGGAATTGTTGACCTGTTACTCACTTCTGCTGTATTACCCCAGAACTTTCAGTGGTGTGTCAATGAAAGAGAAGGCAGCGTGTGCAAATAGCTCAATTATGAGATGCTGATGAGGTAGAGGCACATTCCTTGCTTTTCTGGTGCAGGTACAGAGTGGGACTTTCTGTTGCACTGTGAATATCACAGCGTGATGGCAATTGACTTCTGCTGGGAATCTATTTCGTGATGCTTCAAACAAGATCAAAGCTTAATTCAATATGGCTACTCAACTATTGTTGAAAGTTTCTAGGTAAAGATTGTAAAAATATTAGCTTAAATACACATACAAAGATATAAAGTAAGTAAGGACACAGATTATATATGAAGATGAAAATGAGCTCAGCCTCGAATGTCATTACATGCTTCATTGGTTAAAGTTACTCTTTCTGAAGTGAAGGGGTTAAAACTTGGGAGTCAGATTCAGCACTTATGGTGACTTTTGTTGTTGAACATTCACATTTTTCCTTTGTACGTGGACTCAATAGCAGACCAGGTCCTGGGAGCAGTAAGCGTAGGCTTCATTATTTTACTTATGTGACACTGGATGTTCTGACTCTTGGTAACCTGATTTAGTACAGAAGCCCCTTAGCTCATTTGTCTTGGATACCTTCCTCTGTCTCTCGGTCCAGAAACAGTTTCTGTTTCAAAATATCTCTCATGGCATCTTTTATCACAATCAAACAAAATGGTGCCAACTATCAACTTTGATGACTTATTGTTCCACGAAGCAAAGTGAATTGTGCATCGGAAGAAGGGTCACTGGAAATGAAACATTGACTCTACTTTCTTTCTGCAGATGCCGCCAGACCTACTGAGTTTCTCCAGCAATTTCTATTTTTTTTTTCTGGAATTACCCCTCTTGTCTCCTGATCAACATTACAGAAGTTTTGAGTCCTCACACCTTTTGAGGCCTCAATGGACAGTCCTGAAATCCTTTAATTATTTCATGACCGTCTTAATGTAACAAAGTCTAATTGGTTGCTTTTGGCTACAGCTGGATCTGCAGCATGAATCATGGGCCTTTTTGGGGGTCATTTGGTAATACTTTTTATGACAATTTCAAAGGCAGATTAGCTTCCTTTACAAGATAAATAGCATTGTAGCTGAATGTTCAGACCTCTAACCCAGACAATACTGATGGAACAAAGCTGATCACTTGAAAGGTAGAGAATTGGTTATGATATCTTCAGGGAAAGAGTCTCAGCATGGCACTCAAACAAAGCCCTTGCAAAACAAAGGACTCCTGGATGTATCCTCCCTGCATTCTCTTCCCTCTCTTCTTCATTCTTCTCCTCCTCTTCCTGAGGTAGCAGGGGATGTACCCTCTGAAAAGCAAAGTTGTATATTGTGAAGAACACAGCAGGCCAGGCTGAAGAAGAGTCCCGACCGGAACATCAGCTTTCCTGTTCCTCTGATATTGCCTGACTTGCTGTGTTCCTTCAGCTCCACACTGTGTTATCTCAGACTCCAGCATCGGCAGTTCTTGCTATCTCTTGTATATTATGAAGCTTAGTTTTGGGCCCCAGTTATATTCTCTTTGCAAAAGGAAATTGAACCAACTATCAAGGGGCAGGATCCAATTATTTTCAGTTTCTATGTACTTAAAAAGATGAGCTTTCTAAATTCTTGTTAAATTGTGTGATTTAATTATTATTCAACACAAAGCTCTTTCTATCTGATGACAGGATGTGATACTACTTTAGTTGTCATGTTACTCCTTTCAGTTTGGAGGTGTTATTTTACTTGAACATTTATGCAATAAAACATTATGTCAATTGATATATTGAAAACCCATAAAATCATCAATCATGCTAAGCTGCTCTATCAATTTTTTTCTAAACAAAGTTTGTGAACTTGCCAAATGTCTGCTTCAAAGAATAACTTTTCCTCCTTTCCCTTGAAGTCCTGTAATAATGAACCTGCTATTGACTTCCACTTGGATTATCCATTGTTTTAGACTGTGTCTTGCTCTTCCATCTGTGGGATGAATTAGTGATTTGATACAATGTCATGATGCTGTGCACTTCTGGAAACACACAGTATATTGAACAGCTTCAAAGAGAGAAAGAGGGATAGCATTTCAGGTCAATCTGATATGGCTCATATGCAAGATTTGTTTAAGGATGTTGCTCTTTTATGTAATAAGAAGCTAAAACAATTTTGTACAAAGCAGATATAATGGGGCAAATAGCTGTCATCAACCTGCCTGATATTAGCTTGAATGTGTACCATGGCGCTATGTGTTTATTGCATTAGTAGCTAAAAATAAGATAAAAGTGGTCGAGTGTCCAAAATGCATACATTTTATCAACAAGGTCGGGAATTCTCATCAGATCAGAAATGCAAAAGGTCATTTTATGAAGAACAGGCTTTGAGGAAGTGTAAAAGTCTAAACAACTAATAGTCATGCATCAAAGGTGTTGCATCCAATACTGTGACCTCAGGGGTGCCAAACATCAGATTATCACACCTAGGATTGTCACACTTCACAGCATCACACCCAACAACCTCATACCTTAAAAGTGTTACATTTCACATGTGTCACACCTTTCAACGTTCCACCTCAGAATGTGGCCACTTCATAGCATCACACTTCTGAAATTTTGATCTCTAAACAAGCTACTTATCTGTTATGTTGCAAAATTTCTGATTCAAAGGGAAGAAGTGAATGTATGAATAGTGAATGAAGAGACAGAAACAAAATGAAACTAAGCCTTTATTTATAGATGTTACAATTAGACAGCAGCAGGTGACTCAAGTTGGATGAATCATGTCACTTAACTAGTGCCTTCAAATTAACACGTGCGTTTGTGTATGACTGTGAGAGAGTGTGAGTACATACATGCATGTGCATTTGGGAATTAAAGGGATTTGCAGTCATTCTCTTCTGGAGCACTGGTGCACAGACAGTTTTATGAAAAAGGTATGGAGGTTTTCCAAACAAATAATTGGCATTACGGATGAAAAAATGGCAATAATAAAATATTCTATTTCTTCAACAAAAGCAGAAAATGCTTTCGTGAAATTTATTTCTCTCTCTACAGATGCTGCCAGACATGCCAAGTTTCTCCAGTGCTTCCTTTTTATCTTTCAAATTTCTAACATCCGGAGTATTTTACTTTTATATTTTATCTCTTCAATATTTCATGCAGCATTAACTGCTTAATAAAATCTTAGAGATATTGGTTTTACTTGAAATAGAGCTTTTCAGTGTTATCAGCTGAGTGGGAAATGTTCATGAGGCCTGGACTGTGGTGGAAAGTTCCAACTTGAATCATTTGAAATATGACAACCGAAAAACATCCTTATGCAATCTTACACGAATGGCTACTTCAGCAAGAATTACAAATCCATTGTTTGAGGCATGAGAGAAAGATTTACTGATTTTCGTCCATTGACACAGTTTGTGTGCAAATAAGGCATGAGACAGGAAGTTATGGATTTCCTGGCCCTTAACATTTGTTATGGGATTGAGATTATTTGATCATTTGTGTTTTTATTTTCGACTCCACAGAAATAATTCCGTCCATTGTTTGGATGACCTGGTGCAGAAATAAACATGATGAAACTGGAGCAAAGGCACACGTACTGTCACAAACACACCATTGTTACTGCTGTGGGACTGACACTAATCAGTTCAATTGATTTGCAGAAGAAAGAGTTGGGAAATTAACTGATATGGGCGAGTGTGACTGGCAGTTGCCCTATGCAGCAGATGGTCTCTTATCACTGCCAAAGTGCCAGTGATGCAGCAGGAAGTTCTTAGTTGGTCAACTACATGGCTGAAATGCAATTTTGGCTGGACAGCTATCCACCACATTCCCAGCTGCTGACAAGATGGCATGGCAGCAGTAAGGCTACAAACATGCCACTGTACCTCCCTGACTCATTTCACACCACCACCCCATCCCACTCACTGATCCACTCCGAGGCAGCCGTCTCTCATTGCTTCTATCTGAAAACTCCCAGTCAGCCTCTGCTACCAACTCTTAATAGGCCAACAACTACTTTAACCAACTACCCACCTCCGAGACAATATAGCCCAGGAGAATTACGAATAACTGGCAGAGACACTACTTTTAATACCTGCCTGCCTCCTCTTCTATCTCTGGTGAGACCTAAAATCCTCCCTTTCTCGGAAGTAAGCTGCAGCGTCCTTTGAGGGGATTGATCTCCCATAGGTAGGCTACAGAGTGCAGATGCTATGTAAGATGACTCCTCACAGACTGCAATAAACCCCTTTTTAGGCTGTAAATTACTTCTACAAAGTTAGCCATTTTCTTGTTGAGGTGTTTTGGTCAGTGGAGTGGGTTGTGGAACAAGATCTCTCTGGACGATGTCAGGGGAGGGAGTGTCAAGTTTCTAAGCCAAGTTGTTATTTAAAAGGAAGAAGTCTTATACATCTTAAAAAGTATTAAGGTCCCTGGGTCCTGATGGGATCTATCTCAGAATATTGAGGGAGGCAAGAGAACAAGTTGATGCAGCATTGACAGACATCTTTGTATGCTCTTTGGCCACAGGTGAGGCCCCAGAGGGCTGGAGGATTTCCAATGTTGTCCCATTGTTTAAGAAGTGTATGATGGATGATTCAGGAAATGACAGGCCTATCAGTCTCACGTTGGTGATAGGGAAATTATTGCAAAAGTTTCTCAGGGTCAAGAACTATATGCATTTAGAAGCAATTGGACTTACTAAAGGACAGCATGGTTTTGTTTGGGAGGTCGTGCCTCACTAACTTGATCGAGATTCTGAGGAGGTGATGGTGATGATTGATGAGGGAAACATGGTTTATGTTGTCCAAATGGACTTTAGTAAAGCCTTTAACAAGGTCCCTCATGTCAGACTGGTACAAAAGGTGAAGTCAAAAGGCAAAGGTGGTATCAAGGATGATCTGGCAAGATGGATACAGAACTGGCTTCGTCATAGTAGACAGAGGGTAGCAGTGAAAGGATACTTTTCAGAATGGGGGGTTGTGACTAGTGGTGTTCAACAGGGATCAGTGCTGGGACCTCTGCTGTTTGTGATCTACATACATGATTTGGAATAAAACATAGCTGGACTAATTAGTAAGTTTGCAGATGACTGTCGTCCGGGGTGAAGTCAAACCCGGGTCCCTGGCGCTGTGAGGCGGCAGTGCTAACCACTGAGCCACCGTGCTGCCCTACGGAAATCATTGGATTGCCTGTTAGTTACATAGATAGTATATTGTGCTGAACTGCAAACATGTTAAGATAATTGAACTTGCTTTATACTTTAATCATTGATCATTCCCTCCTTTCCAGCTTACATTGCTGTAATGTTCATCATCATAAAGATGAATTCAGAACAAAGAGTCTGTTTCTATGCCGTACAGATCTATCTACATAAAATGATTACAACAGGCACCAGACTTAAGTTGGAGTGATGAAAAATGTAAATTTGAGTTTATGTTTTGTTTTCATTGTGACATTATTTATCATTTTGCCTCATTGGGCGACATAAGGAGTAACAGGAATACAGAGTACAGGGCTATTGGTAAGATTCTTGGTAATGTGGATGAGCAGAGAGATCTCAGTGTCCATGTGCATAGATCCCTGAAATTTGCCACCCAGTTTGATAGGGTTGTTAGGAAGGTGTACGGGTGTGTTAGGTTTTATTGGTAGAGGGATTGAGTTTTGGAGCCGTGGGGCCATGTTGCAGCTGTACAAAACTCTGGTGCAGCCGCACTTGGAGTATTGCGTGCAGTTCTGGTCGCCGCATTATAGGAAGGATGTGGAAACATTAGAAAGGGTGCAGAGGAGATTTACCAGGATGTTGCCTGATATGGAGGGAAGGTCTTATGAGGCAAGGCTGAGGGACTTGAGGCTGTTTTTGTTAGAGAGAAGAAGGTTAAGAGGTGACTTAATAGAGACATACAAGATGATCGGACGATTAGACAGGGTGGACAGTGAGAGCCTTTTTCCTCGGATGGTGACGGTTAGTATGAGGGGACATAGCTTTAAATTGAGGGGTGATAGATATAGGACAGATGTCAGAAGTAGGTTCTTTACTCAGAGAGTAGTAAAGGCTGGAATGCCCTGCCTGCAACAGTAGTAGACTCGCCAACTCTAAGGGCATTTAAATGGTCATTGGATAAACATATGGATGATAATGGAATAGTGTAGGTTAGATGGGCTTCAGATTGGTTTCACAGGCCGGCGCAACATCGAGCGCCAAAGGGCCTGTACTGCGCTGCAATGTTCTATGTTCTATGTTCTATGATACAAAGATTGGTGGAGTTGTGGATAGTGAGGTGGATTGTCAGAGGATACAGCAGGATATAGATCATTTGGAGGCATGGGCAGAAAAATGGCAGATGCGGTTTAATCCAAACAAATGTGAGATGATGCATTTTGGAGTGTTCAGTATAGGTGGAAATTTTACACCGAATGGCAGAATCCTTAGGAGCATCGATATGCCAAAGGATCTGGTGTGCAGGTCCACAGATCACTGAAAGTGGCAGAGCAGGTGGATAAGATTATAGAAAAGACTTATGGCATTATTGCTTTCATTGGAAGGGACATTGAATATGAGGATAGACAAGTTATGCTGCAGCTTTATAGTTAGGCCACACTTGGAATATTGCGTAGAGTTCTGGTCACCAAACTACCAGAAGGATGTGGATGCTTTGGAGAGGGTAGAGAAAAGTTTACTGGGATGTGGCTTGGTGTGTGGGATTTTAGCTATGAAGAAAGCTTGGATATACTGAGTTTGTTCTCACTTGAACGCAGGAGGTTGAGGGGTGAACTGATAGAAGTTTATAAGATTGTGAATGGCATGGATAGAGTGGAAATAATGAGGCTTTTTCCCAGGTGCAGGGGTCAATTACTCGGGGGCATAGGTTGAAGGTGCCTGGGGGAAAATTTAAAAGAGATGTGCGAGGTACGTTTTTCACACAAAGGGTGGCGAGTGCCTGGAATGCGCTGCCAGAGGAGGTGATGGAAGCAGACGCAATAGCAGCATTCAGGAAGCACCTGGACAAATACATGCATAGGAAGGGAGTAGGGGAATACGGATCCTGTAGGTGAAGACAGTTTTAGTATGGAAGGGCAAAATGTGTCAACGCAGGCTTATAGGGCTGAAGGGCCTGTTCCTGTGTTGTATTGTTCTTTGTTCTTTGTTGTCTTCTGTCCCTGCTATCAGCGTTTACTTCTGCTCGCTGCTGCTGAGCAGCTCACCACGTGTAGACTGCCGGCTCAACATCTAACTCATGCTGCTTGAGAATATTGATCCACGTCACTATTCTGTTCCCACTGCCACGCAAACCTTCCTTCATTTTCCACTCCAGTGCACTCCAGCTCATTGCTGCACAAAAACAAATTCATGAGGTTACCCATCCTCCCACCAGTCCAATCAATCCTTGCTTATTCTATCAAAATCCCTCCTCTCATAATTATGAATAGCTTAAATAAATAACCTCTTACACTATTCTATTCTAACAAAAACAATTCCAGATTTAGCTTTCTCAGTTCCTCTAGCTAACTAAAGTTTTTTGATATTTTGATTTTTGACGTAAATCCTGCAACTCTCTCCCAGTCCTTGATATTCTTTGTAAAATGTGCTCCCCAGAACTGGTCATAATAATAACTTGCTTTTATTGTTGACTAACAGGGGTACGCGGAAATGTGGGACCACTGTCAGATTTGCCGTGATTTTATGGAGTGGCAGAATAGCCTTTGGGGCTGAACGACCTACTCCTGCTGCTTGTTCTTGTATTTGTACATATGTTTGTTATCTAGCACTTCCATCAAAAAACGTAGTTTGTATAGCTAATGTGAGTGAACATTCTGATGGTCTTCAAAGTATTAATTAACTAACAATATTTGACACTGAGTCACATATCAGGACACATACCCAATGCTTGATCAAGACAAAGGTTTTAAGGGACTCCTTGAAGTAGTAATAGAGAGAGATATAGCAATTTGGAGATTTAGAAGGGATTCGAGCACCTACAACACAGACAGCCAATGATGTAGAAAGGATAATCAGAGATACACGAAGGTCAGAATTGGTGTAAAGTGAAAATCATTTTTCTTTGATCATTCCTTCTTGAGATGCGGCCATCGCTGGCAACTTGCTACGCAATTGGAGGGTAATTAAGAGTCAAAGACTTTTGCTATGAGTCAGGAGTCACGGCTTGGCTGGTTTCCTTGTTCAAAGGGAACTAATGAGTCAGTCCTTGGTGTAAATATAATGATTAGAAAACAGGTTTAAGAATTTCAGCAAATAAACCAATAAAACCTTCGATAAATTTGCTGCATTAAAAGAAGGTTTTAAGGTATTGGGCAGCATTAACAGAGAACTAAGGCATTACTCATAGGAAAGTACACTGTCTAAATGAACCATGGCTAATAAAGATCATTCTAGGCATGAAGAATGTAAAGCATTTGGAGTCATTTCTTGCTGCAGCAGTTTGTGTGGCTGTTTTTTGTTAACCTGAAAGGATTTGAAAGTGTTTGCAATCACTATCGTCAATTTTGAACTGTTGTGGATATGTTGTACATATGAACAAGACTGTCTTGCATTTACATAGAATTGAAGTATTTTTGACTTACTTTTGAAATGTAACTATGGTTCATAACCAAATAACCAGTAAGAGGTAAAAATTGGCCATGTCATGGGGGTGGTGGTGGGAGGGTAGCAGGAATCTCTTGAAATAGTGACATAGGAATTTCTATATCGACGTGAGGACAGATAGAACCTTAGTTCAATGTCTCATCCGGGAGGACAGCACATCTAACACTTTCTCCACAGTGCACTAATGTGCCAGTCTAGGTTCTAATGTGTTCATGTTAACGAAGTGGGATTACAATCGAAAACCATCTGAGCCAGAAACAAGAGGGCTACCATGGAGCAAAGATCACCCTCTAAGTATGATAAGATAATGGGGAAAAGTTAAAGAAATTGCAGTACCTCTTTGGAAAAGAGAAGTTTCTGAGCTGAATATAATTGATATATTTGAGATTGTGAAAAGTAATCTGACAAAACTGAGTCAGGCAATTCACTATAATCACAACTGTGGTATTATAATAGTGTGCAGTCTATGATGAACTGAATATAGTCACATCATTCCACATACCGATCTGTCCAAAAATGTAATTTTGCGCTTGAACAGACATTGCTTGTAATTATATAGGGACCGATACAGAAACAATTGGTTGTCTCTCTCTTCAATGAACTGTTACCGTCCGATAGTGGTATTGGAGAGGCTAGGGGAAGTAAATTGGAGCCTGCCTTTCGGATGTGGGATACATTCCAAGTTAGACTGTTAGAGGGTTGTTTTCTTTTTTTAGTGCCCTGTTTGCACTCAAAAATTAAGAATGACTGTTTCCTCCCTACCATATTAATCGCTGGTCACATTTTCTGGGGGGAGGGGAGGAAAGCATTAATCCTGTTTGACAGAGCACCCTTTGGAACCAGACACAAAAATGCATTTAAATTGGAGTGGCTACTCTAAACTGTCAATTTTATTTTCTAATCTCAGTATCTGATTCCTGTCACTTCCTGCTCCCATCCATCAACCACAGGCAGTACACAGCCTGAGGCAACCATTGCAAACACTGTTGGAAGGAATTCCCATCTGTTCTCAGGTAAAGTACTTGAAGTCATGTGTGGATCTTTTTTATAAGCTGAAAGGATTTGAAAGTGTTTGTATTCACTATTGTCAGTTCTGAACTGTTGCGGAGCTTTTGGTATTGCAGTTGTTTCCTGATGGGTGTCACTGTAGGTTTTCCTGGGAGGAGGAGTAAAGAAAAAACAGAACTACGCTGGAAAGAGAACAAATAGCAGTAAGACATGCTTAGCAAGTCATTACCTTCTCAACCATGTTTATAGGCCTAGAACTGCACACCAGGGAGCAAGTGAGCAAGTGATCTCATGGATTTGGTTCTTAAGAGATTTAGTGACGATGTTGTTTTACATCCTGCGGGAAGATATGTGACCAACTACTGTGACCAACTGCATCTGATGCAGTTATAACCTCTGTAGTTCTGAACTTCTTTGTCCCTGGCACCTTCTAGTGTAGATATGATTGGAATCAGTCAATATGTACTTCACATGTGTATTGGACAGAAGCCATGATATTTAAACAAACTCTTGGATTTCATGTGCACTTTTGGAAGCAGGACAATTAGAGTTAGAGTTCTCATTTCAGGATCCCTTCAAATCCAGAATATCTCTAATTGCAATCATGCCACACCTTCCAGGCCTATTTAGATAACCCAGTGGTCTTCTGTAATTATAAGTATTTTCATTACATTAATGTGCAGTTCATGTATTACAACCAGCACTTTATTATGTTGGTTGATTCCTACATTCTCAGAAGCTGTCATGAAAGATCCAATGGGCACCCCTCCCTTCTGGTTGCTTCTGCAGAGACTGATAAGGTCTGGTTGCCTTGAGACAAGTTTAATTCCTCCAGATTTAGCTTGCAACTTCTTTAAAGAATTCAGTCCTGACTGTAAGATTTCACTAACAGTCAGATCCATAGGTACACAAATGCTGTAATACATAAACCAGTGGTGTTATAAATCCCTGAACAGATTTGGTGGCTCTGTACAACTCTCAACATTCCTCCAAAAGGTTATTTGCTATATTATGTGTAAATTGCTCTACAATAGAGACACTATTGGCAAAGAACTTTCAAAATGAATGAGGAGAGGGGACTGATGAAAAAAAGGATAGTGAAGAAGAAGGAATGATCCAAAAAATATCTGTAGCCAGTTTAGTTTACATCACCGTTAGGACAGTTTTTGAGGTTCTGAGTGAGAGCAGAAAAGAGAGGCATTAAGAGCATCTCTGCCAACAGATGAGGAGCTATATCAAGTGAGAAAGGGAAGAGTTGATAGTGTTGGGGATAATAAAATGGTGAGGGTTTTCTAATCTTGTTTCTAGTCAGCATGAAGCCTACAAACTGACATCAAACTATTTCTATTATTAAATGGCATGTTATTTTTACACTTGACTCGTAATAACTTCGCCAGAGGTGGTGGCACAGTCGGTGATTTTGTGTGTGTGTGTGTGTGTGTGTGTGTGTGTGTGTGTGTGTGTGTGTGTGTGTGTGTGTGTGGTGTGTGTGTGTGTGTGTGTGTGTGTGCGCGCGCGCTTGGGGTGGAGAATTGTGCGTGGTGGGTGTTGTACAGGGAATTTCCAATATTGACTCATGGCATCTCATGACATCTGCTGAAACATTCACTGGGAAATCTGCTGGTTATCATGTACCAACTGCGTCTCCTTACCTCTTCCTCCCCCCAGCCCATATCAATTTATAAATCTATTCTCCTCCCTGTGAGTCACTGCCTTGAAGGAACTCTGACAGCGGTAAATGAACGTGCCCTGGTTAGGGACTTCAGTGCTTACCAACAAGAGGGGGTCCGTGCCATCACTACTGACTGAGCAAGCAAATCCTGAAGAACATGGCTGTGAGACTGGATCTGCAGTAGATGGACAGACAACCAATTTGACCAACAAACCTTCCCAATCACACTGTCATCAATTTACCTGTCAGAGACCCAAACTGTTCAGGACAGTATCAGTAAAGTGACAACAACATAGTTTTATTTCGGAACAAAGCCCCATTTTCACATGGAAGGCATCCTCCATCATGTCGTCCGAAATTATCTGCTAAATGGGGCAGATTCAGATAACATTTTGCAGATCAAAACTTGACATTCATGGGGTACTGTGGACCATGAGCAGCAACAGAATTAGGGTCTAGGCCCAAAACGTCAAGTTTTCCTGCTCCTATGATGCTGCTTGGCCTGCTGTGTTCATCCAGCCCCACGCCTTGTTATTTCGGATTGTCCAGTATCTGCAGTACCTTTTATCTCTGACAGAATTGTATTCCTCCAGTTGTAACCTCAAGGTCCAGTATAACATCTGCTCTACCATAACCATCAAACCAAAGAACTAATCCTGGTTCAATGATGTACACATGAGAGTATGCCAGGAGAAGCAAAACACGTGCCTAGAAATGAAGTAGTGACCTGCATCCCCATCCTGAATGATGGTGGAGCTCAGCACAAAGGACAAGGAAAATAAGTTGCAACCACCCTCAACAAGAAGTGCCAAGTGAATGATCTTGTCTTCTTTTGAGCTCACAGATGTCAGTCTTTAGGCAGATCCAATTAATTCATCAGATTTCAAGAAATGGCTATTTACTCTAGAAGCAGTGAAAGCTGTGGTCCTGACGGCATCCCGTCTATAATGCTGAATGCTGGTTCCAGAACAAGCCAGGACCCTGGTCAGGCTGCTGCAGTGCAATAACAACACCGGCATCTAACCAACTAAATGGCAATTGGTCAGCAAAATACTGACCACCAAAGTCATGATAAATCCAACTTGGTCAATCACCATAACACCAGTTTACTTTCGGGCATCAGTAAGGTTACAGAAGTAGTTGACAACAGTGCTTACTGTCACATAGCCTCCTTACTAATGCTCTATTTGGATTCTGCCAGGACCATGCAGTTCCAGAACTCAATGCAGTCTTCATTCAGACATGGATGAAAAAACTGAATTACTCAGAGTGCCTGTCCTTGATATCAAGGCACCATCTGATTGAATATGACAACAAAAAGCTCTGGTAAAATTGAAATCAATGGCCACAGTGATGCCACCCGAAGGCTGCAGGAACAGCAAATCATATTCAGCCTGGGAACCCTGCAGCCCAATGGTATCAATGTGGATTTCACAAGCTTCAAAATCTCCCCTCCCCCAACCGCATCCCAAAACCAGCCCAGCTCATCTCCACCTCCCTAACCTGTTTTTCCTCTCACCTATCCCCTCCTCCCACCTCAAGCCCCACCCCTCTCTCCCTATTTATTTCAGAACCCTCTTCCCCTCCCCCATTTCTGATGAAGGGTCTAGGCCCGAAACGTCAAGTTTTCCTGCTCCTATGATGCTGCTTGGCCTGCTGTGTTCATCCAGCCCCACAACTTGTTATCTTGGAATCAGCAGAAAGCACTCTTTTAGCTGGAGTCAGCATAAAGTGAAATATTTGTGGTTGATGCAGGCACGGGACAACTCTACAGGAGTTCCTTAGGCCCAAACATCTTCAAATGCTTCATTAATGACCTTCCCTCCATCTTAAGGCCTGAAGAGAGGTTGTTCACTGATATTTGCATGATATTCAGCACCATTTTCAATTGTTCAGACACTGAAGTAATCCACATTCATATGCAGCAAGGCCTGGATAATATCCAGGATTGAACTGATAACTCAAGTAACATTTGTGCCACACAAGTACCAGGCGTGTGGCGTCATTGTAACACTGGAGGATGCGCAGGATGGACATGTCACCAAGGGAGTGGGAGGGGCAGTTAAAATGGTTGGCAACCGGAAGGTGTTGTTGAATATTTTTGCTCATCCCATGCCCATCCCTCCCTTTCATCCCCACCTCCTTGACCTAACACAGCCTGTCCATCTTATTTCCCACCTATCCACCTCACCCTTCCCCCTGACCAATCCCCACTACCTGCATCCACATATCACCATCCCGCCTACCTTCCCCCACCCCTTCCTCCTCTATTTATTTCTCAACTCCTTTCCCCCTCTCCAGGCCTGATGAAGCTCCCGACCCGAAACATCGACTTTCCTACTCCTGTGATGCTGCCTGGCCTGCTGTGTTCCTCCAGCTCCACACTGTGTTGTAAGTGTCAGTATTGATCCTGATGGCAATGCACCAAATTTTTCAGGCCTTCTTCATCTTCTTCCTTAACTCCTGTGGGCCTGGAAAGTTCCACCTTTTATCTGATCACTATTACATTGCTGTTTGTGGGAGCTTGTCAGGCTTGTCGCCTGTGCCGTCTCCATGATGACGTTGACTAGGCTTCAAAATGACAACACCTTGGGACATCCTCAGGTCAGGGAAGGAGGCAAGTTCTTTCTTTTTTACAATAGCCTAGTGTCACTTTGTCCAGTGCTGAGAGCTGCTGTTTTTACAAGTACTGTACTAGATTTGTTGTAAACAATAAAGGTGAATAAAAATGTGTACTTCTTTTTAATCATTATTTGGCACATTTGAATTGGCAGACAATACTTGATTTTAGCATTATTTTGAGTTGCACAATATTTATATATGTGTGATTCCTATAGCGGTTGGCATCAGCTACTGGCTGAGCCATCCATTCTGTGAGATTATCGATTGTACCCATAACATAACACCTCTTTCAATGAAGATTTGTACCTGAGTAAGCATCCCAATAGATTCCTCCTTTACACTTCACTGGTGTAGATGAATCAATTTGTTTATCAACTGATCTTCATTTCTGAGATTCTACTGAAAACTCAAACAAGCGCCTGTAGGTTCAACATGTACAGGGACTACACAAGTAGCCACGTGAGTATTGTTCAAATATGAGATATAACTAATGCGCGATATTAGTATGCATAGCTCACAGTGCCTGCTAATCCTTGGTGAATACTTTAATCTTGATTTAAAAGTAGTGCAAGGATGGCAGCCTAAGCATTGAATTGTGCTGCAGACACTCTTGGATTTGAAGTCTATTTTACTTTAAGACATTTTCACATGTTTGGACTTCTTTTTCAGCATGTTCATAATATCAGTTAAATTAAACAATTATTTTTGCTCATTATCCTTTTTTGTGCATAGGAATGTGTGGTGGGGATTATCTAAGCATTATATTTGGTTGGTTTAGCTTTAAAATGCTATTTCTGTCTCTCTGCCACAAACTCTCCTGTAAGGGGAATGCAATGCCTGGTGATATTATCGCTAGTTCACTAATCCAAAAACAAAAACAGAAAGTGCTCAAGGAACTCAACAGGTCTGGCAGCATCTGTAGGCAGAAACATGAAATAATTGCTTTGAGTTCAGACAGCTGTCATTGTGGAAAATAGCTGAGGAAGCGGGTATTTATGCTGATGCTAGAGTTGGTCAGGGGGTGTGAATAAAGTATGTGGAGACATGTCCAGCATTTCTATCTCAGGCTTGCTGCAGTGCTCCAGAGAGCTGAAGGAACTGCCCCTCATTTTCTGTCTACCTTACAACCTTCAGGACTCAACAACGAGTTTAACAATTTCAGAACGTGTTCACTCCCCACCCTCCAATCCTCTCTCAATGTCCATTACCCTATCACCACACCCCTAGGTCTTATTTTTTATGGCTTAGTCCCAGCACAGCCAACCCATTTTCAACCATTTACACTTCTCATTAGTGTTTATTTCTATCTCGGTTTATCATCAGCAATCTTTTTGTTTGCCTATCCTTTCTGTTCTTTCTCTCTCTCTCTCTCTCTCTGAGCTCTGTCTCCGCATACTCAGTCCACAAACTGGCTGCTGCCCTCCGCTCCCCCCAGCATAATTACCCCCGATCCCAGCTATTCTAATTTGTGATGATGTGTCACTGGACTTGAAACCTTAACTCTGTTTTTTGCTCTACAGATAATGCCAAACTTACTGTGATTCTCCAGCACTTTCAGTTTTTGCTTCATATTTCCAGCATATGCAGTAATAATCACCATGAAACTGTTATTGTAAAAACGAATCTGGTTTACTAGAGTGCTTTAAAGAATAAAACTGCTGACCTTACCTGAACTGGTGACTCCAGACCCACAGCATTACCATTGATTTTGGGCACTTAGGGATGGGCAATAAATGCTGGTCTGGCCAGCAACACCCATATCCCGTGATTGAATAAAGAAAAACTAAATCTCTCCCAAAACTGCCAAAAGCAATGAAAACATGCACAATGTAACATGGGGGATAGGATAAGATATGAAACAAAACTTTTCCTGATGAACTTTTGTGACCCTAAAGACGGTAAGGCAGAGTTTGTTGCCTTAGTACATTTGGCAGCCAACTTTGTAGTCTTTTCTTAATGAAGTGGAGGTGCCAATGTTGGACTGGTATGGTCAAGGTCAGAAGTCACACGACACCAGGTTATAGTCCAACTGGTTTATTTGAAATCATAAGCTTCTGGAGCACTGCTCCTTTGTCAGACTTCACCTGATGAAGGAGCAGTGCTCCGAAAGCTTGTGATTTCACTATAACCCAGAGTTGTATGACTTCTGATCATTTCTTAATGATTTTCACTGATAATTCTTCCTCCTCCTTCCTAAGACTGCTTAATAACTCTTGTATTTCCATGATCTGTTCTATCTATCTCTAGAATTATATCTCACAAGTTTCTAATATCTTGGATACCCATTTTTAGAGCTGCGTATGACAAAGCACTTTAGTCACAGTCTGCATCTCTCTTTTCTTATGATTGTTATTCTGGGCAATTTTTCATACAAGGAGAATGCGTTCTTTGCCGTTGCAATTCTCAACATGATTCCTTTATGGTAGTGAACGTCTTTTAGCAAGATGCATCCTAGGTAGTTAAATTGTGACAGCTGTTCCGGCTGCTGACCATTTATCTTAATCCCTGCTTTTCCACTAGTATATTTCTTCTAATCTTCATAACTTTTGTCTTTTTTACATTTATTTTCATTCCATAAGCTGTCACCACATTGTTCAGAGACTCATGAGGAAAGAGTGAATTACTGAAGAAGGCAGCTCCCATCCAGAATTGTAAGGATAACAGAGAAAAAAAGAACAGGCACTTTCTGTGAGAAATAGCAAAAGTGACTGAAGGAAGGAGAAGTAATCAAACTTGAGGAGTATTTGACAGTAGAGATGATATGCTGCTTATAGAATCGTAAAGTATGAGGTTGTAGACACGCTTGCCAAGCTGGTGGGTTTGCTTGCAAACGTTTCGTCACCCAGCTAGGTAACATCGTCAGTGCGCCTTCAGTGAAGCGTTGGTGTTCTGTCCCGCTTGTTATTTATATGCCTCGGTTTACTCGGGTGGTTGGTATTACCTCCGGTTCTGTTTCTCAGTGGTTTGTACACAGGGTTTAATTAAATGTGTTTGTTGATGGACTTCCATTTGGAATACCAGGCCTCCAGGAATTCCCTGACGTGTCTCTGTTTGGCTTGTACGATTATGGATGTATTGTCCCAGTCAAATTTGTGTCCCTTGTTGTCCATTTATAGTGAGACAAATGATAATTGGTCATTTCTCTTGGAGGCTAGTTGGTCTTCATGTATACATATAGTCAATGTTCTTCCTGTTAGGCCTATGTAGTGTTTCTTACAGTCTTTGCATGGTATTTTGTATATTACCCCAGTTTTACTGGTTTTGTGTATGGGATCCTTTATGTTCATCAGTAGCTGTTGTAGGGTGGCTGTCAATTTGTGAGCTACTCTGGTATCTGGGGGTCTGAGTAGTCTTGTGGTCATCTCTGAAATGTTCTTGATGTACAGTAGAGTGATTAATGAATCTGGTTGTATTGTGTCTTTCTGTCGTGGTCTGTCTTGGAGGTAACAGCGGATTGTGCTTTTCTAGTATGCATTTCTTTTGTAGACTCCATACAGGTGCTCCTATTCTGCTTTGCCTAGTTCTAGGTTACTGCAAAGTGTTGTGGCTTGTTTATATAGTGTCCTGATGCAGCTCTGTTTGTGGGCATTGGGGTGGTGGTTGCTAGTGTAATTGAGTATCTTGTCCGTATGTGTGGTCTTCCTATATGTGCCATTCTGGAGTTCTCCATTGTTTTTGCGTTCTACCATTATGTCCCGGAAGTGTAGTCAATTGTCCGCTTCTTCTTTCGTGAATTTTATCCTGATAAGGATGTTGTTTATGTGTCGGTGGGTTTCTTCTAATTTTGAGCATTTAATAATCACAAAAGTATCATCTACATATTGGACCCAAAGTTTGGGTTGTATAGTGGTGAGCGCTGTCCATTCTAATCTTTGCATTACTGCTTCTGCAATCAGTCCTGGTACTGGGGATCCCATTGGTGTTCCATTCATTTGTTTGTACATGCTGTTATTGAAGGTGAGGTGGGTTGTGAGGCAGGTAACTGAGGATGTTACCTAGCAGGGTGATGAAACGTTTGCAACCAAATTCACCGACTAGGCAAGCAAGTCTACAACCTCATTCACAACTCGAGCAACAAATCTTCTTGAAAACATAAAGTGCAGTCTTTGAAAGAGTATGTTGAAGACCCGGATGACAAAAGTGACAAGACTTTCGTTACACACAAAATCTATTACAGGCAGGTGAGAATGATGATGGGATAGTTTATCCCCATCGTCCGCACCTCTTGGTTATCCTCAATAAGATGGGTTTTAGACTGTATGTTTTAAACGCTATGTGTATTCTAGATTTTTGTAATAAACACAAAGAGGTCTTGGAGTGAGTTTAAATCAAGACAAAATGTCATGTTTATTCATACATCATCCAAGATCGTTCCCTCTACAGACAAAGGATCCATTTAGGCTATTAGCACAAATACACTGAGTAAATCACATGCCTGAATGTCAGCTTTCCAAAGGGTGCATATTACCAGTCTGAATGGGTTCCCTTTCATAGTTCTTTGGTTGAATAGGTGTTAGAGGTCTCTGTTTTTCAGAAAAGGCTATGGTCAAGTTTCCAAAGAAGCACATTTCTGCAGGTGAACTCTTAGGAAAGGTTCTGTTGACTGCAGTAGTAGCCACTCTTAGCCTGTACGTGTCTAGACTGACCATGCCTCTGGCTGTTTCTTGGAGTAATAAGAATTTTTATTTGAAGTCAGTTTAATAAATTTGAAATTAGATGACATTGCTTCGCAATAGGAGTTGAATGATGGCTGTTTCCTGCTTGTGATAAATTGGTTTTTTCACACCTTTATTTGTCAAGTTTTGAGCTTGCAGACATCGATTTTCGGGAAGCTATTGAATTTCAATGTTGGTAAATACAGAGACGAAGGTACATTCCATTTTGTTTTCTCCCCATAGGGAAACATGGTCACCCATGGTCATTCACATTTTAAGAACTTTTCAGAAGCCTGTGTTAGTTCTTGTCTGGATAGAAATCGTAAAAGATCACCTGTCCCTCAGGTGTCACCTTTGCAGAATTTTAACCACTTTTTAAAGTCAATTTGCAAAGTTCACGTTGATTACAAGAATCAAGAACACAACATCTTTACATGGTATGACAAATCAGAGAAAGAAGATGACAATTCCCAGGGTGATGTCCAACCTGATTTTGTATCAGACATAAAAGGTACTGCAGATGCTGGAGAATCCGGGATAAGGGTCTAGGCCCGAAACGTCAAGTTTTCCTGCTCCTATGATGCTGCTTGACCTGCTGTGTTCATCCAGCCCCATGCTTGTTATCTCCAACCTGATTTTTCTTGTTTGTGAAAGATTTACAAGCTGCAAAAGAACTGAAGACAGGAAAAGCAGAAGGATGTGAGGGAATTAATGCAGAAAGGTGTTGGAGAGAAGTAGCAAGAGATTTGGTTACTTGTGTGAGGAGATGTACTCTAACGAAGAATGACAGAAAAACCTTTTTGAGAAGCACAATTCTCCTATTGGAAAAGAAAGCTAATGTCAAGAAATGTAAAAGGCATCGCACTTTAATTGAGATTACATATACATCCAAGATAATGTTAAAGATCCTGGCAAACAGATTGTAAGCCAAATTAACATTGAATGTGATTCATTCTGTTTTATAACGGCTTGTGAAATAAGAGAGACTGTGAAGTGATGAGAGTATTAAGTGAAAGAAGCTGCGAAGACCATCAAGAAGTATACACCTGCTTTATGGATTATGAAAAGGCTTTTGGCTGGGAATCTGGAAAAAGTTGTTGAAAGTGCTGGAGGTGATCACATTTGAGCAAAAAGATATAAAATCATGATTTCGACTCTGTAAAAACCAAAAGAACTGCAGATGCTGTAATCGGAAACAAAAATAGAAATTTCTGGAAAAGCTCAACAGGTCTGGCAGCATCTGTGGACAGACATCAGAGTTAACATTTCGGGTTGAGTGGCCAGTGGTCAGAACAGCCCAGCAATTTCTATTTTTACTACAGCTCTGCACATGGGACTAACGACTACAATCAGGACAGTATTTGGTGAAACTGAACCTCGGTTAATTAGGAATGATATGTTGCAGACTGAAAAATATTACCATTGCTCTTTAACAGCGACACAGATAAAAGAAGCACAAGGTGATGTACAGAGAAGTCTCAAAGTAGGAGGTCAACTTGTGAAGATATTATGTTTGTAGTTGACCAATGCTAGTGGCTAATACTGTGGAAGACCTACAGATGCTAAAGAACAAAATGAACTGGTGAATAGTTGAACTGGAATAGTGTGACACTATGCTGTTGAAATTAGGATGGCCTCGGACACAATTCTAACCCTGTATTATTTAGCTCAGTTAGCAGTGATGGTAACTGGCATTTGTTTAATCATTAGGGGTTATTTTGCTGAAATGATGTGAGTACTGTGCTAAGATAAAGAGTCAGTTTGAAAGTCTGGTACTGGCATGTAAATTGTGTTCTAATTAAAGATGACCATAATTTATACAGATGTGGAGCTGCTGAATGAAATGGCTGTATGTTCATCACTCAAATGCTTACTACATGCAATTTTCGTGAATGGGATAGGTGGAGGCTTCTTCTAACCATGTCCACTGAAGTACTGGATTAGATTGACTGATAGGAACGAGATGGGCTTTCAGGATGATTCAGTGATTGAGTGAGGGAACCCACCTTCTCAGATACTGCATTAGCAGTTCTAAAGGAAAAGTCCACATCAGGAGATGTGTCCTGTGCCTGTAGGTGGGATGAATCTATTTCTCCCTACTACTTTGTTCTCATGCAGCAACTGGTGCTTCTCTGCCTAGCCTCGTCTGTTCTTCCTATTTCTCTTGCAAACTAAGGGAAACCCCTAACGAATCCCATAAAGTCTCCAGTTGTGTTTTACAAGTCCTCTTCAAACCTGTAGCATCAAGTGAACAACAAAAGGTGCTATATGCCTTTCAGCAAGTGAACAACATGCTTAGCAAAGGCCTGTTCACTCCCTTCAACAGACTGATGTTAGGGAAGGTCACAAATGAAATATTACTTTATCAAAATAGTGTTCATTTAATAAGTGTTAATGTCAATTTAATTGCAGATTATTGAGTTTGGATTCTCATGTTCTGCTTGGTTTCAGATGCTACATTTCTAATTTTCTGATTTACCTCAGAGTGATGCAGAGATTACTCTCATTCTAAATCCAAATCTGTAATTTATGTGAATTCATGCATCTTGTAACTTGGTAAAATGTCATGTATAACTTTCTCTGCTAACTCTGGTGTTTCTAGAACCTTCTGTGTGAAATAGCCATTTGAATCTCTCATTACATTCACATGCTCAAGCAATTCAGCAAAATTGTAATGATCAGTAAACAGGCTAACGCAAATAAACACAGACACAGAGTAGTGGTGAAACTCAGGAAGTCTGGCATCATCTGTGGAGAAACAAATAAAGTTACTGTTGCTGATGTGATATGACTTTTTCAAAATTGAAGAGAGTTGGAAAATGATAGTCTTTATCCTGTTAACAAAGAAGGAGGAACAACAACTGGAACAGATGGTGAGGAAGCTAAGAGCAAAAGACAAAGGGACTTCTAATTATAGTAGAGGAAAGATATTGATATTTAGTAGTAAATAGGTGAGCTTTGTTAGGAGGTAACCAACATAAACAAGCCACTGGAGATGAGAGGGAAGGAGATGTAGTCAAAATGGAGGACAGTGGAGGACTCCAAAGTGGTTGAACTCAATGTTGAGTCCTGAAGGCCGTAAATTGCCAAAGTGGAAAATAAGGTGCTGTTCTTGCAGCTTCCATTGGACTTTTCTAGTGCAACGCAGCAGGCCTAAGGCAGACAATGAGCACGAAAGCAAGATGCTGTATTAAACTGACAAGCAGCGAGAAAGTCAGGGTCATTCTTACGGACAAGTGGAGGTGTTCCACACAGTGTTTGGTCTTGCTAATGCAGAGAAGACAGCATTGTGAACAGCAATGTCACTCTTCAATCTGCTTCTTTTAAATGCCCTTATTTAGGCTCTTCATGAGCCTTTTATTGGTTACCTTCTTTGTGAGCTGGCAGCCTTTACTTACCCTGAAACTTCCTCACTAAGAATGGTCACATAGGACTGTGTCAAGGAAGTGGCCCATCTTTCGCTGTTGGCATTTTCAGGTCCTATTTGCCTCCATTCCTACCCTTGATGGGACCTTCAAATTCAGTCCTAATTGCTAGACCATATTCGACATCAGTTATATATATCATATAATAAAAAGTAAAGACTATTATTATAGTGCTGATACTGGAAGTGCTTGTTAACTGATTAACAGTATTCTGGTTATTTGCATGTATCAAACTGAATAATTGAAAAGGTCTCGTAACGCTTCAACAAAATATGCCAAACTTGGTTTTAGCAAATAATAAAGGAAAGGCAGATGAGATATCGGTTCAGAGTAAGTCAACCAGGACACTAGGGGTAAAGCCCCTTCAATTTAATTCAGGAACATTAGGTTGGACATTAATATAAGGTAAATGGAAAAGCTTTAATGTATCTTTGCAACTTGGGGAAGCATAATCTTCCTTTCTCATTAAGAAGCTGGAGCTCATGGATGCTAATTCAGGGGTCCTAACTTATAGAGCTAAAGAATTCTGATGTACCTGTCAAAAATGATTATTGAAATAAATTGGATAGGGTGCTTAAAATGATTCTAATAAATATAATGCAGGCATGGTAAAATATTAATTTTAATGGCATTATTTCTGAAGATCAAGGATAGAGGAATAGATGGTCATGTTTCTAATTCAGGCTTAACAGCTACATACAGGTACTTGGGTTTATTTAGGTGAAAATAATAACATCAATATTCATCTCTGATAAAGACCAGTGGAATAGTCAGGCTTCCAAATTGCACAGTGGAGGGCTGATTACTCAGAATGACATTACATTTGTGAAGATTAATCTTGTGAGTACTCCTTTGTCTTTCAGTTGTGAAAATGTTTAAGAACAATTAGTGATAGGCAGTAACCCAGCGTTGGCATAGAATGATATGGGGAAAAAGCCTCCAATGATCCCTTCAATATCAAAATCTGATCAAATCATGTGGGGAGCAGCTTGACATCGGAAGGGAACAGCAGGAGGGATCATTGACCGCTCCCATTTCACTTATTTTACAAAAAAGTGAATTCTCAAAAACATATACAATTAGTGCACTGGGAAACAGCTAATAAGGATAGAAAATTCAATTCTATCTTCGTATCAAATCTCAAACGTTTCCAAACAGCTTTTCAAAATGGTAAGAAAACACAGAAGTAACTAAGCCTGAGATAACGAGGTGTAGAGCTGGATGAACACAGCAGGCCAAGCAGCATCAGAGGAGCAGGAAAGCTGA
>JAHRHZ010000052.1:7791979-7868383 GCA_024137785.1 Ginglymostoma cirratum | reverse complement strand
TCTCCCTATTTATTTCAGAACCCTCTTCCCCTCCCCCATTTCTGATGAAGGGTTTAGGCCCGAAACGTCAAGTTTTCCTGCTCCTATGATGCTGCTTGACCTGCTGTGTTCATCCAGCCCCATGCTTGTTATCTTGAGTTCAAGGTGGGAACAGGTTTTGGAGCTAGAAACACATTTAAGGACTTTAGGGAGGAAAGACAGGTTAGAAGAAAGCAATATTGTGCAAGGGCAGAGGGGGCAAGCATTTTTCTGTTGAGAAGTGCAGCGGTGGCATTTGAAGCAGATAATAGCAGTACCCGAGCATGGAAAACTGTTCAAATATCAAATATCACAACATCAACGAAGTTAGGACAGGAGGGGAAACTGGGTGGTCAGCAATTTGTTGGGAATAGAATCAGTGAAGTAGGTGTCTGTGTTCAGTAAAAATTATTCAGAATGTCAACAAATACTGGACACCAAACTTCTGGATCTGGCCAATCATTATTACCTGACAACCACAGGAAATCTGATCAAATCAGAGGTCCTTCTCTCTGCATTTTTTTTCATTTGGTCCTCCTTTGGATAAGGTAAGAATTTTAGTTATGTCTGAGTTAAGGAGTGAGTTTCATCCAGCTTTTAGTTCTTTCTGATTGAGTACATTCTCTTACAGAATGATTAAATATGTTTGGTGGTCATTTATAAGAACTTTCGCCTTTTCGCTTTGTCTATCAAACTACCTGTTCACATCAAGCGATGTGAAAAAAATATCCTTGTTCTGGTGCTGAACCAATTACATCAGACCACTGTGAACTTAGCAAGACTAGCTCCCAGTTTGGTTAATACCTACAGAAGGGTCTCAGTGGGAGCAGCAATGGCAATGAGACCTAAGATTTTGTTTTCCTGGTCTCACAAGGGTGGATTGAGGTTCTTATTAAGGATTGAACTTTCATGGTTTCATAGAATCATACAGTACAAAAGATGCCCCTCGGCCCATCTATTCTGAACCACCAAATTTACCGTGCTACCTACACTAGTCCCACTTTCCTATCCTAAGTTCATAGACTTAACTATTATGACACTTCAAGTGTTCAATGAAGTAATTTTTAAGTTTACCCACCTCAACTTTGGCTAAATGGCTATTTGGTGGAGGGAGGACTCCTCAGCCAGAGCCCATCTGCTCTGTCTGTTTCTTTTCTTTTTTGTTCTTTTTTCATGTTGTTTTCCCCTTCTTGCTTTTTACCTCCCATCCTTGAGCGTTGAGTGAAGTCATCACGGATTCCTGGTCTCAGTGTGGACTCCGGGCCTCGAGCGCCTTGGGGTGAAGCTAGCGCGGATTCCCTACAGTATGGATCCCTGGCCTTGAGGGTCTTAAGGTGAAGCCAGCGTGGACTCCCAGCCTCAGCATGGATGCCTGGCCTTGAGAAACTCAAGGTGCAGCCAGCATGGAGTCCCTGACCAGCAATGTTCTCCCAGCCTTGAGGTGAACCCAGCAGGGACTCCTGGCCTGAAGGTGTAGCCCTGTGTGGACTGGAGGCAGGGCTGGCGCAAACTGAATTGGAAGGACTGTTATTCTAATATTCTTATTTCTTTATTTTTCTGATTTATTCTCTGATTTTGTACTTTTTTCCCCTAAGATGGCACAAAGGTCTGTAATGCTGGACTTTTTATTTCTTTATTTTTCTAATTTTTTTTTGCTGGGAATTTTTTCTTAAGAATCTGTACGTAGGTACCTTTGTACCTAAGATGGCACTGTAAATGGTGACTTGTAAGCTTTTCTCTGTACTCAAATGAGTACATCCGTGACAATAAAGCTAAATAATTCCAATTCAAATTCTAATTCTAATTCGACCTACCATGCAGAGTATTTCAGACTCCCACCATTTTCTGGGTGGAAAGGTTTTCCCTCAAATCCCATCTAAACCTTCTGCCTTTCACTTTAAAAGTGTGTCTCCTTGTTCTTGACCTTTCAACTAAGGAGAACAGCTGCTTTCTATTTACCCTGTCCATGCCCCTCATAATCTTATACACCTCAATCAGGGTCCCTCTCAACTTTCTCTGATCCAAGGAAACCAACCCAAGTTTATCCAGTCCCTCTTCATAAATAAAATGCTCCATCCCAGGCTGGGGAATCTCCTCTGCAATCCCTCTGGTGCAATAACATCCTTCCTATGGTGTGGTGACCAAACTTACATACAGTACTCCAGCTGTGGCCTAACCACAGTTCAGTACAACTCTAACGTAACTTCACTGCTCTTATAATCTATGCCTTGACTGATAAAGGCGAGCATACCATATCTGTTCTTAGCTACATTCTTAAACTGTCCAGCCAACTTCAGGGATCTGTAGACAAGCACCCCAAGATTCCTCTTCTGAGATTCCTAATGTTCTACCATTTATTGAGTACTCCTTTGTCTTATTACTTCTTCCAAAGAGCATTACCTCATGCTTATCAGGGTTAAATTTCACCTGCCACTGATCCACCTATCTGACCATTGCATCTATATTTTCTGTAATGTAATCTTTGTGTCTTCCGCACACTTACTTATCATCCTCTTCACATTCTCATCCACATCATTTATGAATATCACAAACAACAAAGGACCCAGAACTGATCTCTGTGGAACAGCACTGGATACCAGCCTCCAATCACACAAAACTCCTGTTACAATCACCATCTGTCTCATGCCACTAAGCCAATTTTGGATTCAACCTGCCATGTTACAATGGATTCCAAGAATTTTTACCTTCTTTTACCAGTTTTCCATGTGGGAAGGCAGATTTGTTAAGCATGGCGTCCCTCTGACAAAGCCATGCTGACTATCCTGGATCAAACTTTGCCTCTGTAAATGAAGATTAATTTTCTTCTTCCTAAAGCTATGACCCATGGTTCTGGAAACCACCACCACTGCCTATATCTAACCTGCTGACTGTATCTGATTCCACTACTGTGATCAAATTGTCCTGCTTTAAAATGCTTGATAATGAACTTGAATATCTTCTGCATCACCAACATCATACTCACTAGTCTACAATTCCATGTTTCTCTCTACCTCCCTTTTTAAATAGCAGGATTACATTGGCTACTCTCAAATCTATTGGAACTGTTCCACACTCCAAATAATCTTGGAAGATGACCACCAGTGCTTCCACTATTTTAGGGGCCACTTTCTTAAATACTCTGGAATTTAGATTATCAGGCTTCAATCTCATAAATCTCTCCAACATGCTTTCTCCCCTAATGCAATTTCTCTCTCTCACATCAGTTCGTTTCTCACTAAACCCAAAGTTCCCCATCATTTCTGTTACATTATTTGTGTCCTCCATTTTGAAGGCAGGGCAAAGTATGAATTTAGCACATCAGCCATTTCGTTGCCCCTATTATAAATTCCCCTGTCTCTGACTGTAAGTGACCTACATTAGTTTTCATCAACCTTTTTACATACCAACACAAACCTTTTATAGACAGTTCCTACGTTCACCATAAGCTTACTCTCATACTCTATTTTCTCCTTCTTAATCAATCCCATGGTCATCCTTTGCTGACTTCTAAACTGGTTCCAATCCTCAAGCCTATTGTTTTTTCCTTGCTAATTTGTAAACATCTCTATGCATTTAGTACTATGTCTAACTTCCCTCAGAAGCCATAAATTGGCCACTGTCCTCTTTGCACTCTTGCACCAGGCACACACTTTCTATACCTTTCTGAGGCTTCCACTGTTTTGTTTCTTTAGTGCCAGTTATATGTCTCTCATTTCCTTTTATCCAGTCCTGAATATTCCTAGGTATCCAGGGTTGTCTGGCTTGTTACTCCTTTATTTTTCCCTAAAGGAAACATGTACTCCCTGCAGCAGCTTTTTAATGCTTCCCACTGTTCTGTTCTAGATTTAACCTCAAGTTGCCGTTATTAGTTTACATTGACCAGATCCTGCCTTATTTTAATAAAGTCTGTCCTACCCTAATCCAAGAAACCTTTACTACAGACCATCTTTCCCTTTTCCATGACAAACTTGAGACTTATGGTATTGTAGTTGCTATTACCAAAATGCTCCCCCAGTGCAACCTCGAACAACTGTCCAGTTTCATTTCCCATAATTAGGTCCAGCACTGCACCGCCCTTGTGGGACCTTCTACATGTTGGTATAAAAAAACTCTACTGAATACATTTCAAGAAATATGCACCCTCTAAACCCTTTCTGCTATGGTTATCCACAATCCGCAAATATAATTACTTGACTGTTATTTTTACGTACCTTAGTGAATTGACTACAAATCTGCTACTCAATTTACTGCTGACTGCTTGGGGCCGATAGTAGATTCCTAACAATGAGACTGCTCCCATTGAAATGGACTCCGTCTCTTTGTGGATCTGCCCTTATGCCTGTGCAATTGACAATATACCCTCAGAAATGTAAGTAAGCCTTGAAGAATTTGCATTTTTCATTGAAGCAAAATTTTCCAAATAGAGTTATGAAAGTTATTCATGACCATGACTTCTGCTCTAATGGATCTTGTCAAATGCCACTGTTTGCATCAAACTTTGTGAGTACTTTGCTCATGGATAACTTTGCTAAAGCTTCTGCATTGCAGAAATAGGATGGATTTCTGTTGTTCTCAATTTTTTTTAATCACTCGTGTGATCTTGACATCACTGGCAGGCCTGCATTTATTGCCCATTTCTAGTTGCCTCTGAGAAGATGGTGGTGAGCTGTGTTCATGAACCACTACTGTTCACATACTGTAGGTTATCCCACAATGCCCTTAGGGAAGGCATTCCAGGATTTTAACCCAGTGACATTGAAGGAACAGCAATTTTTATATCCATGTTAGGATGGTGACTGACTTGGAAGGTGGTGTTCTCATATATCTGCTGCCCTTGTCCTTCTAGAAGGAAGTAGTTGTGAGTTTGGCAGTTCTGAAGAAGGGTCACCGAACCTGAAATGTTAACTCTGGTCTCTCTTCACAGATGTTGTCAGACCTGCTGAGCTTTACTAGCAACTTCTGTGTTTGTGAGTGGGTTTGGTAGGTGCTGTCTGAGGATCTTTGGTGAATTTCAGCAGTGCATCTTGTAAGTAGTACACACTGAGGTACTGAGTGTTGGTGGAGGGAGTGGATGCTTGTGGATGTGGTGCCAGTCAAACAGGCCACTTTGTCCTGGATAATGTCAAGTGTCTTGAGCGTTTTTGGAGCTGTGCCCATCCAGGCAAGTAGGAAGTATTTTATTACATTCCTTCTTGTGCCTTATAGATGATGGGCAGGCTTTGGGGAGTCAGGTGGTGAGTTACTCGCCACAGTATTCCTAGCCTCTGACCTATCCATAGCCACTGTGTGCAAGTTGTGAGTCTAGTTAAGTTTCTGATCAATGGTAACCCCAAGGATATTGTTAATGGCGGATTCAGTGATGTTAACATTATTGAATATCAAGGGGCAGTGGTTAGATGCTCTCTTATTGGAGATGGTCGCTTTTGTCACTTGTGTGACACAAGTTATTTGCCCCTTGTTCAAATCTTATTGCATTTAGACATGGACTGTTTCAGAATCTGAGGATTCACAAATAGTGTTGAACATTCTGCAATCATCAATGAATATCCCCAACTCTGACCTCCATGATTGAGAGAAGTTCTTTGATGAGGCAGCTGAAAATGATTGTGTCCAGGACACTACCCTGAAGAGCTTCTGCAGACATGTCCTGGAGCTGAGATGACTGAACTCCAACACCACAACCATCTTCCCATGTGACAGGTATGACTCCAACCAGTGGAGAGTTTGCCCCCTAATACCCATTGATTCCAGTTTCACTAGGGCATCTTGATGCCATACAGTGGAATCTGGCCTTGATGTCAAGGGCTGTTCCTCTCACCTCACCTCTCGAATTCAGCTCTTTTGTCCATGTTTACAGTCAAAGGCTGTAATAAGGTCAAGAGCTCAGTTGCCCTGGCAGAACCCAACCAGGACATCAGTGAGCAGGTTACTGCTGAACAGGCGCTGCTTCATAGCACTGTAGATGACAACTTCCATCACTTTACTGATGATCAACAGTAGACTCAATGGGGCAGCAATTTGTCCTGCTTTTTGTGTACAAGACGTACCTGAACAATTTTCCACATTGTCAATGTGGTCGCTGTACCGGAAGAGCTTGGCTAGGGGACTGACAGGTTCTTGAACACTAGTCCTCAGTACTATTGCCAGAATGTTGTCAAGGCCTATGGCCTTTGAAGTATCCAGTGCCTTCAACCCATTTGTTGATATCACTTGGAGTGAATTGAGTTGGCTGAAGACTGGAAAGACTGGGGATCACTAGAGGAGGCCAAAATGGATCATCCACTTGGCACTTCTGGCTGAAGATTGTTTTAGCCTTATCTTTTGCAATAATATGTTGGGGTCTTCCATCATTGAGGATGTGAATATTTGTGGAGCTTTTTCCTTCAGTGAATTGTTTACTTGTCTACCAGCATTCATAACTGGATGTGGCAGGACTGCAGAGCTGAGATTTGTCCTGTCGTTTGTGGGATCACTTGGCTCTGTCTATCACTTGCTGTATCCTGTACGGACACCTCATTTGCAGGCATGCCCGCCTGGTGCTGCTCCTGGAATGGCCCCCTTCATCCTTCATTGAATAAGGGTTGATCTCTGGCTTGATGGTAATGTTCAAATGGGGGATATGTTGGGCCATGAGGTTGCAGATAGTGCGGGAGTACAATTCTGCTGCTGTTGATGGCCCACAGTGTGTCATGGTTGCCCAGACGAATCATAGACAGTAAGTTGAGTTGTGATTAATTGAGTTTGGGAACTGGAGCCATGCTAGAAGACCATTCAATTCATTTAGTAATCAGAGAAATGGTCCCCATTCTTGTTATCTATTCTAATCGACCTTCAAGCTGCTCTATTAGTGCATGCGGCATTCTTTCTAGGTGTAAAAATACATGAAGTCTCATCACCTCTTCTTAAGCTGATATTGCGTTCTGTCTTTTTCGACCTTGAAACAGTGTCAGGTAGTCCTTTTAAAGAGATTTTTGGCATTCTGTTGATTAACTTCTTCAACTTTTTGTATCAGATTCAGATCAATACAAACTCTTAGGCTCAAGAGTCAAAATTCTTGATTATGTAACATATAAATTTTCTTTTATCTGTATGTAATCATGTTAGGGAGTTGCTTGTAGCACAGCTTTGACTTTTAATTCAATTACTCCTAGACAATATAATTAAATTTTGTTGGATACAGACAGTGCTTTGTTTACTTAGTGTTTTCTGTCTGACAAGACTTACAGTTACTCCCATGTCTAACTTGAAATCCATAAGATGCCCATTGACATGAAAATATCCATATGCCAAATTCATAGAATCCCTACTGTGTGGAAGCAGGCCACTCAGACCATTAATTCCACTCCGAAGAGCATCCTACCCAGATCCACCCCCTTAACCTATCCCTGTAACCCTGCCTTTCCCATGGATAATCCACCAAGCCCACACTTTCCCTGGAAATTATGTGAAATTTAGCATGGACAGTCCACCTAGCACAGACATCCTTAGACTGTGGAAGAAAACCAGAGCACCCAGAGGGAACCCACACGGACACAAGGAGAATGTGCAAACTCTCAATAGACAATTGCCTGAGGCTGGAATCAAACCTGGGTCCCTGATGCTGTGAGGCAGCAATGCCAAACATTAAGACACTGTGTCACCCTCTGGTCTGGTCAGGGTCTTTGATCTCACAAAAGGGGTCTTTTGGATTATTTTCAGATTAAGATTGTTCTGTCACATTAATAGTTCTGCGTTTTAAAAAATGTTTTTCAGTGTCAGTGTTCTACCTTTACACATCTCCTGACCTATTTTCCTGTATTCAAAATACTGTATTTTGATACCAGGGCATTGTTTATGCCTGTGAGGTTTCCTGGTGCCGCATTGTAAACAGGGAATTTTATCGGTTCTTAAAGAAATAAATAGATTCTGTAGATCTCCTGTGCAAAAGCTTTTCCTCTCCACTGCTCCTGGACCTCTGCTTCTTTTACTATTTTACTGTTTTCTCGAAGATAAAGTTTTCCTTTCACTGGAAAATTCAAAGATTAATTAGCAATAGCTACAACAATGCAGTATCTGGTCAATTCTGTCTTCAAATCTTCATATTCATATCTTTCAACTAATCTATAGAGATCTGTTATAAAATTACACTTTAAATCACCAGGATTCTGGACTTGCTGATTGAATCTTGCTGTTTTCATAATTTTATTAGTTCTGTGATTGACAAAACATTTTATAACTTCATGAACATTACCTAATGCTTCATTAAATTCTTGTTGAACAATTAACTCATCTGCTATGCTTTCAATTGTATAAACAAGCCTATTAAGTTGATCTGCTTGAGTCTTGCTGTTGAACATGGACACATTTATGTATCTTAAAAATTGTGTCCTCCTTGATGGTTCAATTCTGTGTCTGATTTGGTCCATCACTATAATTAAATTCTCCTGGCAGTAAGTATTTGGTTGTCATGTCTTTCTAAACTTGTTGGGTGCTCTTATTCATTTCTTTTTTATCTTGCAGAAATTGATTTTTTTTCTCCCACTGCAGTTTCTGCTTGTTTCAAGTATCTTTTTTCCTAAAATCAAATAAACAATGAATTCAGCTTTCACGGTCATTTTTTGATTTCTTTTCTTTCTCTCTGTGGCTTTATGCTCCCAGATTATCTCATTTTGATGGATCCATTTAATTTATTATTTGTGATTCCCAAGTGTAATGGTGATGACTTCCGATTGGAGGTGCCACACTTTTACACCTACTTGGCCTTTGAGACTGATTTTACTCCACCGTTATTTGAGTTTTTCACCCTCTCAAGGGTTTTTCTTACCTAATAATTGATTGTTCTTTGGCTTGAACTGGACCCCTCGAACCTGGATTTGGGAATGCTTTTCAGATCAATGTCTTACATGATGCAACCTGTACCTCTGCCATGGAGCTCTTCAGGTTTCTTCTTATGTTCTTCTGTTTCAGAACGTACCTTCTTTACATTTTGCTTCATTGCAATATCCTCCTATTTGAGTTCAATGTTCACTGAGTGGGTCATGAGTTCAGTAAACATGGATTGGATGTGTACCAACAATATCTTGCCTGAAGTGAACAGCCAAAAGGACACACTGTGTAAAGACATAAAGTGCTGGACGATCGAGTGAAAAACAGTGTTAATGTTTCAAGTTAACAAGGCGTGGGGCTCGATGAACACAGCAAGCCAAGCAGCATCATAGGAGCAGGAAAACTTGACGTTTCGGGCCTAAACCCTTCATCAGAAATGGGGGAGGGGAAGAGGGTTCTGAAATAAATAGGGAGAGAGGGAGAGGCGGATAGAGGATGGATAGAGGAGAGGATAGGTGGAGAGGAGGCAGACAAGTTGAAGAGGCGGGGATGGAGCCAGTAAAGGTGAGTGTAGGTGGTGGGGTAGGGAGGAGATAGGTCAGTCCAGGGAGGATGGACCGGTCAAGGGGGCGGGATGATGTTAGTAGATAGGAGATGGGGGTGGAGCTTGAGGTGGGAGGAGGGGATAGGTGAGAGGAAAAACAGGTTAGGGAGGTGGAGATGAGCTGGGCTGGTTTTGGGGTGCGGTTGGGGGAGGGGAGATTTTGAAGCTTGCGAAATCCACATTGATACCATTGGGCTACAGGGTTCCCAGGCTGAATATGATTTGCTGTTCCTGCAGCCTTCGGGTGGCATCACTGTGGCATTGCAGGAGGCCCAGGATGGACATGTCGTCTGAGGAATGGGAGGGGGAGTTGAAATGGTTCGCGACTGGGAGGTGCAGTTGTTTGTTGCGAACTGAGCGCAGGTGTTCTGCAAAGTGATCCCCAAGCCTCCGCTTGGTTTCCCCGATGTAGAGGAAGCCACAACGGGTACAGCGGATGCAGTATACCACATTGGCAGATGTGCAGGTGAACATCTGCCTGATGTGGAATGTCTTGTTGGGGCCTGGGATTGGGGTGAGGGAGGAGGTGTGGGGGCAGGTGTAGCACTTCCTGTGGTTGCAGGGAAAAGTGCCGGGTGTGGTGGGGCTGGAGGGGAGTGTGGAGTGGACAAGGGAGTCGCAGAGGGAGTGGTCCCTCTGGAAGGCAGATAAGGGTGGGGAGGGAAAAATGTCTTTGGTGGTGGGGTCTGATTGCAGATGGCGGAAGCTCCCACGAGGAGCTCAAACAGTTCATCCACTTCACCAACACCTCCCACCACAACTTGAAGTTCACCTGGACCATCTCCAACACTTCTCTCTCCTTCCTGGACCTGTCTGTCTCCATCTCGGGTAACCACCTAGAAACCCATGTCCATTTCAAGCCCACTGACTCCCACAGCTACCTGGAATACACCTCCTCCCACCCACCTTCCTGCAAAAATGCCATCCCCTATTCCCAATTCCTTCGCCTCCGCCGCATCTGCTCCCAGGATGAGACATTCCATTCCCGTACGTCTCAGATGTCCTCATTCTTCAAGGACCGCAACTTCCCCCCAACAGTGGTCGAGAACGCCCTCGACCGTGTCTCCCACATTTCCCGTAACACATCCCTCATGCCCCGTCCCCGCAATAATAACCAAAAAAGAATCCCCCTCGTCCTCACGTACCACCCCACCAACCTCCGGATCCAACGCATCATCCTCCGACACTTCCGCCATCTGCAATCAGACCCCACCACCAAAGACATTTTTCCCTCCCCACCCTTATCTGCCTTCCGGAGGGACCACTCCCTCTGCGACTCCCTTGTCCGCTCCACACTCCTCTCCAGCCCCACCACACCCGGCACTTTTCCCTGCAACCACAGGAAGTGCTACACCTGCCCCCACACCTCCTCCCTCACCCCAATCCCAGGCCCCAACAAGACTTTCCACATCAGGCAGTTGTTCACCTGCACATCTGCCAATGTGGTATACTGCATCCGCTGTACCCGTTGTGGCTTCCTCTACATCGGGGAAACCAAGCGGAGGCTTGGGGATCACTTTGCAGAACACCTGCGCTCAGTTCGCAACAAACAACTGCACCTCCCAGTCGCGAACCATTTCAACTCCCCCTCCCATTCCTCAGACGACATGTCCATCCTGGGCCTCCTGCAATGCCACAGTGATGCCACCCGAAGGCTGCAGGAACAGCAAATCATATTCAGCCTGAGAACCCTGCAGCCCAATGGTATCAATATGGATTTCACAATCTTTAAAATCTCCCCTCGCCCAACTGCATCCCAAAACCAGTCCAGCTCATCTCCACCTCCCTAACCTGTTTTTCCTCTTACCTATCCCCTCCTCCCACCTCAAGCTCCACCCCATCTCCTATCTACTAACATCATCCCGCCCCCTTGACCTGTCCGTCCTCCCTGGACTGACCTATCTCCTCCCTACCCCACCACCTACACTCACCTTTCCTGGCTCCATCCCCGCCTCTTCAACTTATCTGCCTCCTCTCCATGTATCCTCTCCTCTATCCGCCTCCCCCTCTCTCCCTATTTATTTCAGAACCCTCTTCCCCTCCCCCATTTCTGATGAAGGGTCTAGGCCCAAAACGTCAAGTTTTCCTGCTCCTATGATGCTGCTTGACCTGCTGTGTCCATCCAGCCCCACGCCTTGTTATCTCGGCTTCTCCAGCATCTGCAGTACCTTTTATCTTTAATGTTTCAAGTCCTGTGCCCATTCATTAGAACTGATAGCAGCTGTAAAATAGTGGCACTGAAGACTGGAAGGTGTGGGTAAAGGAATGAGTTGAAAAAGCGGAGACAATGCTGAGAGAAAGAGAGAGAAAAAGAGAGAGCTGACAAAGGGATTGCTGATTGTAGTAAATGCTGAATAGGTGGTAACTGGAACTATGAATAGTTGAAAATGGATTTGCTTTGCTGGGAGCAAACTACACAGACATGATCTGGGGGTCAGTATTGATAAAGGAGGGAGCCGTCCACACTCTAAAATTGTTAAACCCAATGGAAGCTTCAGGTAATTTTTATGGATAGAGCAAAGGTGTTCAGCAAAGTGGTCACCCAGTCTGTATTTTGATTCCCCCATGTAGAGGAAACCACATTGTGAACAGGGAAAACAATAGACAAGATTGAATGATGTACAGGCATATCACAGTTTCACCTTGAAGTTGCGTCTGGAGCCTGGGATAATGATGAGGAAAGAAGTAAATGGGCAGGTATTGCACCTTCTGTGATTGGATGCAAAGGAATTGTGGAGTGTGGGAAGGTTTAGGGACCGGGGGAAACCTATTGTTGTTGTGGGAGGGTAGGAAAGGGATAAAGGCAAAAGTGCCGGAAATGGGTCTTGTCTTGTATAGGCCAATGGGATTTGTCCCAAACGTTTTAGCCAAGAGGTAAGTACAGTCCCATTACACCACAGGAGGCTTGGAAAGGTACAATTCAGGTTTATTGGAATGATACTGGGGCTAAAATGATTAAATTATGAGGATAGGTGACGTTGAGTACGTTTGTTTTTCTTCACAAGAGTAGACTTGTATATGGAAGACTACAGGATGAGTTAATTGAGTTATTTAAGACAATTAAAGGATTTGATCGGGTGAATAGAGAATAATTTACTCTAATTGGAAGTACTGAACAAGGGACATAAAATGAGAGCTAAGTGATTAAGTAGTGATGTTATGAAGAAAAACTGTACATTGAGGATAGTGAATATCTGGAACGCACATCTCCCCAAAAACCTTTGAAGTTATAGGTCAATTAACAATCTCAAGACTGAGATTACTGAGGATGTTATGGATCATGGAAGAGGAATGGTACTGGGCTTTTGTGGCACTGTGATATTCTCTACCTCTGAGCCAGAAGACCCAGTTTCAAGTCCCCACCTAACCACCAAAGATGTATAATAACATCTCTGAACAGTTTGATTGGCAAATATCAGACAACAGGATGAGTGAATGGATTTAAGATACCAATAATAATCTAACTGAATCAGTGAGCAAGCTTGAATGGCTAATTGGCTACACTTGTCAGGTTCATTTAGTCCAAAGTACTTTTGGCTATGTGGGGTTTTATGGTGCATTGGTAACGTCCCTATCCCTATGTTTGGAAGTCTAGGTTCATGTTCCACCTACCCATAGGAGTGTAATCACACATATAAACAGGTTGACTAAAATAATTACTTTCAACCATGTCAAGTCCTCACATAATCTGATAGCAGCTCCATCATTTACCATTCATATTTTAGCAAGGGATAAAATTAACATTACTGAAAGCTGTGTCTAAGTGACATCTGAAAGTAATTCACCTGTAAAATGATCATAACACAACCTAGTCCCATGATGAGTTATCGTTTACTGGCATGTATAATGGCAATTCAGGTCAGTAATGCATGTGTCAACACTTCTTGGGAGTAATTTTGATTTTATATTATAAAAGAGTGGGTGTTCGTGAATCAGTAAAAGAAACCGAAAGACCTGCTGTAAATCAGGAGCAAAAATAAAGTTGCTGGAAAAGCTCAGCAGGTCTGGCAGCATCTGTGAAGAAAAGATCAGAGTTACCGTTTCGGGTCCGGTGACCCTTCCTCAGAACTCAAGTCATTGGACCCAAAGCGTTAACTCTGATCTTTTCTTCACAGATGCTGCCAGACCTGCTGAGCTTTTCCAGCAACTTTGCTTTTGGTCGTGAATCAGTAGCCTGTTTTACATCTCCCCTAATTTATAATTTCATTTACCTGGGTTCACACAACATAGTACTCCGCTCCTTGGTCAGTGATAACTTGCAAGCACAATGCTGCTGTCCCGAATATTTACGTTGCTTGCAGAGTCATGTGACTTTTTGTGCCCACTTAACCCACTATAGTGTTAGCAGTGCAGTTCAGAAGTACTACTAGCAATTACTCTGAAGGTGGTGCTGCTTCATCTACTTCAAGGCATTAGAAACATGCAGACATTTGCAGCAACTCAGTGTGACTCAGGACTCCTGAGTTAGTCCTTCTTGTGGATGGAACTGTACCATTATTCTATGATGCTGTTTTAACTAGCTCATTACATTTGGTTGTAGAAAAATAAGGTCATTACTGTGTGCCTGACAAATATTTTTAAATCTGTGTAAAGATTCATACTTATTTCCCTTCTGGGAGAAGTAATTAAACATTTTATATCAGCATTGTATCTATGTGCTTGGCTTGCTGCTGCAGTTGATTACCAATCCTGCATATCATTGCCTTGATGACACTGTTTCCATGGTGGAACAATATGATATGCCTCCTTTACTCTATTTCTTACGATAGCTACTTAATGAGCTCATCATAAAAGCAGGGTTCACTGATGCGACTAGCCTTCTTTATTAGCATGCTGACAGATTCTAAATTGCTCTTCTCTCTGACTTCTTTGAATCTTTGTCTTGTACTTTGCTACTTTAAAAATAATCTTCAGACAAAATTCACTTCTTAGAAGCATGACAAGGAAACGTGGCTGGATGTCGAGGGCTATCAAGAAGCTCAAGCTTCCATGCCTATCAGCCATCTCAGCATCAATATGTCTGGAACCTTTTGCACATCCAGAGATTTTAAGCCCTACAATCACCAGCACCACATAATTGCTCTCATCAGGAGGTTTTACTGCCCTTGGAATGTAACTGAGCCTCAAAAGAAAAACTGGCATACAGAGATGTAATGTAACTGATGCCCAGGAAAATAAAATGTTCAGATGATCAGTTCAAGGTTTAAATTAGTTGCTACCCTACGTGAACAAATTTAAAAATTGGAATTGAAAGGACCACCAGCATTGACTCCAGTGTAGGTATTAGAATAGAAATGTCTTCACATACGGAATTAGAATGGTCATTAAAAGTAGGCCATTTCACCAATCATATCTGCAATGTCTCTCTGCAAGGCAAAGTTAGCTTCTCATATTCTCCCACACTTTCCCCATAGCACTGAAAATTGATTTTCTTTCAATGACTATCCAATTCTTTTTTGAATCTGCCTTCACCATACTCTTGAGCCATTCAGAACCTAACCTCAACTGACCATGAACATTTACTATTTATATGTCATTCTATTCTCAAACTATTTGTTTTCTTCTCCTATTTTCTTTGTCAATTTCCGTCTGAGTTTTCTCCTAGTTCTCACTTATATTATGAACCTAACATTTGTGGTTGGTACACTTTTTCCGCTTAACCTTACTCTCTATCTCTTCCATTTCTTTGGCCTTCCTAAGCACCACACTATCATGAATGTAAACCTGATGATACTGTGCTCATATTTCCTAAAGATTCCCTACTTGCTTCTGTTGACTGATCTCATTCCCTTTATCCAATTCAATCTCTCTTTCCTCATTGAACTGGAAACATGTTGATTTGGAAAGTTCTCCTGAACACACTTCATAAACCCTTCCCCTTCCTGCCCTTTTTATTAGTAAGCTCACTGTCTGTGTTTGGATGATTAAAATCCTCATAGTAACTGTTTTGTAGTTCTTGGATATCTATGTAATTTCCTAATAAATTTACCTCTGTATATCTTTCCAACCAGTTTCTGGCCCATGAATCAGACCCAGTCATGCAAGTAACACCTATACTATTTCTTACTTAATAATCAAACTGATGCTGTTCTTGACCTTTGTAGATCATCCTGCTATAGGGAAAAGATGGGAGAATATGAAAAGCTAACAACTTTTCCTTGCAGAGACAAGTTTCAAATGTGATCAGCGAAATAGCCTACTTTAACCATTCTAATTCCGTATGTTAAAATATTTCTAATCTAATGTATATACTGGAGTCAGTGCTGGTGGGCCTGTCAATTCTAATTTTTAAATTTGTTACACAGGGTAGACGCTAATTTAAACCTTAAATTGAGCATTTGAGCATCTTATTTTGCATCATTTTGTGATATTTGCCTTAGTCAATACAGACAGTCTCTTTCCTTCTCTATCTTTTCTGGAATATCTTGTTTCCAGGAATATTTAGTTCCCAGTTATGTCATTTTTTTCAGCCAGCTAGCTGACATTGCCAATTGACATTGGGTTGTCTGTACCTGCAGCTCACCAAGCTTATTTATCATACTTCATGGCTTCATCTATATGCACAATAATGGGAAAGGCACCAAAATCTTACTCTCTTATGAGAGAGCTGACTGCTGGCGAGTTGAACCTAAGGGGTGAGGTTGAGAAAGCAAGATCTTCAGGGTGACCTCAGCCCATTTGAGAATTGAACCTGTGATGTTGCCGTCAATCTGCAATGTGAACCAGCCATTCAGTAACTAAGCTAAATGACGTCTCCACACCCCATCCAAATGTACATCTAATTCAAAAAGAATTACATTCCACCTTACCTTGGCTTCACTTGATGCCTTGTTAGTTCTTGTTCTAGTGCTGTCTGTGACTTCCAATTCATTGTGAGCCTTGTTCCTTGTTCTCTAATGTTGTCTCGTAGTTTCCATCTGCCTGCCGTGTTGGTTCATACTCTCACAAACCACCTCTCAAGGACGTTCGTCCCAGATCTGTTAGCTATATGTCTATATAGTTATAAGCATCCAGTAAAAACTGCATAACAAAAATAGTTGTAAGACTATACCAGCATATGATCTGCACCATAAAAGAAGTTTAACTATTTAATAGTGCCCTGAAAATGGAAGTAATATATTACAAATTTTCTCCAACAGCACTTAACAACAGTTTTGAGCCTAGAATTAAATCAAGCACCACAGCTTGTTTCTTTTTCAGATATTATGTAATGTTTTGCTTTCCTTTGTAAATATGATAGGCTCAAGTGTTGTGCTCCATTTTATCCTTTTTTAATTATTTATCGCTGTTCAAATCAATGGATGAAAGTGCTGGGAGACAGATCACTTTAAATATTGATAGCATCAAAAACTGCCAGTTAGTGAGATACAGAATACAGGTTACTTTAATACCTTCTAACAACATGATATGAACCCATAACTGAAGAAAAAACATCTACCATTTCTCCAGTCTGAATTTGATCCTTGTTTACTCTAACCTAGTCAGGTCACGCATTCAAAAAATAATATATCTGCTTAAAATTAGCAATTCAGTACCAGTTAGAATGAAGTGAAGGGTCATGCTCTGCAGGCACCACAAACAGGGTTGACCTGGTTAAAAAGTATTTCAGTTGGGAATATTGCTGTAAAAAAGATAGATGGACAATTTTTGTTCATTGACTTTGGGTGGGATTGAAGCCAGCCTGACTTTGAGTAACAAATGGACAATGTGCTAACTCAATGTGCTACCTTGCATTGTTGTTATGTTATTAAAGGTAATTTGCAATTCAAAAAGTTCAACAACTGACAATGTAAGATAGTGACTCAAATGGAATCTGATATTCGTTCCTCCTTCACCGAAGGAGAATGTACAACTGTATAATGCCATAGCACATGGAACCAATCCATGGTTCATTACAGCGCAAATTAGAAAGTGTATAGTCAAATCATGTGAGGCTTCAGCAGCTAAGGTTTATGCTCAGTTTTTGCTCCCCATGTTTTGCTTTTTGTTCTGATCAGTGCAAAAGCAATCCCCAACAAATGTGTTTTTTAAAGGTTACACAAAAGATAAAGAGATGGGATTTATTTATAATGATTCAATTGCTATTGGGAAAGAGCTGAACAAATGGTTCTTGAAATTAAGTTGCTGTAAATGATCAGAATATACTTTTTCATATTAGATCAGAGACTGTTGGCCAAAGCACATAGCTAGTTTGCATAGTTTGCAGCTCTGAAACTCCTCCAGCTAATTACTGCTCAGCGATGACAGGCTTACTGCATCACAGTCATCAGAGAATTTAGTGCTTCATTGGTGCTCTTTTCTATTTTCTTCAAATTTGTCTTTTATTCTGCCAAATTATAAACCATACGTACAACATACCAGCCTGCTTTCCTTCGGCTGTGTTAACATCCTTGGCTGAATTAGAATGAGGAAGGAGTGATAGGTTTTGATTTTCCCAGCGGAGACTCCGCACTTATGTGGTGAGCTCAAGCTGCTCCTGAGCACCTCAGCATGAAGCAAAATATTGTTATTTGAATTACCACTAATCAGGAGCAGCAGCTACAGTACCACGCCTGTGCCTTGTCTTTTATTTGCAGCCTTACTCATCTGCTCCCAGTTTTCATGTCTACTGTGCACTTTTGTTAATTATACTTTCCTGTCTTGGCTTTTGCACGAGGAGACCATCAGAAAACTGACTGAAACTTTGCCAAACCATCGGTTCATTGGAAATGTAATTAATTCCAGCTAAACGAAGCAGCAGCATCCCTCCAAATTCATTATGGATTTAGAGTCAAGTTCATCATGAAATGACTCGTCTCCCTACCAGTGACCTTTGTATTGTAACAAAACTAACTACAATGCATCAGATATAAACATGAATGAAATGTATAGTGAGCTCCTTTTACTTAATAAGATCAACTTATGCTACAGAGCAAACCGGAGTGCATTTAACAGATTGTGGGACCGTGTCACATGTATGAGTATTGCCTTTGAATGCAAAATTAAAAGCATAACACATCATTGAAATGCACATTTGCTCAGATTTGAATAGAATAGGACTAGACTGATAAATTCAATCCCAGCTTTTCCTGCGTCTTCTTCAATCTGTGCCCACCCTGCTCTATCTGCAAACTCGAGGAAACTGTGTGCTATTGAAATGCATAGCCTATATAGTATAGCTGAATGGTCTTGGCTGCAAAGAGAGAGACATTCTGTGAAATAGTACGCTAAGTTTAATGTTACAAGGCAATAATTAAAATAATGATAATGAAATCTGGTGACTGATTTGCTACACACCATGTTTCCAACATTTCAATTGTTTCAACAAATCAATTAAGTAGTTCTCTTATTGTCATGGAGGGGGAAAGCAATCCCTACATCATCAAAATTGGAATACAGTCATAAACTCACTGTCAGGCATTTGGCATGACTATACAGCACACAATAAAGCTTGAATTTAGGTCTTGCCTCTGCATAAGTTGCTTCTCTTCCATTTTATGGTTGTTTTAAGGAAGCGGGAGTTAACTTGCAGCTGTGATGAACCAGACAGTATTGATCAGTTGCCCCCACGTACACCGGACTATATTATGATTCCCATTGACTTCATTATGAGGTGCATAACAAAAAGATAATCCATCATCACTAGGTTTTGCTTTCATGCTAAATTGAAGGCTGTGCGCAAAACTGCCTGGGTTGGTTCCAATTTTAAATTAACCGTGAAATGCTGTGTTTTTTTATATTTTATAAGAAGTACAAGTTTTTGAGTAAAACATATCCACTAGTGATAAGGGACAGATTTATTCTTCAGGGGTTCATGTTGATAATCCTTGTTGTTTATACCTTTCTGTGAAACTCTCTGTTCTCCATGTCTCTCACTCCCTCTGTCTTGCTCTATCCTGATATCACATCCAGGATTTTGTCTTTTGATCTCTCCATTTTTGCCCCGAGTATTCACTAAATGTTGCGTTTGCCTCTGTTTTGTTGTGTGTGTGTGTGTGTGTGTGTGTGTGTGTGTGTGTGTGTGTGTGTTTCTGAGATTCACTTTATGTCTGGTTGAAAATCAACAATATACTGGCTAATTAGCTAAATGTCTTGGCAATATATTGTCAACCTGTTGACATAATTGGAGCAACTATTATCTGTTGAAATACAATGTTCATTCCATGAAGTTGCCTGATGCCTATTGAGAAGTAATTAAGTGGATAACCTTTAGTACTACTTTCACTGAGAATTTTGTTGTCAAAAACTCCTTTCTCAGAAAACATCAAAATCTCCTCGTTGGTTCTAGCAAGTAATTACTTGGACTTTCTGTTCAGTGGCAAAAGCTCATAGAAGTTTGAACCAAAAAGTGTGCTCAGCCCAACATGAGTTTCCGGGTCCTTTGTACTAGTTTCAAAAATGCCACGTTAGATGTAGATCCTTCCCTAAAGGCAGTCATGCTCCCAGGAAGAATTATTCACCCCAGGGGCTTTTCACTAATTTTGCACATTTGCATGGCTTCAAGGAGACTTCAACAGCTAAATTGGGTTTTTTGGGCAAAAGGACGCGACTAGAGTATGTTCTGAATTTTTCTGATTGTTTTTAATCTGCTAAGGGTTGAATCTTACATTTTTTGGCTAAGTGAGTTTATAGAGTCATAGAGTCACACAGCACGGAAACAGACCCTTCGGTCCAACGAGTACATGCCAAACATAATCTCAAATTAAACTAATCCCACCTGCCTGCCCCTGGCCCTTATCCTTCCAAACCTTTCCTATTCATGTACTAATGCGAATGTCTTTAAAACGTTGCAATTGTACCCACATCCGCCACTTCATCAGGAAGTCCATTCCACACAAGAACCACCCTCTGTAAAAAAATTGCCACTTATGTCTTTTTAAAATTTCTGTCACCTTAAAAATGTGCCCCCTTGTCTTGAAACCTCCCATCCTAGGGAAAAGACAACTACCATTAACTCTATACCTCTCATTATTTTATAAACTTCTATCAGGTTGCCTCTCAATCTCCTATGCTCCAGTGAAAAAAGTCCCAACTTATCCAGCCTTTCATTATTACTCAAACCTTCAATATCTGGCAACATCCTGGTAAATCTCTTCAGAACCCTCTCCAGCTTGATAACATCCTTCCTATAACTGGACAACCAGAACTGAACACAGTATCCCAAAAGAGGCCTCATAGGGCTGAGCAATGAAGGCAAGCGTGCCAAGCAACTTTTTAACCACCCTGTCCATATGTTATGCAGACTTTAAGGAATTATGTACAGGCACAGCTAGGTGTCTCTGTTCTATGACACTACCCAAGGCCCTACCATTACTTATATAAGCCCTACTCTTGTTGTTGTAACAAAATGCAATAGCTCACATTTATTCAGATTGAACTCCATCTGCCATTTTTCAGCACATTGACCCATTTGTTCAAGATCTCTCTGTAATCTTAGAAAATTTTCTTTACTGTCTGCTATGCCACTAATTTTTGTGCCACCCACAAACTTACTACCATGCTTTCTATACTCTTATCCAACTCATTTACATAAATGACAAACAGAAGAGGACCCAAAACCAATCCCTGTGAAAACCGCTGGTCACAGGCCTCCAGTATAAAAAACAACCCTCCACCATTAATCTTTGTCTCCTGCTGTTAAGCCAATTATGTAGCCAATTGGCAAGCTCATCCTGAATCCCATGTGACCTGACTTTACTAATCAGTCTACAATGCGGAACTTTGACAAAGGCTTTACTAAAATCCAAATAAACAAAAGTCTACTGCTCTGCCATCATCAATCTTTTTGGTAACTTTCTCAAAAAACTCAATCGATATTGTGACCCATGATTTTCCTGGCACAAAACCATGCTGACTATCCCTAATCAATTTTTGCCTCTGTAAATGTCCATAAATCTGATCTTTTATAAACACTTTCAGCAATACACCCACAACCAAAGCCACACTCAAAGGTCTATAGCTCCCCAGTTTCTCCGTACAGCCCTTCTTAAACAAAAGTACAACATTAGCCACCCACCTGTCATCAGGCACCTCACCTATAGTTGTAGATGATGCAAATATTTCCACAAGGAGTCTCGTAATTTCCTCCCTTACTTCCCACAACATTCTGGGATACGTTAGCTCAGGTCCAGGAAATTTATCCACCTTTGCATTCTCTAAGATCTCCTGAACTTCCTCTTCTGTAATGTGAACTGTTTTTAAAACGTCAAAACTTATTTCTCTGCATTCTCTAGACTCCATTTCTTTCTCCACAGTAAAATACTCATTTACATCTCTTCCATCTCCTGGGGTTCAACACAAAGACAACTTCCTTGATCTTTAAAAGGCCCAACCCTCCCTCTAATTAGTTTCTTGCTTTTAATGTATTTGTAGAATCATTTTGAATTATTCTTAACCTAATCTGCCAATGCTACCTCATATCCTCACTTTTCCCTCCTGATTCCTCTGTTAAGAAGGGCCCTACACTTTATTTTGATTATGAAATTCAATTGAACTAAGTTGTCTATATCTAAAATAAGATCCTCTTTTATTCTTGACTAGAACCTCAATACCTTTATTCGTCTATTGTTCCTTAATCATACCAGCCTTACCCTTCCCTCCAACAGGAAAAAAAATGCCTCTGAACTCTTATCATCAAACTCTTAAACACCTCCCATTTCTCAGACATCCTTTTACCTGTGAACAGTCTACTCCAATCAACTTTGACAGCTCTTGTCTCATACCATTAAAATTTGCCTTACTCCAATTAAAAACTTTAAATTTTATGGAAGGCTTATCCTTTTTCATAACCATGTTGAAACTAGTAGAATTATGACTGTGCGACCCAAAGTGTTCTCCCACTTTTACCTCAGTCACCTGCCCTGCCTTATTGCCCAAAAGAAGGTCTGGTTTTGCTCATTCTCTAGTAAGAGCATCTGCATATTGATAAAGAAATTTTTTTGAACACATTTGACAAATTCTTCACCACCCAAACTTTTAACATTATGGAGCCGCAATCAATGTTTGGAAAATTCAAATTGGCGTGGTGACTCAGTGGTTAGCACTGCTGCCTCACAGCACCAGGAACCTGGGTTTGATTACACCCTTGGGCGACTGTCTGTGTGAGGTTTGCACATTTTCCACGTGTCTGTGTGGGTTTCCTCTGGGTGCTCTGGTTTCCTCCCATAGTCCAAAGATGTGTAGGTTAGGTGAATTGGCCATGCTAAATTGCACATAGTATCTAGGGTGGGAAATGTAGGGATAGGGTAGGGGGTGGGTCTGGCTGGGATGCTCTTTGGATGGGTGGTGTTAACTCAATAGGCCAAATGGCCTGCTTCTACACAGTAGGGATGCTATGAGGACGACGTTATTATGCTTACATATATCTGAGATCTCCCTACATATTCGTTTCTCAATTTCCCACTTCCTATTGCGGGTGGGGGCCTATAGTACAATTCCATCAAAGTCATCTTTCCCTTCTTAATTGTAATTCTACCCATATATTTTCACTGGATGGTTTTTCAGAAATCTCTACCCAGTGACAATAGTAATGTAAAAACCAAAAGAACTGTGGATGCTTAAATCAGGAAAAAAAACAGAAATTGCTGGAAAATGTCAGCAGGTCCGGCAGCACTTGCGAAGAAAAATCAGAGTTAGCATTTTGGGTCTGGTCACCCTTCCTCAGCACTGATGGTAACTCGGAAAATGTTGGTTTATATGCAGAAGATAGGGTGGAGGGAGGGTGAAGGAGTAAATGACAGGTGGGGATAGAGCCCAAAGAGAAAGAAGAACATTTGGACAGATGAAGGAGTTGATAATGATCTGGCTAGGAGGGTGAATAGCTGTTAATGGAGACTGTTAGTGGTTAACAATATGTAGTGTGTAATGGCAGGCTATGTGATGACAAGGCCTGGTGTGTGGGGTAGGGAATTAGGACATGGGAGAGCTCAGGCTCTAAAATTATTGAAATTGATATTGAATCTGGAGAGCTGCAGGGTCCCCAAGCGGAAAATGAGGTGTTGTTCTTTCAGCTTGTGCTGAGATTTGTGGTAGAACATAGATGTTCTGCGAACCAGTCCCCCAGTCTACACTTCGTTTCCCCAATGTACTGGAGACCGCATTGTGAGCAGCAAATGCAGTAGACTAGATTGCGCGAAGTGCAGGTAAAGTGCTGCTGCACCTGGATGGTGCGTTTGGGCCCATGAATACTGGGGAGGGAGGAGGTACCATCAGTTCTGAGGAAGGGTCACGAGATTCAAAATGTTAACTCTGATTTTCCTTTGCAGATGCTGCGAGACCTGCTGAGATTTTCCAGCAACTTCTATTTTTGTACAGCAGCAATGTAGTCCTTAATCAAAAATGCCACCCATCCTCCTATTCTTGCCTCCTTTTCTATCCTTCCTATAGTATCTAAAACTGGGAACATTGTGATGCCAGTCTTGTCCATCTCTCAGCCAAGATTCTGTAATAACTATGACATCCCAATCGCATGTTCTTGAACATGCCCTGAGTTCATCAGCATTACCTGTAAGATCCCTTGCATTGAAATAATTGCAAGTTCCTCAGAGTTACTACATATTCTGACTCTCTCTTGTCTTTCTTTTCTAACTGGTGTGTTCTCGTCACATTCAGAACCTTCCCCCTCAATCCTTCTGTTTACACTGCTTGTTTGTTGCAAAAACAACAGCACCTCCCAGTCGCGAACTATTTCAACTCCCCCTCCCATTCCTCAGACGACATGTCCATCCTGGGCCTCCTTCAATGCTACAATGATGCCACCCGAAGGCTGCAGGAACAGCAAATCATATTCAGCCTGCGAACCCTGCAGCCCAATGGCATCAATGTGGATTTCACAAGCTTCAAAATCTCCCCTCCCCCAACCGCATCCCAAAACCAGCCCAGCTCATCTCCACCTCCCTAACCTGTTTTTCCTCTCACCTATCCCCTCCTCCCACCTCAAGCCCCACCCCCATCTCCTATCTACTAACATCATCCCGCCCCTTGACCTGTCCGTCCTCCCTGGACTGACCTATCTCCTCCCTACCCCCCTACCTACACTCACCTTTACTGGCTCCATCCCCGCCTCTTCGACTTGTCTGCCTCCTCTCCACCTATCCTCTCCTCTATCCATCCTCTATCCGCCTCCCCCTCTCTCCCTATTTATTTCATAACCCTCTTCCCCTCCCCCATTTCTGATGAAGGGTCTAGGCCCGAAACGTCAAGCTTTCCTGCTCCTATGATGCTGCTTGGCCTGCTGTGTTCATCCAGCTCCACAGCTCGTTATCTCGGATTCTCCAACATCTGCAGTACCTATTATCTCTGCCTGCTAAGATATTGGTGCCTTTCTAGTTTAGGTTAGACATATCCTTTTTGAACAGGTCTTTTCTATCCCAACAGATATTCTCATTGTCCAGAAACCTGAATCCCTGAACAATACACCAGTTCTCCAGCCATTGATTCATCTCCTTTAACCTTTTGTTCCTACTTTAATGGTTCTATTTTTTAGTCTTCTACCTAATCTCTTAAATTCACTCTGTACTGCTTTAATCTTTTCCCTAAAAATGTCATTCCTACCAATATGTACAATAATTTCTGCTTTCTCAATCTCACCTTTAACAGCATGCTTGAAACTTTAAGAAATGTTCCTAATCCTGGCACCTGGAAAGCAACAAACCATCCTAAATTTATGCTCACTGCCATAGAATCTCCTGTCTGTGCCCTGACAGGAGAGCTCCCGATAACAATAATTCTGTCAAATCTTGTCAAATGGCTGCCTAACATAAGAATCATTCCAACTGTCCAATAACTGACTGGCCCTTCCACTTTCCTCAGAGAGAGTATGCCCTTCTACAGTTCCAAAACAGAATGTCTATTTGATAGAGGAATAGCCACTGGAAACTTTTGAACTATCTTCTTACCTTTCCCGACAGTTACCCATCTATCTGACCGATCCTGCTGTGTAATAACTTTTCTAAATCTACTAGCCATCTCACGCTGTACCTCAAATGTTCCCTAAATAACATTAAGCCTAAAAAAAATCCAATAACACCCTATATATAAAATAAACTACCTTTCATTACCTACAGAAGATAATGTTAAAATGGAAAATAATTAAAAATATATCGTTTTTTGGAGAATGTCTCTCTGGGGGCCTAATTGGTTTTGTCAAGCTATCATCCCAAACCCACTTCATTGACTATCTATCTCCTCACCCCTATGACACCAGCCGAAGTCTGATGATAGTCCAATGCTGTCACTCACCATAGCCAGAAGAACTCATAACTAGCTGGAAATCCCAGAATACTCTGTCACAGGCAGCATCTTTAAAATGTCATTTCACACCAGGTTAAGCACCAGCATTCCAAAGCTGTCCTCCACGGCTTTACTCAGTCCCAGAAGGAAGGTAGCTAAGGGGAAACTGCAATTTTCCGACAAGGACCTCGAAGTTTTAAGGGCCATTCTCTTCCACCATGACATCAGACCCTTCTAGCCTTACTCTGCCAATGTAAGTGCCATCATCATCCTCTCACTCAATCTATCTCTGCTCCTTCCACCAAGATTCACACTTGATCCCCAGACTGACCACCCACTTCAGCAGCTAAGATGGACGACATTGAACGATGTGTGACCAGACCTCTGTCCACAATCTGATCAGCTCCTCAATTATGTTTCCATGACTTCCTGGACTGGTTGCACTGGACTGACAGGACTGCCCATGACTCACTCCCTTGACTGAAGAGTTATGGATCCCCTGACTATTTTTGCCTGACCATGCCCAAGTCCCTGAACTGATATCAGAAGCTGTCCTTGGCTCACTGTGCTGGGATCCCTTTATACACAGGTGCTTCTTGGACATCAGTGAGGAAAACATCTCTAAGTCTTTGAGACAAGACTGGTCGCTTGTAGTGCATGCAATGTGTTTGTCACAAACGGGGCTGGTGTATGGGTCAGTGTGAGATTGGTGCAGTAATGTGCCATAAAGCTGACTCTTATCAATGTGACAAAATGCCTGGCTTTCTATTTGTGCTAAACAGCAAGCCAACATAGCAGAACTATGAATTTTTAAGATAAAACAAAAAAACAGATCTAGATCTGAAACAAAAAAGATCCCCAGAAATTGCTGGAGAAACTCAGCAGGTCTGATAGCATCTGTGGATAGAAAAACAGAGTTAATGTTTTAAATCCAGTGACCCATCCTCAGAACTGATAGCAACTAGGAATAGATGGCATTTATGCTGATGACAGGGGTGGGGATGAAGTAGTGAGTGAATAGCTGGAGAGGGAGCCCAGGGAGAGAGAGAGAGAGAGAGAGAAAAATAAAGAAATAAAGGGTGGGCAGACATGGGGATTATTGATACTAGGCCAGGGAAAAATAAAGAAGCTAGACAGGTGATAATGGGGACTATGAGTAATTGAAAAGGGGTTGGTTGTACTAAAGGTAACCTATTTCATGACAGGACGTAGTAGGGGTAGGTAATAGACTTGTACTGAGCTGATCATGCTCCAAAATTGCTAAACTCAATGTTGAGTCATGAAGGCTGTTAAGGTCCCTAAGTGGAAGATCAGGTCCCATTCGTTCAGCTCGCTTTCAACCTCGCTGGAACACTGCAATAGGCCTGAGACAGAAATGTTGTCAGGGCAAGCAATTGGAAGCTTTGGGTTGTTTTTGGTGGATAGAATGTTGGTGTTTTGCAAAGCAGCCTCCCAGTCTGAATTTTGTCTCCCAAGTGTAAGTTCTGGCTTAGAAGGTAAAGTACAAAAAAGGCAAGGCATGGATATTGTAAGCATGCAAATAAGGGCTGGTAAGTAAGCGAGCACTGGAAGTGCAAGTAAACAGCCCTAAGATGCTCTGTGGTCCAGTCTGTGAGCTGGGTGCTCGTTGCTGCACGCAAAATATTCTGTCAGCAGCATTGCAAAGACAGATATCAATACTGAAGTCCAGCAGTGTTATGCAAGTGCATCGGATATGTGCCACAATGGTGTGCCCTGAAACATTGGTGATGGTGTCCAAGATGACTGTTGGATGAACAAACAGCAAGCTGGGGTCACAAAGCGGCCACTCAGACTTTCATATTAGGAATTCTCAGCATTTAACTTCTATCTGTCCTGTGGTATGATAGGAAGCTGCATTTTAATGAAGTAAAATTTGCAGTTAATGAAGGATGTAACAAGCAATAATCCTCATAAATTGCCACTCCCTAGTGAGAATCTCACGTTGATGCTTGGGACTGTTGGAAAGTGCAATTAGCTGTTTGAGAAAGGCCTCACAGGACTTCTCACATAATTCTCCCAGATTTCTCAACATAGCCCACGTTGTTCAGAGAACTTTAAGGTTCCGCCCTGGAACACTGATGAATGTACTCCCATATGGCGAGAAAATGATTCTATATACTTTTGAAAAAAAATAATTTCAGTCACTTTAAATTGGGTTACTAGGAGGTGGTGGATAGATGCTGTAATTATATAGACATTTTTTGTGATAAATCTACTTAAAACTTTACAAATCAACTTCACCAAGTTGCAATTTTAAATACATAAAGGAAAATGTTTGAAACTATTTAATAAAAAAAATGTTTCAGATGCAGTCAAGATTTTCCACTTGCAATTTACAAGGGGAAAATCATGAGAAGAAAACACTTTTCAACATCAGCGCGACTTTGCAGTAATTTGTTGCACCAAATATGCCAGAATTGAAAACTTGATCACATTGGCTCAGAAAAACAGAGTCATAGAGCCATGGAGATGCACAGCAAGGAAACAGACCCTTCAGTCCAACTTCTCCATACTAACAAGATAACCTAGATAAATTTAGTCCCATTTGTCAGCATTTGGTGAATATCCCTGTAAATCCTTACTATTCGTAGATCCATCCAGATGCCTTTTAAATGTTGTAATTGTACCAGCCTCCACCACTTCATCTGGCAGCTCATTCCATACACGCACCACCTTCTGCATGAAAAAATTGCCCCTTAGGTCCCTTTTATATCTTTCCCTTCTCATCTTAAACTTATGCCCTCTAGTTTTGGACTCCCTGACCCCGGGCAAAAGACCTTGCCTATTTATCCTATCCATGCCCCTCATTATTTTATAAACCTCCATTAGGTCATCCCTTAGCCTCCGACACTCCAGGGAAAATAGGACCAGGCTATTCAACCTCTCCCTATAGCTCAAATCTTCCTATCCTGGCAACATCCTCGTAAATCTTTTCTGAACCCTTTCTAGCTTCACAACTAATATATACTTCCAATTGGAGGGAGATCAGAATTGCATATGATACTCTAAAAGTAGCCGAACCAATGTCATGTACAGCCGCAAAATGATCTCCCAACTCCTATACCCTGAACAATAATGGTAAGCATACCAAATGCCTTCTTTACTATCCTATCTATCTGCGACTCCACGTTCAAGGAACTATGAACCTGCACTCCGAAGTGTCTTTTTTTCAGCAACACTCCCAGGACCTTACCATTAAGTGTATAAGTCCTGCCGTGATTTGCCTTTCCAAAATGGAGCACCTCACATTTATCTAAATGAATATTCCATCTGCCAGTCCTTGGACCAATGGCTCATCTGATCAAAATCGCATTGTACTCTAAGTAACCTTCTTCGCTGTCCACTACACCAACAATTTTAGTGTCATCTGCAAACTTACTAACCATACCTCCTAAGTTCATATCCAAATTGTTTATATAAATAACAAAATGCAGTGGAGCCAGCACCAATCCTTGTGGCACACCACTGGTCATAGGCCTCCAGTTTGAAAAGCAAACGCCCACCGCCACACTCTGTCTTCTACCTTCGAGTCAATTCTGCATCCAAATAGCTGGTTGTCCTTCTAGTCCATGTAATCTAAAATTTCTAACCAGTGTACCATAAGGAACTTTGTCAAATGCCTTACTGAAGTCCATATAAATCACATCCACTGCTCTGCCCTCATCAATCCTTCCCTTTCCAAATATATGTAAATCCTATCCCTCAGGATTCCCTCCAATAACTTGCCATCAGCAATGTCAGACTCACCAGTCTATAGTCCCCTGGCTTTTTCTTACCTACTTTCTTAAATAGTGACACCACATTAGCCAACCTCCAGTCTTAAGGCATCTCACCTGTAGCTAACGATGACAGAAATACCTCAGCAAGGTGCCCAGCAATGTCTTCCCTCACTTCCCAGAGTTCTAGGGTATACCTGATCAGGTCCAGGGGATTTATCCACCTTTATGCATTTTAAAATGTTCATCACTTCCTCCTCAGTAATATGGGCATTTTTAAAGATGTCGCTATTTACCCACTTTCTCTATCTTCCAGATCCTTCTCCACAGTAAACACTGATGCAAAATATTCATTTAGTATCTTCCCCATCTCCTGCGCTTTCACACCTTGATGATCCTGAAGGGGCCCTATTCTCTGTCTAGTTACCCTCCTGTCCTTAACACATTTATAAAATCCCTTTGGATTCTGCTTAACCCTATTTGCCAAAGCTAGTTCATCTCCCCTTTTTGCCCTTCTGATTTCCCTTTTAAGTGCTTTCCTACTGCTATTACACTCTTCTACGGATTGCCCTGATCCCAGCTGTCTATATCTGATATATGCTTCCTTCTTTTTCTTGACCAAAATCTCAATTTCGCTGGCCATCCAACATTCCCTACACCTATCAGCCTTGCCCTTCATTCTAACAGGAATATACTGTCTCTAAGCTCTCATTATCTCATTTTTGAAGGCCTCTCATTTTCCAGGCATCCCTTTAGCTGTGAACATCTGCGCCCAGTAAATTTTTGAAAGTTCTTGCATAATACCGTCAAAATTGATCTTCCTCCAATTTTAACTTTAACTTTAAGATCCAGTCTATCCTTTTCCATTGCTATTTCAAAACTAATCGAATTATGGTCGAATTTACGGCCCCAAAGTGCTCCCCCATTGGCACCTTAGTTACCTGGCCTGCCTTACTTTCCAAGAGTAGGTCAAGTTTTGCACCTTCCCTAGTAAGTATATCCACATACTGAATCAAAAAAATTTATTGTACACACTTAACAAATTCCTCTCCATCCAAGCTCTTAACACTATGGCAGTCCCAGTCTATGTTTGGAAAATTAAAATCCACTACCATAACCACGCAATTATTCTCAGAGGTAACTGGGATGTCCTTACACATTTGTTTCTCAATTTCCTGCTGACTGTTGAGGGGTTTATAGTGCAATTCCAATAAAGTTATCATCCCCTTCTTATTTCTCAGTTCCACCCAAATAACTTCCCTGTATGTATTTCCAGGAATATTCTCTCTAAGTACAGCAGTAATGTTATCCTTAATCAAAAGGGCAGTATGGTGCCTCAGTGGTTAGCACTGTAGCCTCACAGCGCCAGGGACCTGGGTTTGATTCCAGCCCCAGGTGACTGTCTGTGTGGAGTTTGCACATTCTCCCCGTGTCTGCGTGGGTTTCCTCCCACAGTCCAAAAATGTGCAGGCTAGGTGGATTGGCCATGCTAAATTGCCCATAGTGTTCAGGGGTGTGTGGGTTATGGGGGGATGGGTCTGGGTGGGATGCTCCAAGGGTTGGTGTAGACTTGTTGGGCTGAAGGGCCTATTTCCACACTGTAGGGATTCTAATTCTTTAAAAAAAATGCCACTTCTCCTGCTTCCCTTTCTATTCTGCCTCCAGCATCTATACCCTGGAACATTAAACTTCCATTCCTGTCCATTCATGAGCCACATCTCTGTAATTGCTCTGATATCCCAGTCCCATGTTCCCAACCATGCCCTGAATTCATCTGCCTGACCTGTTAGGTCCCTTGCATTGAAATAAATGCATTTCCATTTATCACTCCTACCTTGTTTTCTGCTTTGTTCCTAACTGTTTGACTTACTCCTTTTCCCAACTGTATTAGTCTCAGCCTGTTCTCTTTCCTCACTATCTCTCCTCGGTCCCCCCTACCCAAACACACCCACCTCTTCCCAAAGTTAGTAATTCAAATCCTCCCAAGCAGCTCTAACAAATCTCCCCCGAGTATATTAGACTCCTTCTGATTCAGGTGCAATCTGTCCTTCTTATACTGGTCACTTCTACCCCATGATCCAATAATGTGAATCTTCTCCCCTGCACCAGTGTCCTCAGTCATGCATTCATCTGCTCTATCCTCCTATTCCTACCCTCGTTTGTGGCACCGGGTGTAATCCAGATATTACTACCCTCGAGAACCTCCGTTTTAAATTTCTGTTTAACTTCCTATATTCTCTCCTCAGAGACTTGTTCGTATCTCTTCTTATGTCATTAGTTCCAATGTGTGTAACAACCTCCTGCTGGTCCCTCTCGCCTTTGAGAATATTCTGCACCCTCTCTGAGATACCCTTGATCCTGGCATCAGGGAGGCAACACACCATTCTGATGTCTCACTGTCAGCCGTAGAAATGTCTGTCTCTGCCTCTGAGTAGACAGTCCCTTATCACAATCGACCTCTTGGAACCTGGCGTACCCCTCGTTAAATTAGAACCAGTCTTGGTACCAGAAACCTGGCTGTCAGTGCTACATCACCTGAGGGTCCATCACCTCCTACATTTTCCAGAGCAGCATACTTTACATGATCAAGCTGTGATGCTAATTGTTTTTCGAGCTTTCCAATGTTAGTAGTGGCAGTGTTTAGTTCTCTGGTCCATTTTCAGGAAGAAGTCAGAATAATACGTTTTCATCATTGGCTTAGGTTCTGTTTTCACCTCTCAAAATGACTAATTACATGTACAGCTAAAGTGCTGAACTTATATGCTCATTGACAGTGTTTTGGAAATCTGTGAAGGGACTTTCTAACCAATGTGGTTCCTACATCATAACATTTCTTTTACACCAAATATCACTGCTGCTTTCTTAACCCAAACTTGCAGCAATTGTCTTTCTTGATCATGTTAATCTTTCTTTTCCAAGATTTCAACTTCACTGAGTCAAGCAATGCAGTGACAGGACTGTAGCAGTTCAACAAAACAGCACCCCACCACCTTGTCAAGTGCAATTAGAGATAGGCAATAAATGCTGGTTAAGCCAGAGACACCTCACCCCAAAAAAGAATAAATTACAGGACTGAATGATTAGTTTGGCTTTTCACCCTGTTGGACAGATGTTTGATAGATCGTCGGATATAGGCACACAAGATAATACTGAATGGTGTGAAAAAGATCAGTTTAAATTAAATCATGGAATTTTTCAAAATGGACGTGGATTCAAACTATTAAGTTGTTGTTCCCTTTGAAACTTGACATTCTTGCAACTCTGTCCTTAAGAGTACAAGATAAAAAGGTTTGACCACATGTCTTTTTTTCAACAATAGGCTAGTAAAAGAGGATTGAGTGTGCATAGTGTTGGAAAGAAAGTAGTTTATAGTTTAGTTCATAGAATGTTTCCAGGATAGTTTCTTTGATGAGCACATCATGGAGCTGACCAGAAAGCAACCTATGTCAGACTTGGTATTGTGCAATGTGATAGGATTAAGGGAGGTTAGGAGTAAATGGGTCCTTTTCCAGACTGGCTAGACTTAACGAATGATGTGCCACAGGGATTGATGCTGGGACCTCAACTGTTTATTATTTGTACAAATTACTTAGATGAAGGGACCGAGGGCATGATTTTCAAATTTGCAGATAACACATAAACAGGTAGGGAAGTAGGTTGTGAAGAAGACACAAAAATGTTATAAAAAATATTTAATTCATTTAATACATTTAAGTGAGTGGGCAAAGATGTGGTAAGTAGATGGTAAGGCAGGAAAATATGAAATTGTCCATTTTGGCAGGAAGAATATGGAAAATGTATTTTTTCTAAATAGTGGAAGATTGCAAAAGCCTGAGATGCAGAAGGATCTGGATGTCCTTGCATACGACTTGCAATAAGTTGGTATGTGGGGACAGAAAATAATTAGGAAAGCTAATAACTAGTTCTAATTTATTGTGACGAGAATTAAATAGAAAAATGAGGAAGTCATACTTCAATTATACAAGGCACTGGTGGGACTGCATCTGGAGTATCATCTAGAATATTGGTCATCTCATTCATGGAATGATGCAAAGGCATTGGAAGTCAGCGAAATTTGATTACGTTTAATGCCTATAATGGCCTATTTGACTTATGAGGAAAAGTTGGACTAGATAGGCTTGTATCCATTGGAGTTTAACAAGAGGAAACTTTTCATTGAAACTTAAAAGGTCCTGAGAAGTCTTGATAGATTAGATATGGAAAAGATGTTTCTTTCAATGGGAAAATACAGAATTAAGGTCCACAGTTTAAAATTAGGGGAAACATTCAGAACAAAGATTAGGCATTTTCTTTTTCTCAGAGGGCTATGAGTCTTTAGAACTTTTTTCCTGAAAAGGTGATGGAAGCAGAGTCCTTGAATATTTTTAGGGCAGATGTAATTAGGTTCTTGTTAAGCAAGGGGATGGAAAGTTAACAGGGATTGGCAGGAATACAGGTTGGAGTTTGTAATCAGATCAGCCATGATCTTACAGAAAAGGGGTTAAATAGCCTACTTCCATTTCTCCTTCATACGTTTGTAAGTTAATTTGGGACCAATACAATGAGGAATTATTTCACACTGTAAGCAATCAAGATAACTGAGCACATTGATGAAGATGAGAAGCTTGGAATCTTTTACAAAATTATTTGATCCTGCAATGAATGCATCGTTGGGGTTTTCTGGATAGGTCATTTTAAGATCACCCTAATAATCCTCCTTATTCAAATGATCTGAAGTATCCTCTACACTCAGCTTAAAAGCGACAAAGGAAATACTTTATGTCAGTAACAAAATTAAAATTTGAAGAAAATCTTCTTTAGTTAAAGCCATACATTGTTTTTGCTCTGAGTCTGGGCTGGTCACAGTATCCTATCCTCTCTCTATTAGTTCTTGCTCCTATTGTACTGGGTATATATTTGTTGTGACACAATATTTCTGAGCTTGAATTCATCATTGAGAGAAGGGGATGTTTTTGTCGCAGCTAGTGATAATTCTTGCTGAACAGCTTGTTCGCTTTTTGTAAGACCTTCAGAGATTCTGGGACAGATAAATCCCTGGAGTGACTTCCGGCAGGATGCCTTCTTCCCGAATACCCACACTGTTTCTCTAATGATGCTGGAGCCTTAAATTAGCTTCCTAGAGAATGGAGTCCAGAATACATTCCCATACAAGAGGGAGCTTGGCATTAGCCAGCTGTAAAAAGCCAGCAGTAAAGTATAAATATAAATATAACTTCAAAATAGTTGGGAGGAGCATGGAAGTTTCCCAGGTAGCAGTGAAAATAGAAAGGCAGATGAGGTTGGTTCTGAATCCAAAAAAGAGCAAGTTAATCAGAAAAGGCAGACAAGAGCAAGTCAAAGAACAAGGTAACTCTGAAGAATTAAACTGCATTTATTTCAATACAAGGGGTCTTACAGGTAAGGCTGATGAACTCAGGGTGTGTATAGGAATATAGGACTGGGATGTTATAGCTATTACAGAAACTTGGCTGAGGAAAGGACAGCACTAGTAGCTCGATTCTCCAGGTTTTAGGTGTTATAGGAAGTATAGAAAGAGAGACAAGAGAGGAGGGGGAATGTCTTTTTTGATTAAGAGAAACATCATGCCTGTTTTTTGAGAGGATATTCCTGAGGGATTGTCCACTGACGCGATATGGGTAGAATTCAGAAATAAGAAAGGGATGATCATCCTGATGGGTTTGTACTTTAGATTTCAAGTCAGAGGGAAATTGAGGAGCAAATATGTAGAGAGATCTCAGATGTATGCGGGAATAATAGGGTTGTAATAGTAGGGGATATTAATTTTTCAAACATTGACTGGGACTTCCATAGATTTAAGGGCTCAGATAGAGAGGAATTTGTTAAAAGTGTTCAAGATAAATTTCTTTATAAATATGTAAATGAACCTGTGAAAGAAGGAACATAACTTGACCGTTTCTTGCGAAATAAGGCAGGACAAGTGACTGAAGTGTTAAGAGGAGAACACTTTGGGGCTAGTGATCATAATTAAATTAGTTTTAAAATAGTTTTGGAAAAGGCTAGGCCTTTCATGAAAGTTAAAATTCTTAATTGGTGAAAGGTGAATTTTAATGTTATGAGACAGGAACTTTCAAAAGTTGATTGGAGTAGTCTTTTTGCAGGTAAAGGGACAACTGAAAATGGGAAGCTTTCAAAAGTGTAATAATGAGAGTTCAGAGGCATTATGTTCCCTTTACAATAAAGGGCATGGCTAGTAAGAGTAGGGAACAATGGATGAATAGAGATATTGAGGTTTTGGTCAAGAATAAGAAAGTATTGTATAATAGACATCATAGTCCTTCCCTCCGAATTCTGTACCGCATCTACCCTATTGCTCGCGAATACTGATAAAATGTTCATTTAGAGCTCTACCCAAGCTCCATGCACAATATACCATGGTAGCCCCTAATGGGCCCTACTCCTTCCCTCATTATCCTTTTACCCTTAATGCACTTGTAAAATGACTCAGGATTTTACTTTATTTTACCTGTCAAATTTTTTCATGCTCCCTTTTAGGTGTCTTAATTTCCTTTATAAGTCTCCTTTTGCATGTTCCAGGGCTTCTGCTCTTTAGGGCTTTTGTTATCTGCCATAAACTTCCCTTTTTCTTTTTATCCAATCCAAAATAGGAAGGATATCATTAAAATGAAGTGGGTGCAGAAAAGATTTTCAAAGCTGCATCAGGACTGGGGTGTTTGAGTTATAGGAAACGTGGATAGTCTGCGACTTTTTTCACTGGAGGGTAAGAGGTTGAGAGGGGTCGCCTTATTGACATTTATAAAATCATGAGGGACATTGATATGGTAATAACAGAGGTCTATTCCCTAGGGTAGGAGCATTCAAAACTAGAAGTCATATTATTACGGTGTGAGCAGAAAAATTTAAAAGGGACATGAAAGGCAACTTTTGCATCCAGAGGATGGTCATATGTGGAATGAACTGCCTGAGGAAGTGATAGATGTAGGTGTGGTTGCAACATTTAAAAGATATTTGGACAGGTTTAGACGGACATAGGCTAAATGCCTGCAAATGGGACAAGAAGCATAGACTCCCTACAGCGTAGAAACAGTCCATTCAGCCCATCGAGCCCACACTGACCTTACAAAAGCATCCCACCCAGAACCACCTCCCTACTTTTCCCTGTAACCCTACATTTCCCACAGCTAACTCACCTAGCCTGCACCTCCCTGAACACAGTGGATAATTTACCATGGCCAATCCATCCAACCTGCACATCTTTGGACCATAGAAGGAAACCGGAGCACCCAGAGGAAGCCTGCACAGACTCAGAAAGAACTTTTAAACTCCACACAGTCTCCCAAGGGTGGAATTGAACCTTGGTCCCTAGAACTGTGAAGCAGCAGCACTAACTACTGAGCCACCAGTCACCCTAATTTAGTTTGGAAACTTGGTTGGCATGGACGAGCCGGACCGCGCTGCACAACTCTAAATTATGGGCAAAGACACAGGTGGACAGTGAAAGGATGCAGAGAGAAAGAGCTGCCCTAAGAGAAGGAATGTTGAGACTTGCACAAATTCTTGGGATCTTAAATGCAGGGTGTAAAATCTCTATAAGCTCCATTTTCCCTCAGGGGAGAGCACATTCATAATTGCCAGTACTTCTAGAATTTCCTTCCTGACTGTTGCAATTACTCCTCTTCCCAGACCCTCCACAGGGGAGACACTTTGACAACTTTATCACAAACAAGGATGCCATCTGCTGCAAATCATCTATGGTTGATAAGGAAAAATGCTAATGCCTGAACTTCCCGACAAGATGCTTAATGCATCAGTTTTACTTGCCAAAGTACTCCTTTTTCAGGCAGAATCTGTTGAAAATGCCTGTTCAGCTAAATTCTACCAACAAATCCCCAGTAGCAACATCAAATGTTGGCTTATTCTTATGGATGTGTTCCAATATCCAAAGTCTCTATAGATTTTCATTTTCTCATATTTATTCTCTGTTACAAGATGCAACCACAAGACATCCGCTTGATTATTGAAGCTGTCATTCACAGCCCGGTTAAACTTTTATTCTTCTTCCAGTTTAAGTTGTATTTTAATTCCAATAGTTATGTTTCAGGCAAATTCAATCTCCCACTTTACTCTTCAGATAATTTCCTCCTGACTGGTTTGTTCTTTGAGTACACATTGCTAAGTTTATCCAGAATGAATGAATTTACTATAGAGTTTACTGGGCTCAATGCTAATCCAACATAGCATGCAGGTTGGGCAGGCAAATGGCGTAGTGCTATTATTTTTGGATTAGTAATCCAGAGACTCCGGTAATTCTCTGGGCACCCAGGTTTGATCCAAATACTGCAGATGGTTGAATTTGAAATTAAAAAAATGTGAAGTTAAAAATATAATGATTAGCATAAGTGTGGAAGATGTAAGAACAGAAGCAGACCATTCAACTCATTGTCTCTGCTCCACGATTCAACAGCGAGTCTGATAATCATTAATTGCATCTTCCTACCTTTTCTCAATAACCCTTGATTCTCTTACTGATTAAAAATCTGTCCATCTTAGCCTCAAATCTAAATAATGATCCAGCCTCAACAGCCTTCTGTGGTAAATAATTCTGCAGATTTATGACACTCAGAGAAACAAAATTCTCCTCATCACTGTTTTAAGTGTGCAACCCTTACTCTTAGATTATGCAGTCTGGTCCTAGACTGTCCGACAAGGGGAAACAACCTCTGATCTATAGGTGTAGAGCTGGATGAACGCAGCAGTGTTCATCCAGCTCTACACCTTGTTATCTCAGGCTCCAGCATTGGCAGTTCCTACTATCTCCAACCTCTGATCTATGCTTTGTATAGCTATAGCAAGACCTCCTTATTTTATACTTTATTCCCTTTTCCATAAAGACCAACATTCTATTTGCTTTCCCCATTATGCACTGAAATTGGATGTTAGCTTTTTGTAATTCACGCACAAGAACTCACAAATCCTTCTCTTGACTAACTTCCTGCAGACTTCTTCTATTGAAAAAATATTCAGAGAGTGATGGGGACCTGTGTGAGATCGCTCTGTCATGTACCCACAATGCATTAGGACAGTGACTAATGCCATCTGTATAAGATCACACTGGGTCATTTCGTTTCTCCATGATGAGGTCAGTGCTGGAGCCCAGGCAGTAGGATACATTGGTGTCCCTGGGTGTACGGCGCCATCAACTGTGGCACTGGGAGGGCTATATCATAATGCTGTGGAATTCATCAACAGGAACGGATTCCGTTCCATTAATGCTCAGGTAATCTGTGATCATCAGTACCACTTCCTGGGGGTGTGTGCCCGTACCCTGGCAGCTGCTATGACTCCTGGAGGATTCTTATGTACCTGCTGTGTTTGAGGGTCCCAGTACCTTACAAGGCTGGTTACTGGGGACAAGAGCTACTCACTGTACCATGTGGCATGACACCATTGTGGAACATCTCGACTGATGTGGAGCACAGATACAGTGCTGCCCATACCTCAACCAGGGCCATGGTGGAGCAGACAATGGGGGTTACAGATGTGGTTCCACTTCTTGGAGATGTCTGGTGAGGTTGAGGGGATGGGGGAGTGCAGAATAGTTTGGATTGAGTATGCCGCATCATCCTGGCATTTTGACACCTGCAATTGGAACAGGCAATGAGGCGATGTGCTGGATGCTGAGGAGGCTGAGAATATTGAGGTGGAGGAAGCTGATGTTATCCATAACAGAGCTGCATCAGGTGCTACAAATCAGACAGAACCTCTTTAAAAATGCAGCAGGCAATCACTGAATATGACATTTTTTGATCATGATGCTGAAATCTGGTTGGCTTTGTGTAGGTAGAATTCTGCCTCTTTTTTCCTTCATTTCTGTTCTCCTTTCCTTTCTGCAAATAAAAGTTCATTTTGTGTTTGGAATTGTTTGATTGCTTGCCTGTATATGATGTTCCGTTACTTGATGATGACAAGCTGCACGTGTCCAGTGGGCATTGGAGACAGGGTAGCGCTGACTTCAAGGATGTTCAGATAGCATGTAGCTAGGGACAGGTAAACAGTGAGGCACAGTGGTTAAGCAACAATGAGGGTGAGAGAATGGTGTTATCTGTGTTAGGGAGTGTCAGCCATGGCTTTGTGGCTGCTGTGTTATTAAATTGTCAATGAGGGGCAATATCAGATTGCCAAAACTTGTCCAGATGGGCATTAGTGATCTGTGTTATTTTTTAAGAATAGTCCAACAGCTTCACCATACCTAATGCCACCTTTTCTGTTTCATTTTATAAACTTCCCACTTTAGTACATGTAAGCCAATGCTCTCGCATGAACAGTAACATTCGCATGAACAGTAACATACACATAAAAGCTCCATAAGTTAATATATTATTTACTTTTGCATTGTATTAATTATTTTAGATCATTTAACCAAGCTTTCATCTCTTTCCTGTTAATGAATGCAGACTGGTTATGGTGAAGCTCCCTATGTTGAGTTTGTCTTATGATGGTGGTATGGGCACCAAAGAAGAAATTGGTATTCTGACTGAAGAACAATGTTATGGGATGAGAAGAGGAAGGCAGGATAGGAAAATATTGGTCAAGCTTCAATCTGAATTCAAGCTGTGAAGGATATTGTTTTGCAACCACAGGAACAATCTCCCATGATTGAGACGTATTAGAGATAATACCTTGTAGATGACTGCTAATGTTTATTCAAGCACAATTTTGAAGAAGAAGCCTGCAAAAAATATATACGGTGATATCTTCAAACATGACAGGGATGTAAATTAAAACCAATTAAATGGCCAAACCAGGTATTAACTTTACAAGGCACAGTCATTGCAAGAAAAGAGATATAAAGAAAAAAACTTTGTAAGGAACCCACCACTTTGGTAAGGCTAGAGAGAATTGGTTGCCTGCTCAGGAAGATATTTCAAGAGAAACCATTAACGGGTTAACCACCTGAGACATACTATAGTCCATAGTAATTTTAAGCAACCAGGTTCATTGTGAGTATATACTATTGCATACTAGTTTAAAAAAGGTGTACCACATTAATTAAAGCAGTATTCAGGATGTTGCATGTCACTGATTTCTAGACCGGAATCAAAAGGGCTTTACATATGGGGCAATTTGAAAGCCCAGTTCTTTAGATTATTGATCCTAAATCTGTGAATGACTAACCCAGCGATACAAAAGTGGCAGTATTGTTGCCATAATAAAGGGCTGTCTAGGCTTGTGAGGCTGTAGTCTCACATTTTACTTTAGAATATACACTGGAACTGTATTCACTAGTATTTTAATGCATTATTCAGAGAGCCCTGCAAACCTCCAGACAGACATTTTACTTAATCAAAAATCAGGTTTCCTTAGAAGTCTCTCCCTCAAGTGCTAGTCTTTGACTCTGACATAATCCAATTTCTAATCAAATAGACATGGAATTCTCAAAAATTGCAAGTCGGTGTTAACATCCTTAACTCACTGACAAAATGTCTTCACACACCATATCTTTCTGTGGTGGGTGAAAAAAAATCTGAACTGTTGCTCTGCCCTGTATTTCTTAGTGTTAGAATGCTTGTCAAATGTTGACATTACAGAGAGGATGTGTGTCTACTTTTACTGAAGGAAAATGTTCAATAGTACATTGTTCTCTGCCTCAAGTATCAAATACAAAAGCAGGTTAAAGTTAGTTATCTTGAGTAGACATCATAATTGTTGTGTTAACAACAGGAGGTCTTTTCAATGTTCCCTGACCTACAGAGAACACTTAATCTTGCTCTATAAGCATTCTAAGATAACAAGGTGTGGAGCTGGATGAACACAGCAGACCAAGCAGCATCAGAGGAGCAGGAAAGCTGACGGTTCGGCCCTAGACCGTTCGGGCCTATAAGTATTCTAGTGGTTTCATATATCCCAAAACTCCATACATTCAGTGCTTCCACTTTGCCTGTCGTGATTTTTTTTTTAATTTTGCCAAATAGTTTGTGCTTCTTGATGCATATGAAATTTGTTCAAGGGTCAAAATAATTGACTTGCACTTTTGCAGCAAAAGAGACATGTGGTGCAATGAACAGAGCCCCCAACACTGTATTACAGGTTTGAGTCCTAGTGACTTGATGGCCACATTCGTATTCAGCTAAACAGGTTGATTGCCAACCTGTATATCCTTCCAATTTGCCCATTGCAGGCAAGACTGAAAGAAACCCCCGCCAGTCATTCCAGATGTGAAGCAAAAGACTTACAGAGATTCACAAGGGTTTTGTTGTAAATCTATAGTTTAAAACAAACACTAGTTTTCATGGAGGCTTTTTGAAGCCCCTCAAATTACAGCATCTAGATTCAAGCTGTCTCCAGAAAAGAAAACTAAGCATGTGCTTTGTCTGTTCCATGGTCGCTTGGTGCCCATCTCTTCCTAACGGCTTTGAGGGTGTTGGTATACAGCACATGCTCCATCTCCAAGGACATCCGGGCACATACGTAGACTTGGAAGATAGCCAAGCAATGGAGAATTATGACCTGCCCCATGGCCCAGGAGCAAGCTCACGAGGAGGTCCTCTGATTTGTCTATCCACCACTGGAGATTAGGACCATGGGCTGGAATGCAACTGAAAAAAAAAGCAAATACTTTAAGTAAAAATGGGGTGAAATCTCCCACAACCAACATACTCATGGTCCATAGCACATCAAAATAAAGAGTTGGACTGGTTGTCCATGGACACCCTCCCATGCGCAGAGCTTTCCACTGGGAAGACTCCAGCTCTTTCTTTATAAGAAGCCTTCACCAAAAGAAGCCAACCTTTTTTTTAATAAACATCCACACATTCCATCAACTAAAAAAACAAAGCACTATCCACCAAGGGCAGTGTAGTAATAATTAAACAGGGGAGGGTAGGAAGATAGGGAGGGAATCAAATTAAAATGGAATTGGAGGGGAGTTTTTTTTCCTAATGTTTCATACATTTTCACAAGTCTAATCAGCATCGCTAGCTCCCAAACAACCCTGGAACTATTCTGCTTGAGGCTTAAAGACCCTTTATTTCTAACCTTGATACTGGTCACTTCCATGAATGTGCCAATGTACTCACCATGATCAAGGCTTTACTTAATGGTCACACCACTGCCATAAAAGGTCAGGCCTTGGATCTGGAGGCCTGGTATTGATGAGGGTTTTCAGTGTGTTAGATCACTCCAATTCTCTTTTTTTCATGTAGTCCAGGAGAATGACACAGGCTACCCATGCCCTAGTCAGTGCCACAAAGCCAACTGGTCCAGATTTCCCAAAACACTGCACCTTGCTGCTGAGTCCTCAAGTTTCAGGACTGCTTGTGATCCCCTCAGTAGAAGGTCAGCTACCAAAATGGTAGCAAATGCTTAAATGTTTCATGGGATCACTATGACAAACAGGGTCAAAGAAAAACAAAATGAGTTACAACTGGCTATACAAAGGTGACTAGTAATTATTTCTGTTAACTGTTGGATGCAGACAGGGTTGAGCTGTCATTGGCACTGATATTGCTTCAGAAGCTTAAAATACAGGGCACAGCCAATGCTCCCTCATGCTGCTTCACTCTGTGCATGACGACAAAGATGCACATTTTCCTCCTGGTGTGGAGTCTTGGAGCTATTCTTGTGGTAATGATGAATGGCTGACTCAGCAAATGCTGCTGATGTTACATGATGTAATGTGGTTGCAGTTCATTGTTTAGAAATGACGGATCAAACCAGACTTTTACCCACTGACATAGTGTTTATTGCCCAGTTCAATACTCAGATTGTGCCTGCAGCAAGACACTTACTCAAATGGCGTTCTCCAACTGCTTGATGTGCTGATGTAGAATGCATTTGTTAATGACGCGATGATGTATAAAGTGATGTAACATTGAAATCAGCAGTTACCTGTTATTCAGACATAAAAGGGAGGATAGAATATTAACTACATTTAGCTATTTACCTGTACTTCATTCAATCTAGTCTATTGTATTCTCTGTTCACAGTATGGTCTCCTCTACATTGGAGAGACAAAACACATACTGGGTGATTGCTTTGCAGAACACCTATGTTCAGTCCACAAAAATGATATTGATATTCCAGTTGCTTGCTATTTCAATAAACCACCATGTACTTCAACACACTACCATGTTCCCTGGCCAAAATTTCTGTCACAGATCTACTGCAATGTTCTGGTGAGCCTCAACAAAAACTTGAAGAATAACATCTCATTTTCCGCTTGAAGAGTCTGCAGATCTAGGACTCACAATCAAGTTCAATGACTTTAGAGTCTGATTCCATTCTTCGATGTTATTTATCCACACCCACACCCTCAACATTTAATGACGTGGATTGTTTTAGTCACCCATAAGTCATCCATTCTCACATACTCCTGGGCTCATTACCACATTATATGGGTTACATTCAGTACAGCTCACCCATTTTCTCCTACTCTTAGATCACATTATCATTTATTCAGCTTTTCCTCTGTCCTGGCCTATTATCCATAAGCTCCTTTTTACCTACCCGTTTCATATCCCTTTGCTCCCTGGGCTCCATCTCCACCGATCTGCTCACCTCTCCCCTTCACCCCCTCCCCACTAAGTTTGGCCTCAGCATAAATACTATGTTTTCCTAGCTGCTAACAGTTCTGATGAAGCATTACTGGGTGCAAAGCATTAACTTTGCTTTTTTCCTGCAAATGTTGAGTTTCTCCAGTGATTTCTGTTTTTGTTGTAGAATATTAGCGAGCTGTATGATAGAAATTAGTATTGTGTAAAACAGTATATAAATAATGGGCACAGAAATGTTTGGAGAAACTCAACATGTCCGGCAGCATCTAAGTAGAGAAAGCAAACATAATGTTTCAAGTCCAATGATCCTTCTTAAGATCCCGTTTAACTCTCTTTCTTACCTCAGATGCTGCTAGACCTGTTTGTTTCTCCAGAAATTTCTGTTTTTATTTCTGATTTCTGCAGTTCATAGTTCTTTGTTTTATATCATTGTAAATAACAGAGTTTGATGGAATTCCTGAGAATCAGATAGTAATCACTCTTCTGTGAGGCAGAGACCCAGATATTGTGCACCAAAAATGGATACAGGTACAGTCTAAGGGAGCAATCTGTTAGCAGTGCAGAATTCCAAGTCCCATAGCCCAAGCCACCTCGTAGTGGCTTGACCCATCTCAATCTGATCTAATGGTTATATTAATAAAGACAAAACAATCCAGTTATGCTTTAAGCAACACTTTACTTGCACTTCCCAGAATCTAATCTATTGCATTCCCTGCTCGCAATGTGGTCTCTTCTATATTGGGGGAATGATTTGTAGACTGGGTGACCGCTTCACAGAACATCTATACTCTGCCTGCAAAAAAGACCTTGAGCTTCCAGTTGCCTGCCACTTTAACGCACCATGCTGTTCCCTGGCCAACTTCTCTGTCTCGGGCTTGCTGCAGTGTTCCAGCAAGTTGGAAGAACAACACTTCATTTCCCGCTTAGAGACCCTGCAGCTCTCTGGACTCAATATCAAGTTCATTAATTTTAAAGCTTGAACTCTCCCATGTCCTAGCCCCCTAACCCACACACCAGGCGTTGTTGTCACATAGCCAGCCATTAAACATTACCTATTGTTAGCCACTAACAGTCTCCATTAACAGCTATTCACCCTCCTAGCCAGATCGGTATCAACTCCTTTGTCTTTTCTCTCTTTGTGCTCTATCCCCACCAATTGTTTACTTCTTACCCCTCCCGCTACCTTATCTTCTGCATATAAACTGACATTTTCCTAGTTATCATTAGTTCTGAAGAAGGGTCACTGGACCTGAAATGTTAACTTTGACTTTTTCTTTACAGATGCTGCCAGACCTTCTGAGCTTCTCCAGCACCTTCTGTTTTTGTTTCAACTATGCTTACCTGGATGAGTGCAATCTCTACAAAGTTAAGAAGTGCAATATTTCGTGAGTTGTTGAATAGGTGGGTCAGACATTGGGTGATTTTTTTTCAATATTTCAATCCCCACTTTGAAGACGAACAGTGGATGCTAGACACCAATGGAGGACCTAGTCCAATATTTTTAGCACAGAATGAGCATGTGTGTTTGGCACCATGCTGGACATTTCTGCATCAGTATCACCTGACAGGATAACTTTTTGGGATAACAAGCGTGGGGCTGGATGAACACAGCAGGTCAAGCAGCATCATAGGAGCAGGAAAACTTGACGTTTCGGGCCTAGACCCTTCATCAGAAATGGGGGAGGGGAAGAGGGTTCTGAAATAAATAGGGAGTGGGAGAGAGATTCCCTGAGGTTTGTCCGGAACTTTTTGGGTCTGCATTTCCAGTTCTCAAATACATTTGTGGTAAATATGCAGCAATTGATTTGCCTGCATGTAAGACTGTGGATTTCTGGAAATTTCTATGTAAAATGTCTATTAGCTGCTTCAGCACTAAAATTTAGCTTGGACTAGTTCACTTTTATATTTCAAGCATGTTGAGTCATGCATTATGATTTTCATGCAAATGACAATACAGCAGTAATAATAATTGAAAAATGTCATAAGATGTTTCACTATAATGTATAAAAATATGAATTAGGACAGAATACAACTTGGGCTCTTGGGCTTATTCCACCATTCAATAAGATCACGGCAGATCTTATCGTGGTTTCAATTCCATTTTTTCTGCCTGCCCCTGCTTGCCATCGACTCTCTTATTTGTGAAGACTCTGCCTTAAAAACTATTCAACGACCCTGTCTTAACTTCTCTCTGGGGAATAAAGTTCCATAGACTCACAGCCATTGGAGAGAGAAAACAAAATTCTTCTCTCCTTAAGAGGGAAACACCTTATTCTTTTTTTATTCATGATGTGGAGGTGCCAGTGTTGGACTGGGGTGGACAAGGTCAGAAATCACACAACACCAGGTCAAAGTTCAACAGATTTATGTGAAAACACAAGCTTTCGGAGCCTCACTCCTCCTTCAGGTGTTAGTGAGAGAGGTAGGATCAGACACAGAATTTATAAGTAAAATTATAAATTCTGTGAGTGATACTACTTCTCTCACTCACATTTGAAGAAGGAGTGAGGCTCAGAAAGCTTGTGTTTTCACTTAAACCTGTTGGATTATAACCTGGTGTTGTGTGATTTCTGACTTTTTTTTATTCAGTCATGGGATATGGGCATCCTGGAGGGGGTCAGCATTTATGACTGCCCGTGAGAAAAAGTTGGTGATATATCTTCTTGAACTGTTGTGGTCCGTGTGCAGTAGGTTGACCCACAATGCCGTTAGGAAGGGAATTGAGGATTTTGACCCAGCAACAGTGAAGGAATGGCAATATATTTCCAAGTCAGGATGTTGAAGGCTTAAGAAGGAATTTGAAGGTGGTGGTGTTCCTATGTATCTAATGCCCTTGTCCTTCCAGATGGAAATGGTCGTGAGTTTGAAAGGCGCTGTCTAAAGATCTTGGCAAATTTCTGCTGTATATCTTGTAGTTAGTAGACAGTGCTGCTATTGAGTATTGGTGGTGGAGTTGGTAGATGCTTGTGGATGTGGCATCAATCAAGCATGCTGCTTTTGCCTGGATGATATCAAGCTTCTTGAGTGTTGTTGGAGCTGCATCTATTCAGGCAATTGTTCAGGAATATTCCATCAGTCTCCTGACTTCTGCCTTTTGGACAATGGACCGGCTTTGGGGAGTCAGGAGGTGAGTTATTCACTGCAGTAAACCCAGCTTCACCCTGCTCTTGTAGACACTATCTTTGTCTGACAAGTCCAGTTGAGTTTCTGGTCGATGGTAACCCCTAGGATGTTGATAATGGGGGATTCTCTGATGGTAGCACCATTGAATGTCAAGGGGTGGTGCTTAGATTGTCTCTTATTGGGGATGGTCATTGTCTGTCATTTGCATGGTGCAAATGTGACTTTTCACTTGTCAGTCCTAGCATAGATACAGTCCTGATTTTGTTGTATTTGAATGTGGTCTGCTTCAGTAACCGAGGAGTCACAAATGGTGCTGAAAATTGGGCAATTATCAGCAAATATCCCCACTTCTGATCTTATGATGGAGAGAATGTCATTGATGAAGCAGCTGAAGATGATTGGGTCTTGGGCATTACCCTGAAGAACACCTGCAGATATGCCCTGGAACTGACATGACTGACCTCCAACAATCATAACCATCTTCCAATGTGTCACGTATGACTCCAACCAGTGGAGAGTTTGTCCTGATAATTCCATTTTTGCTGGGGTTCCTTGATACAATGGTCAATCAAATGCAGTCTCGATGTCAAGGTCTGTCACTGTCACCTCACCTTTTGAAGTGATGTCCCTAATTCTAGTACATGGTCCGCATATGACTAGAAATAAAATGTATACGTTTTTCATTTGAAATGTATCCATTTTGCAAGTGCTGCACATGGTGGAGGAATTGGACTTTGATCATCTGACTGTTCACTCCTTCGAACTAATCAGGACTACACATATTGGTAATTTCAGCCACATTATTAATAATACCATGTCAATGTTCGATAGATGATATATAGTTAAATAGGAGAGGCAGCCACAGATCCACTGTGGTAATAACAACAGCATCATGTCTTTGTCTTTTCTAGTTAAATTCAGAATGTAAACTCGATTTTCATCGCCTTTGATTTGTTGCTTTATTCATATGGACAGTCTGTCACCACTTCAGAATAATTAAGAGAAAAGTAAATGAACTAGGCTTGGGTTCATTTTCATGATGGCAGTACTTTCAGCTTTGGATTTTAAAACATCAACACAACAAGAGCAGCCAAGGGGCTAAAAGTGAATGGATAAAGCTGAACTAAGTACAACATGTCCTTTATTGACTTTTTGTCTCAGGCACCTTATTATCATATCATTTCTGCATCTCCCATCAAATTGGCATTAGTGGACATAATGATAACACACAGGTAACTCAAGTTCTGTTTTTGGCTTGACGCAGTGACACTCCCATGAAAACAAGGACAAATCCAACCAAGCAAATACCCCCAATTATCAGCAAAATGATGGAAGCGGTTATTAACAGTGCTGTCATGTTGTATGTAACAGCAATCACTGATCCTTGATGTAGGTTCTACCAGTGTCATTCAGCTCCTACCTTTATTACTGCCTTATTCCAAACATAGAAGGAAAGAGCTGAATTATCCTGACATCAAGATATTTGACTGAGGAATCCTACCTTAATTGAAAATAATGAGAATCCAGAGAAAACTCTCTGCTGGTTGGAGACACATAGGAAGATAGTTGTGGTTGTTGGAAATCAGTCATCTTATTTCCATGACATCTTTGCAGGAATTCCTCAGGGTAGTATCCTTGACCCAACCATCTTCATTTGCTTCATCAATGACTTTCCTGCCATTGTAGGGTCATAAATGGGGATATTGATTGATAATTGTGCAATGTTCAGTGCTATTCATAACTCCTGAGACACCAAAACAGCGACAAGCTTGGGCAATATCTAGGCTTGGGCTGGTAAGTCCAAAATAATGTTGCCTGACACTTGCATAACATGAATGAACATCTCCAACTAGAGACAGTCTAACTATCATCCTTTGATGTTTAAACACATTACTTTCGCTGAATCCCCTATGATCAACATCTTGGGGTTACCATTGACCAGAAACAGAACTGGACAGGTCATACAGTGGCTACAACAGTATGTCAAAGGTTAGGAATTCTATAGCAAGTAACTCACCTTCTGACCTTTTAAAGCCTGTTCACTATCCACAAGGAACGAGTCAGGAGTGTGATGGAATACTTCCTATTTTCCTGGATGAGTGCAACTCAACAGCACTCAAGAAGCTTGACACTATCCAGAACAAAGTAACTCATTTGTTTGGAATCACTAATCCACAAACATTCACTCACGCCATCACCAATGCACAGTAGCAGCAGTGCGTATTATTTACAAGGTACACTGGCAGATTTTCATCAAGGCATCTTCTCTTATTTAACATGATTTCAAGGCACCTGTAAATTTGGGTTTGAGACAGACTAGTCAAGGAAAAGGCAAAATTGGGAACGCCAGACCTAGCCTTCAAAGCAACAATATTTTTTATGTTAATGCTAAAGACTGCTGTATATAGAATCACAGATATACCAGACTCTGATCTTATAGTTACATTAGGTAAGGAACAACCTGTCTTCTTCATCTGTTCATGTTCATGTGTTCAATTGAGTTTTCTAGTCTAGGATGTTGCAATTTGGTTGTGTTCCTCCGGACAGTGCAGTGCAGTGTTTTAACTCCACCCAAGCAGTGTCATTTATACTCAATGAAGTGCAACTCTGTGACATTGTTGCAAGGTTGCTCCAGTGTCCCGAAACACTAACACAATGTCCCTCCTCAAGCATTTTTATCTTGTCATAAATGTCGATTAACAGTTATATATATTCTGAAAGGAGTTAAGGTGACTTCTTTTTACATATATTGTATATTTTCCCCAATAGCTCCGACACCTCCCCAAGTCTTTAACTTGATTCATCTGTTTCAATAGATGAATTTGGAAAATTTATGACCAGGTATTGAAACACTTTAAGTAAAATTAGTGATCTTGCTTGTTCTCTGCTGGCTTCCAGCAGATCAGAATTCAAACAATCTGGCAGGAGAAAACTGAGCTGTTGAGTTCTCATTCAATTCTGCAGTTTCAAAGATGGTTATCTTTCTGCTGCTCTTTTATCAGTACTGGGTACTGTTGTTAGCTGCGCTAGGGAAAATATGAAGTAGTCGATGTGTTATTGTTCTTCATGTAAAGAAGTCACAATGTTGCCGTATTCTTCAAGGTTCTTTTCCAACTTAAGAAATAGCAAGTCGTGTGAGCGGACAGCACTTTGACCGTATCTGCATTTGATTTACGGAACAGTTCATGATCCACTGATTGGGAGACTAACAGAAGGAGAGAGCAATTTTGATAACCATCTCCATGATAACCCTTAAAGCTGGAGCCTCCCAAGGATGCGTTCTCAGCCCCCTACTGTATTCCCTGTACAATCATGACTGTGTAGCCAAATTCCAAACGAAAGCCATTTACACGTTTGCTGACAACATCACAGTGGTAGGATGGATATCAAACAATGAGTTAGAATACAGAAAGGAGATAGACGGCTTAGTGTCGTGGTGCAATGATGATCTCTCTCCCAATATTGGCAAAACAAAAGAACTGATCATTGACTACAGGAAGAAAGGATAAGAACACGCCCCATCTACATCAATGGAGCAGACTTTGAGAGCATTGAGGGTGTTAAGTTTCTAGGACTGACGATAACTGACATCTTGTCCTAGGCTTCCCATGTAGACGCAATGGTCAAGAAGGCACAACAATGCCTCTTCTCTTCTCTATCGGGCAGCTTAGGAAATTTGGCATGTCCAAAAGGACCCTCCCCAACTTTTATAGATGCACCATTGAAAGCATACTATCCACGTGCATAAAGGCCTCATATGGCAACTGCTCTGCCCGGGGCCATAAGAACCTACTGAAGGTGGTATGCACAGTCCAGACCATCACAGAAGCCAACTTTGCATCTATGGACTCCGTTCATACTTCTCATTGCTGCAGAAAGGCTGTCAACATCATTCAAGAGCCCCCATTACCCTGGATACTGCTCTCCTACAAACTCTTCCAATAGACAGAAGATACAAAAGCTTGAACACATGCACCAACAGGTTCAAAAACAGCTTCTTCCCTGCCATTATTAGACTGATGAATGGACTCTCTAACTTCGAATAATGTTGATCTTGTTAATGCTGATCTTCCTTCACTCACCTCATGTGCAGTATAACCTGTATGCCTCACTCTGTCTAAACTCCCCCTGATCTGCGTGTCCTTGCTTACTATGATCTGCCTGTACTACTCACAAACAAAGCTTTTCACTGCACTTAGGTATACGTGACTACAATAAATCAAATCAAATCAAAGCAAATAAAAGGGAGTTGATTAGCTTTTTTGGCTGGATGATTTGTTTGCAATGCAGAGTAATACCAACAGACTCAGGTTCAATTCCCATACTGGCTGAGGTGATTATGAAGGTACAACTTTCTCAGCCTTGCTGCTTGCCTGAGGTAAGGTGACCCTCAGGTTAAACCACCACCAGTCATCTCTCTCTAATTAGAAAGTAGCCTATGGCCTGCTTGGACTTTGGCAACCTTTCCCTTTCAGACAAAATACCTCAGTAAAATGCTTTTAGTACTTTGCTTTAGTGTCAATCCCATCTTAAAACCACTGATTGATTTTTAAATGCTCACTGGGTTTCTCAGCCTACAGTTAACTTTTAAATTCTATTTGTTGGTGGGATTAGAAAAATTCTCTCAATTGTCATTCTTCATTGATCAGAAAACTGAAGAACACAGAATGGGACATCACAGCACAGTTAGCAATAAAGAAAACTGCTTTGAAGTTAAACCATTGTCGGCCTTTCTTGCAAGAATTGAAAATACTGCAATGGCTCCACCATTAAAACTTCACAGTGCAGCAGAGGCACTTATTCTTTCCTCTCCCACGGCTCTTTGCTGATGATTCTTCAAGCATTTTTTAAATAATTGCATGTAAAATTAGAATGGGTAGAAAATAATAATTCATAGGCAGGAACACTGAATGCAGCAAATGCTTAAGAAATTTTCCCAGCCACCTGCCGCTGCATTTTATTAGCCTAATATTTAAGCTTTGTAAATATCCTTTTGTTATTAGGTCTATTAACAAGGATTGTACCGTGTCACTGTTTAAAAAACTGACCTCCATCAAGAAAATGTTGCCTATCAACTCCTCAAAATGACCTCTTGCACATGATTCCTCTGCTGGGCTTCAAGTCATCATTTGCAAGACTGCCATTGAGCTCAGTGTTTAACTTCACCTCCACAGCCTCTTACCTTTGTCTCCCAGTTCTGTTCAGGCTCCTTCCAACCCCTTTCCTAATTGCATAAACACAATGGACCTGTGAAATTAATTATTACATCATGGTGTTGCCCCACCTAACTAATTTTCCCCTTCCTTACTCTATTTTTCTCCCCTTCTCCATTTTCTTTTCCTGCTTACCGTCTGTGTCATTTCTAAACCCTCTTCAACTTTAATAGATTTAAGTTTCCTGGTGCTGTTTCTTTTTCAACGTTGACATCCAATGTCTACATTCATCCACCCTTACAATTATCTGAAAGCTCTGTGCTGCATTCTTAACTGAAGGTCCGACTATCTAACTAAATTCGAGCTTTCATGTTCTACCTCTCTACTTATTTTAAAACTATTACACTTCTGAGTTTTTCCAGGTCTAACAAACCTGGCTTGAGAGAAAGGAACCCAGATCTTTGGATTTTCATTTTATGGGGCTGGGCAATAACAGGATTTAGGCCTGCCAATCCCAGAATGGGTTTGGAGGAAGCTGCCAGGTGTGGAACTGGGCTGTTGACAAGGCCCTCTGACAACAACCTAGCTGTAAAATGAAACAAAACAAAACCAGAAACTGACCCTCACTCTTACACACCCTTTAGCCAATCCATGCAACACATGCTCCCCTCAAACTCTGGGATCTCCCATACCATTCATGCCAACAAATTTGACTTTATTTACCTCTCATGGCCCTATGTAGCTTCTATGCCAACTTAGTATCAACTCATGCCAATCCAGCTCCCCTACCCACTTGGATCTTACCACTTCCATGCCAACTCTTAGTGCCATTTATGGACAGACCTCAGGAACAATTCTGAGATGAAACACGTTATCGTTTTAAGTGCCTGTTGGCAACTTTAAAAAAAAATTGATAAAGGCCCACTCAAAGCCTTTCAACTCCTTCAATTTTTAAAACCATATTTTAGAAGCACATGTTTATATTCATTGTCCCATGTCAAAGATATGGAGCTGTCAGGGAAATTGTGAACTCATAGTGATGATAATAGGTTGTTGAACTAACATTATCATGGAACACTAATCCTATAATGATGAGCCTCAGGTCTATTTCAATAGACAGCTAGTGAAATTGCATAGATTGGTATTTCTCAGCTGTAGAATACTATTATTCAATACTATAAGGAGTTTGGGGATTTAAATGATTTGACGGATACACAATTACATTGAATACATTTTTATGCACATTCATCCCAGCAATCAAAATTGGAATAGTTTAAGGTAACTGCTCTTTTACATGTGCACTTGCCCCTGTGAACCATGGATGTGCAAGGGACCACCTGCTCTAATTCCCTAGCAACCCTCACCTCACCACCTCAACATAGGGAAAATGGCAGGTGTCAGAGTGGGAATGGATTCTGAAACCAGGCCTCTGGCGTCATTTTGGTTAAAGGGTTGAAACCTTCCAACCCTGTGAAAATTTGGGCCCCAGTTATGATCACTATAATTACTTGTTCATACAATTAATTGATGTCTAAGTGCATTGACATTATAAATTAGTTGCCATGTTTCCGACATTGAATCAGTCAAGCACTTCAAAAGTACCCAATTGAATATGAAGCATTTGTAAGATAATCAAGGGTACTAATATCAATTCAAGTCTTCCTTTAATTCCTTCTACTGACAACTTAGCTTTAAAATGTTCGATTTTCAATTAAATTATTGTATGAATGATTAATGTTGCATGTATATCATTTTCTGAAGTCTGAATAGCAATTAGCCTGATTTTCTGGTACAGTATTTTATCTGGCTCAATTAGGAGAGTTATTAGAAATGTTCATTTACTTCCAAGAATATACTCACACAGAGATATGAAAGAATAAATGTCTGTGAGTGGCAAATGAGTCGCCAATGGAACTTAGTTTAATAAAGAGAATACAGTTTAAATCTGCCACTGATTATTTCTCAACTTACTTAATAGCTGTGCTGATTTTGTCTTCTATATTAAAGCTTACCCAAAGGCTGAATAGAATTGAATTACGGAAATTTCTTTAGTATCTCATAATGAACAAAACTGCACATTTAATCCATGTGTGAAACGAGCAGCCTAGATACATTTAAGAGAAAGTTTGATAAACAAATAAACAGGATGGAATAGAAGAATATGTTGATGAAGTTCAAAGATAAAGAAAATTGCTGAACATGGACTTGTTAGGCTAGATGAGGTGTTTCTGTGAGATAAATTCCACATCACACTGAATAATATTAAATGACTTTAGCATGTTTTTGTCATTTGCTTATTTCCTAAACTAATTGTCACCAAAATTTGCCTTAATGTCATTTATTATAATCAGGTATTATTATGTTATTTATATTGAGGTGACATTTTCTCTAAACTCAACCAAAACTAATTAAAGACATCAATGTATCAAATTTAAGCCAACTTACACAAGTCATCAATGTATCTTGTGTAAGTTGGTTTTAATTTGGCTTCTGAAATGAACTGCTGTTTTGATTGGATGTAAATTTATCCCATGAAAAGGTAAAGAGCTAAGCATTGAAAATTTTTGTAACTATTGTCATCCTTTAGCGTAAAGGCCAGTTTTACGTATTCTATATTACGGGCAGGAATATCAACTGTTGCCTCATTGCACTTCTCTGCTCCTATCACTATATGCTTTAAGTAGGTAGGTTTTTGCTTTAAACTAACAGTTAAGTTCATTACCTCGTCTGTAAAATACAATTTTCTGTTCAATTAAAGCAATGCTGTCCTTTTCTGCAGCAGTGAGATAACCAATCATTGTAACACAGCTCTACACAATTAAAATTATGGCTGTAGTTTTCTTTTAATATGTTAAGTTCTTATTGAGTGGCTTATTGAGTAATGTGGCTCTTAGCTCAGTTACAAGCTACATTTCTGTCATGCTTATCTCTCAATTGTGATAAATGAAAATGAGTGTAAAGTTTCTGTAAACTGTAAGCTTTGTAACTCCATCAACTGTTCCATTATCTTCTGACAGGGAGAAAGCATCTTATAGTCTTCAACTAGTGTAGTTGATCCTAGAATCAATGGAATTCAGATCCATCTACAGGTAGTTCTCCTATAACGTGGTAGTTACTTTCTTGTGTGACCTTGTGCTGTAGAAAATTGCCATATAAAATTGCATCACAGGGAAATTGCTGGATATACAGCAGAAAGTTCATGTTATTCTAACAGCGTCCACTATTCATCAAACGCGTTTCAGCCAATTCGCCTTAACAAAACATGTGTTATAGCAGAACAACCTCTATATAGTATTTGGGTACAGCTGGTTACACCTAAAAGTGGTCTAAGCATCTTAGATTTAGGATTGTGCCCATACTGTTAAAATATCTAACGGCACAATAAAGGGATCCCAGAGGATCTCCTAGTGATCTGATCTACATAGGGTGCCCCTGTACAATCTCTTCAATCCTTTCACAGATAGACCAACAAAGTATTTCATCAGACTTAGCCAGGTAAAAATAATTAAGATGCTCTGTTTCACAGAAAGTGAGCACACCAAGCAACAATTTTGATTGACTTCCTTTTGTCTTTGAGTGATAATACAAAATAATGAATACGCTATGGTTCCCTACATCAGTATATAGATCTGCTTAACTTAAAATAATTTTCTAACTCTGCATTCTGTTCTACCAAGAATGGACAAAAATGTGTCCTTGCAGCTCCTGTTTAGAAACTGAGCTGACTCTGTTGAAAGGCATTTTTATCTTCTTCTGTTCATATGCTAAGGAATACAATTCCTACTGAGTACTGGGGCCAGACATAGTTCAGACAAAATGTGAGAATGACATACATCAATTACAGTGACAGATTCATTATTGCTGACAGGCATTTTGGCCACAACTTCAAAGTTTGCCTCCTTAACATGCTTGTTAGCTTTTGAACTTGAGCCTTTTCAATATCTTAAATGGATGTAGTTTGCTTTAAAAGACTATCAGCAAAATTAATTTTGTGAACTTTGTGAAAAGAATCCCAAGACATTAGTGGGTGGCACGGTGGCTCAGTGGCTAGCACTGCTGCCTCACAGTGCCAGGAATTTGGGTTCAATTCCAGCCTCAGGCAGCTGTCTGTATGGAGTTTGCACATTCTCCCTGTGTCTGCATGGGTTTTCTCTGGTTTCCTCCCACAGTCCAAGGATGTGCAGGGTAGGTCAATTGGCCATGCTAAACTGCCCATAGTGTCCAGGGATGTGTTGGTTAGATAGGGGAATGGGTCTGGGTGGGATGCTCTTCAGAGGGGTGGTGTGCATTTGTTGGGCTGAATGGCCTGTTTCTGCACTGTAAGGATTCTATGATCACACCAGTTAATGGAACTCAAAATCTTTCTGTTTACACAGTTGTAGATGCTGAAATAGGTGTTATTGAAATGGCTATAGATGAAGTTTTGAAAGATCCTTAACACAAATAGAAGGCCTCTGATTAACTTATTTCAGGAACACCAAAAATCCTTATTCAATGTAAAGCCAAAAGACTGCTGGAAAAACTCAGCAGGTCTAGCAGCATCTGCGGAGAGAAAGCAGAGGTAATGGTCTGGATCCAGTGAACTGTCCTCACAACAAGGTCACTGGACCCAAAACATTAATTCTGTTTTCCCTCCGCAGATGCTGTCAGACCTGCTGAGTTTTTCCAGCAACTTGTTGTTCCTGTTTCTGATTTTCAGCATCAGCAGTTTTTTTGGATTTTGTTTTTCCTATTCAATGCAGCTGCCAACATATTGTTCAAGGTCAATGAGGTGAATTTTTCTAGCTCCTGTATATCATGGGCAATGGCGATACTATTGGGAAAATACACTGAAATTACAAAAATGAGTTTCTCAATGTCAGATAAAAGAAGCCTAATTTTGCATATAAAGTTTCAATAGCTAGGTAAGAATCTCACTAGTAAGTAGCGAGACGTAGGGTTGAATGTCACAGACAGTGTAGAGTTGGAGGGGCCGGGCACCTCTGGAGAAAACATCTGGGATTATTGTATGTGGTTCCTCCTCTGGCTAGATGCCTACTGGCACCATCCTGTTCCTCTGTGAGGAAAGGGCAGCCAGAATAAGGCTCCTCATACCCCTGTCAACTTGCTAATGACCCTGACCACCAGTAGCTGATGCAATGGAGTGCAGGCCTGAGTGTATCTCCATCATTCAGTGAGCTTTTTGTTGGACTGGGCGGCCTCCAACCTATCATTGGGAATACATAGATTTGTGCATGCCAGATACAGCATGGTACAGATGGTGTTTGTGGGCTCTGCCTCCTTGATTGCAATGTGCTATATGCTTCCAACAAACCTGCCTGCTAATCCTATGACTGTGCATTTCCAAAAACTCCTTTTTATTTATTCATGGGATGTGGACATCACTGATTGGGCCTGCATTTATTGTTCATTCATAGCTGCCCTTGAGAAGGGGGTGGTGAGCTGCCCTCTTGAGCCTCTGCTGTCCATGTGCTGTAGTCAGACACATAATGCCATGAGGGAAGGAATTTGACTCAAAATCCAGAATTTTGGTCCAATGACGGTGAAGGAATAGCAATATATTTCCAAGTCAGGATAGTGTGCAGTTTGGAAGGAAACTTGCATTTGGTGGTGCTCCCATGTATCTGATGCCCTTGTCCTCCGAGATGATAGTTGTCGAGAGATTGGAAGGTGCTGTCAAAGGGTCTTTGGAGAATTTCTGCATTGCACCTCATAAATGGTAGAAGCTGTTGCTACTAAGCATCGGTAGCAGGAGGAGTAAAGTTTTGCAAATGTGTTGCTAATCATGTGGGCTGCTTTATCCTGAATGGATCAAGTTTCTTGAGTGTTGGTGGATTGTTGGACTGTTGTTGATGAGTGTTACACCCATCCAGCAAGGGGGAGGTATTCCATCAGGTACCTGACTTGCACCTTTTTGACAAACTCTGGGGAGTCAAAAGGTGAGATACTCACCACAGGATTTCTAACCATAGACCTGCTTCTGTAGCCACAGTCCTTAAATATCTAGTCCAGTTCAGTTTCGGATCAATAATAACCTCCAGGGTGTTGAGAGACGGGGATTCGGTGATGACAACGTCATTGAATGTCATGGGACAATGAATCTATTCTGTCTTACATATGATAATAATTTCCTGGTAGAATAAGAACCTCAATAAACGTGGTTGGAACATTCAGCCACTGATACAGGCACCCAGGCCTAGTTAGGGCCAGGAGTCCCGGTTAACCAGCAAGTCTTGCATTGATCACTAGGAGGAGCCGCATTCTTGTTCCAGCTGATGACGTTGCAGCTGCCAATCTGATTGCCCTGAGGAGCTTTTCTGCTGCAACTGCCGCTGACCCCAAATGCAGGAATAAGCAGTATCATTGTACCGTTGACACCACTGTGTCCAAATACTGAGACAGCTGGGAGGCAGCCACCATTACATTTCTGCTGCCGATACCACGCTGCTGCTTCCACCGATTGCCAAGAGGAGCCTGGGAGGCCACTGTTTCCGATCCCACTGGCAAATCCGATCGCTGGGAGGTTGCCGCCGTTCCGTGCAAGGCCGGCTCTCACTGCTGTGCCAATGCCGATATATCGCCGCAAAAGGCTTTAATGAAAATAAAATGAAGAAAAACAAAGAATATGAACAAATGTAAAAAGAAGAAAGGAAAAAAAGCAGATTGGAGCAGACGAGTCCCAGGCTCAGTCCTGCTATTCTTTTGCCACCTTGTGCAGCATGACTTTTATGTGCCACCTGTCAGCCCAAGCCTGGGTAACCATCCACAACCTCAACACTTCAGGTGACCTCCCACCAACAGCCTCCAAGCTCATCGTTCCGCAACCCTGCACCGCCTGTTTCTATCTCCTTGCCAAAATCCACAAACCTGACTGCCCTTGGTCGACTCATTGTTTCCACCTGCTCCTGCCCCTCCGAACTTATCTCCGCCTATCTCAACTCCATTTCTTCCCCCTTGGTCCAGGAACTCCCCACCTACGTCAGTGACGCCATCCACGCCCTCCACCTCCTGCAAAACTTCCAATTCCCCGGTCCCCAACACCTCATCTTTACCATGGACGTCCAGTCCCTATACACCTGCATTCCCCATGAAGATGGCGTAAAGGCCCTCTTCCTGTCCCGCAGACCTGACCAGTCCCCCTCCACCGACAGCCTCATCCACTTAGCCGAACTCGTCCTCACCCTCAACAGCTTCTCTTTCAATTCCTCCCACTTCCTACAGACAAAGGTGGTGGCCATGGGTACCCGCATGGGCCCGAGCTATGCCTGCCTCTTTGTCGGTTACGTGGAACAATTTCTCTTCCGTAGCTACACTGGCCCTAAGCCCCATCTCTTCCTCCGTTACATTGATGGCTGTATCGGCGAAGCCTCATGTTCCCACGAGGAGCTCGAACAGTTCATCCGCTTCACCAACACCTTCCACCCCAACCTTAAGTTCACCTGGACCATCTCTGATACCTCTCTCTCCTTCCTGGACCTCTCTGTTTCCATCTCTGGCAACACCTGGAAACCGATATCCATTTCAAGCCCACCGACTACAGCTACCTAGAATACAACTCCTCCCACCCACCTTCCTGCAAAAATGCCATCCCCTATTCCCAATTCCTTCGCCTCCGCCGCATCTGCTCCCGTACACCTCAGATGTCCTCGTTTTTCAAGGACCGCAACTTCCCCCCACTCAGTGGTCGAGAACGCCCTCGACCGTGTCTCCCGCATTTCCCGCAACTCATCCCTCACTCCCCCTCCCCGCAATAACAACCAAAACAGAATCCCCCTCGTCCTCACGTACCGTCCCATCAACCTCCGGATCCAATGCATCATCCTCCAACACTTCCGCCATCTGCAATCTGACCCCACCACCAAAGACATTTTTCCCTCCCCACCCTTATCTGCTTTCAGGAGGGACCACTCTCTTCGTGACTCGCTTGTCTGCTCCACACTCCCCTCCAGCCCCACCACACCCGGCACTTTTCCTTGCAACCGCAGTAATTGCGACACCTGCCCCTACACCTCCCCCCTCACCCCCATCCCAGGCCCCAAGAAGACTTTCCACATCAAGCAGATGTTCATCTTCACATCTGCCAATGTGGTATACTGTATCGCTGTGCCTGTTGTGGCCTCCTCTATATCGGACAAACCAAGCGGAGGCTTGGGGGCCGCTTTGCAGAACACCTACGTTTGGTTCGCACTAAACAACTGCACCTTCCAGTCGCGAACCATTTCAACTCCCCCTCCCATTCCTCAGACGACATGTCCATCCTGGGCGTCCTGCAGTGCCATAACAATGCCACCCGAAGGTTGCAGGAACAGCACCTCATATTCCGCTTGGGAACCCTGCAGCCCAATGGTGTCAATGTGGACTTCACAAGCTTCAAAATCTCCCCTCCCCCTACCATATCCCAAAACTAGCCCAGCTTGTCCCCGCCTCTCTAATCTGTCCTTCCTCCCACCTATCCCCTCCTCCCACCTCAAGACCCACCCCCATCTCCTACCTACTTGCCTCATCCGGTCCCCATGACCTGTCCGTCCTCCCTGGACTGACGTATCTCCTCCCTACCCCCCCACCTACACTCACCTTTACTGGCTCCATCCCCGCCTCTTCGACTTGTCTGCCTCCTCTCCACCTATCCTCTCCTCTGTCCATCCTCTATCCGCCTCCCCCTCTCTCCCTATTTATTTCAGAACCTCCTTCCCCTCCCCCTTTTCTGAAGAAGGGTCTAGGCCCGAAAAGTCAGCTTTCCTGCTCCTATGATGCTGCTTGGCCTGCTGTGTTCATCCAGCTCTACACCTTGTTATCTCAGATTCTCCAGCATCTGCAGTTCCTACTATCCCTGGATATTATCCAGGTTTTGCTGCATTTGCACATGGATCTGTACTGTGGAGTTTCAAATGAGGTTGAAAATTGTGCAGTCATTAGCACATCAACACTTCTAATTCTAATCTTATTGAAGTTAAAAAAGTTATCGAAGATGGGTGCAACTAGGTCAAAATCTAATGAACTCCTGCAGAGATTTCCTGGGTCTGAGATAACTGACCTTCAATAAACATAACCATATTCCTTTGTGCCAGGTATGATTCAAACCAATGGAGAGACTTCCCCAATGATTTTCATTGACATCTGTTTCGCTAGAGCATGTTATCAGTCAGCTCTGTGCTCTTGCCTAAAGTTGAGCAGATGCCTGGTCTTTTGCAGTCCCTCTGAGTGCCAAAGAACTGTGTGTTGTTTCTTGAGCCAGTTCTGGAGATGTGAAAGTGATGTGCTCACCAGAATATTTTCCAGAGTTTAATTTAGCTGAAGTACCTACCAAGGAGTCAGTATCTGAGATAGTGCCATGTGCAAAAGGTATCTTTGCTGTTTCTTCCTTTGACAGATGTGCAGCTTCTTCCTTGGAGCTGTTGACCAGAAGGGCTGTTCAGCTGAAGCACATGCAATGTGTTTGCCGCGTACGCTGCTGATACATGGTGCAGGTGTGACATTAACATAACATAGTGTCATTCAGGAACCTGTCCACACCTTCACAGATTATTACCTCACCAGCGTGACAAGCTGCCTGGTTTTGCAGCTTTGCTGAACAGCAAGGTGAGACAGGAAGGCTTTGAGGTGTGGCTGAGAGGACTAGGCATAAAAGGCAGGTAAGGCAGAGATACTGTGAGCATAAGATAAGTGAACATTAAGACAACAAGTCAGGAGCTCTGAGATACAGCCTGGTCCAATCGATGAGATGGATTCTTGTCCCTGCAGACAAAGTGACCTGGCAACTGCATTCCAATGGGCAGCATTAAATTGCAGAAACATTGTATGTGGATCAGAGGTATGCCATAAGGGTGGAGTGAGGCTGGTACAAACTGGACAGGGATTGGAAGGTGATTGGAGGCCCATGAAGTGTGCTCTGAGATGTTAACAATTGTCATCCAATATGCAGGGACAAAGAGCAAATGGTGGGGTGGAGTCTCCAAGTTACCACTCTGGCTTTTCTGTTGGGAGTTGTCACCATTTATTTTCTATCGAGTGGGTAAGAGAGTTGGAAACTGCGTTAATGTGAGGCTAGACTAGTAATGAAATGTTAATGCATGCAAATAAATCTTTTGTTATTCACTGGCAAGAATTTTGTTCTGTCATTCAATGCTTGGTTGGAAAATGAAAGGTTTTGCTCTTGACTTCAAGAAGCACCCCTCTAGTCAGTATGCACGATTTGCCCCAAATTTCTCACCAATATTCACAATGTTCAGAACTTGGGAAGTTACCACCATATATTCCAAAAAAAGTTCATAGTTTGTGTTTGAACCAATAACTTTAATTCCATCAAGATTAAACTGTTCTTTTTAACAAGTTAATGGACACTTCATTAAGGTATTTTGAAGGAAAATTATTTCATATATTTCTTAAGGGCAAATTCTTCTATCTAATTTTGCTTGATGGTTGTTAGTTTAGAAATTATATCCTTTACTCAAGTCCGATTCAAGTGCTCACTGCTCTAGTTACATACAACTATCTGCAACTATATTATTAATATCAATCATCATTTTTAAAGGCCTGAATTGTCTTTCCGTTTGGTTTCTTTAGTCCAAGAAAAATAATCCAAGAATAACCTCACTCTGTTAGTTTCTTTGTAATTAGAGTCATTATTTTCACTGCAGCTGTTCTTTGGTCTATGTCAATGCACAAATACCTTTTGAAGGGAATGGATCCAAAATTGTTCTAAACGGCCCAAATGTGCCCTCACAAATGATCTGTGCTAGATTCATAATGGATTCCCCTGATGTTTAATTCAATAAGAAGCATATCCTTATACTTGGATGGTTTGAATTGAATGATGAATTACCATCTATTTTAATTGAGTGTTTGAAGAAGCAGTGTCTGGTGGAGTGCAAATTAGAGAGGACAACCCACAACAGGCAAACCTAAAATTCACATATGCAATCTGGCAGCACCATCGTTTTGATCTCAGAGGAAGTTTCTCTTTTCTTCTGGGCCCAGATCCTCTCTCACTGCACTTACCTGCCATGGGCAGCTGGAAGGCTGAGTTGTGAGATAGGCAAAGCACTACTGAGTAGGTTGGGGCCTTGAAATGGGCAGACTTTGCCTTTTGACCACTGGTAAAAATGGATGGAGGCTGCATGGGATACGTGCATTTGTTTGTACTTGTAATTGTGATCTTGTCCCATGAGTAGTGAAGGACTCTTATGTGTGCATTGAAACAGCCTTGTACCTGTTTAAGGTAGCCCAACAATAACTTCGTTTACAGGTTCACCTGAAAACTGCATTAGGCAGGCCTTCACTGTGTTATGAAAAGCTGTGATCCAAATATTCCTTGTTAAAAGATTATGTGAACCAATAGCTTGAGTTTTTATTTAAACAAAGGATGCCACACTAAGGAACATGCACTGAGTACAACATCAGCAGGATTCCTAGTAAAGGGAGGGGGGTGGTGGTGGGGAGAGCGGGAGATGAAAGGTTATCTGAGTTCAGCAAGAATGTGAACCTAAGGTTATAAGCAGATTAGCCATGATCTCATTAAATGGAAGAGCAAACCTGTGGGGCTGAATAACCTACTCCTGGTCCTTGTTGGTATTTTCCTATGTTGTACTGCAAGAAGCAGTGAGCTCAAAAGGAGAAGTTGAGTCTGGAGGACTTTCATAGAGAGACATATGGGTCAGTGTGTGGGTTATATTATATTATTTGAAGTGAGTGAGAGACAACTTGACCTGCCTGAGGACTGGCAGATCTCTGCTTACTCTCTTGCTTTTCTTTGCAACTTCTCTCAGTCACGTATGTGAGCTGAAAACCAACCAGAAGTCATCTTTGCCACTTGTGGAGTATTCCAAGAGAGGCTTCATTGGAACCTGGCCCGTCATCTGAAGAGAATGAATTCAACCAAATAAAATTCTTCTAGAAAGACATCTTGTGTGTGCAGAATAGCTTTTGGCCACAGTTGGACAATCAATTGTTACATTACAATCAATTGGGCAATCTGGACTTATCTTTTCCTTCAGAAGTTTCACTGTTACTTGGCATAGTACTTTTAAAGTTAACACTCTGCAGGATTTTTTTTGTTTCATTTCTCCTTAGATCCTGTTGGAGCTTTCTGATGAAGGGCCTAGGCCTGAAACGTCAAGCTTTCCTGCTCCTATGATGCTGCTTGGCCTGCTGTTTTCATCCAGCTCCACACCTTGTTATCTCGGATTCTCCAGCATCTGCAGTTCCTATTATCTCTGTAAACAGAAACACTTGTTGTAAGTGATTTCTGACAGTACGTAGGAATATAGGAACAGATGTAAGCCATTCAGCTCTACTAGCATATGTTGTCATTCAGTTAAATCCTGGCTGATCCACCTTAACTCCTCAGCTTTCTACCCTTACTAGCCTTACAAGACAAAATTCAATCAGTCTGTTTTGTACATCTCAGTTCACCCCAGGCCCATTATCCTGTGAGAGAGAGTTCTACCATTCTTGTGAAGAAATGTTTCCTAACATCAGCTAAATGGGCCAGCTTTATTTTAATAGATAAACAGTTGTGTTTTCAACTCCAACACGTGGAGAAATTGTTTATTTATTCTATCATATCCATTAATCATTAAAAGAAACCCAAATTAGATCATCCCTTAATCCCTTGCATTTAAAGGACTACAAACTCCATCAATCAATTCAATAATCAAAAACTTGGCAGAAATCCTCCAGAGCACTCATATTTGTTTTAAGACATTTCTTAGAAAGATGACATTTTTGTTCTGATTAGAAGCGATTTTGCTAAAATACAGGCTTATCTCTTCAAAGTGGAGTATTCGTCAAATAATATTGCAAATAGGAAATCATGTCTCACTAACCTGATTGAGTTTTTTGAAGAGCAAAAAGGATTCATGAGGGCAGAGCACTGACATGATCTATATGAACTTCAGTAAGGTGTTCGACAAGGTTCTTCACGTTAGACTGCTTAGAAAGATTAGAACACATGGAATACAGGGACAACTAGCCATTTGGATACAGAACTGGCTTGAAGGTAAAAGACAGAGGGTGGAGGGTTGCTTTTCAGACTGGATGCCTGTGACCAGCATTGTGCCACATTGATCAGTGCTGCATCCACTGCTTTTCATCATTTATATAAATGATTTGGATGTGAACATAGGAGGTATGGTTAGTAAGTTTGCAGGTGACACTAAAATTGGAGTTGTAGTGGACAGCGAAGAAGGTGCCTCAGGGTACAATGGGATCTTGATCAGATGGGCCAATGGGCCGGTGTGTGGCAGATGGAGTTTAATTTAGATAAATGTGAGGTGCTGCATCTTGAAAAGGCATTCGGGGCAGGACTTTTACACTTAATGGCAAGGTCCTGGAGAGTGTTGTTGAACAAAGAGACCTTGTAGGATAGATTCATAGCTCCTTGCAAGTGGAGTCACGTAGATAGGATGGTGAAGAAGGCATTTTGTATGCTTGCATTTATTGGTTGTGCATTGAGGTTGGGATGTCATATTGCGGCTGTACAGGACATTGGTTTCCCTTTGTGAGTCTTAGTGACTTTTCTCACACTCATCAAATATGCATCCCAGCTCTCCAGCACTAGCCTCACATACTTTTGTGCTCAACATTGGTGAAAGTCCTCACTAGTGGCATGACCTTCAGACATTCACATCACCAGCGCCATGTTTAAACCCCAACTGTGCACTATTTCAAATGATTTAAGAGTGGAAATGTCCTTTATGTAAAAACAAGATCCTGTGGATGCTGGAAATCCTAAATAGATATAGAAATCTGAAATTAAAACAGAAGCTTGAATTCCAAAGAAGAGTCTTTGGGCTTGAAACATTGTTTCTCTCTCCACAGAATTACTCCAACACTTTCTGTTTTTATTGCATTTCACAGTTCATGGCACTTACCAATTGCAAAGATGATGTCTGAGAGAGGCAAATTGGAATTTCAATTTGGTTCTCTTCTGACTGAGTATCTGAGTTGTCATCACTCTCTCTCCTTGACAGGGTGGGGCACCTGCTGTGAGTTTGACATCCCCTGTATCTCTACTACCTTGCTGTTGACACTGCTGTTGATGCTAAAGCAACGGAGTTCTGATCTACATAGCAAAAACAAAGTTGCTGGAAAAGCCCAGCAGGTCTGGCAGCATCTGCGAAGGTAAAAATCGAGTTAATGTTTTGGGTCCGGTGACTCTTCCTCAGAACTGGTGGTGGCTGGGAAAACGTCATTTTACATGCAGAAAATAGGGAGGTGGGTGGGGTAGGGAGTAAACGATAGGATAGAGGCCAAAGAGAGAGAAAGACAGTTGGACAGACAAAGGATTTGCTAACGATCAGGCTGGGAGAATGAATAGTTGTTAATGGGGACTATTAGTGACTAACAACAGGCGATGTGTAATGGCAAGTTATGTGGTAACAAGGCCTGGTGTGTGGGGTGGGGAGATGGGACATGGGAGACCTTAGGCCCTAAATTTATTGAACTCAAAATTGAGTCCGGAGGGCTGTAGGGTCCTCAAGCGGAAAATGAGGCGTTGTTACTCCGGATTGTGTTGGGCTTTGCTGGAACACTGCAGCAAGCCAGAGACAGAGATGTTGGCCAGGGAGCAGGGTGGTCCATTAAAATGACAGGCAACAGGTAGTTCAGGGTCTTTTTTGTGGGCAGGACGTAAGTGTTCTTCGAAGTGGTCTCCAAGTCTACACTTCGTTTCCCCAATGTAGAGGAGACCACATTGTGAGCAGCGAATGCAGTAGACTAGATTCTGGGAAGTGCAGGTGAAGTGTTGCATCTCCTGGAAGGTATGTTTGGGCCCTTGGATACTGGGGAGGGAGGAGGCAAATGGGCAGGTGTTGCACCTTCGCCAGTTACAGGGGAAGGTGCCGTTGGGCTGTGGGGAGCAGTTGGGAGTGAAGGAAATGTGTACCAGGGTGTCTGGAGGGAACAATCCCTGTGGAAGGTGGACAAGGGAGAGGAGGAGAATATGTGTCTGGTGGTGGCATCTCGCTGGAGGTGGCGGAAATGATCTACATAGAATGCTCATTGGCTGAGAGAGGTATATTAGTCTTGGCTCTCTCGGGTTACACAGAGACGGGCAAACGGGCATGCTACAGATGATGTTGGTGGACTTGTTCAAACTTTCATCAAGTTTCCAGTGTCTAACAAATGTGCCCGCTGTTCTTCTATCTCTTTGTGCGTTTATGTAAAGTTACTAACGGCCAACACCATAAAGTCTTCCCCAGTTTGGAGTTGGGTAGGTGCCTGGACTTCAGCAATTCTCCAAGTGCCAGCGACTTTGCAATTTCTGTTAGACAGTTCTGAGGAAGGGTCACTCGACCCGAAACGTTAACTCTGATTTCTCTCCACAGATGCTGCCAGATCTGCTGAGCTTTTCCAGCAATTTCTGTTCTTAGGTTTCTGATTTACGGGATTTGCAGTTTTTTGATTTCTACTTATGGATTTCTTCCTCCATCAGTTGCAGAGATGTGCCAGTGAATTTTGTTTATTCACTATGATATGTAGGTGTCGTTGCCTGGGCTTGCATTTATTACCCAACCCTGATATTGCTTTGTTATATCATAGTGAAGATGAATGTCCTCCAAGTCATCATCTTCCTTTCCCCCCTCAGAAGACTATTACTGCTGCCTCAGATTTTCAGCATCCTTTGCATCCCTTCTTTGTCTCCTCCAGATATGCAGAGAACAGCAAGCAAGGATTATGTGTGTACTCTGCCCAGAATGTACTGCAAATGCCCCCAGGCAGATTCAAGCATTGGAACCTCATCTTGAGGAGGCTGTTGTCTGTTATATGATGGCCCTGGTACAAGAATGGTGAATTGTATCCACACTCAGCCTCACTCAGGGAGTTGAGTGATGGAAGAATTAGCCATGCTTGAAGAGGATAGCCCTAGATGCCTGACAAGCAGCTGTGCAGCTATGCTAATTTCTGATGAAGGGTCTAGGCCCGAAACGTCAAGTTTTCCTGCTCCTATGATGCTGCTTGACCTGCTGTGTTCATCCAGCCCCATGCTTGTTATCTCTGTGCAGCTATGCTTGTCAGGCATCTGACCCGTGAAGTGAAGCAGGAACCAGAGAGGTATCAAGGACATACACATACTGACAATTTCTAAGTTAACTGATGCAAACTTCTAACATGTAACAGTAACGACCTAAGCGTACTTGGACATTAAGACCATAACACCAGAAAATATAGGAATAGAATTAGGCCATTTAGCCCCATCAGATTTGATCTGCCATTTAATCATGGCTGATATGTTTCTCAACCGCATTGTCTTGCTTTCTCCCTACTACCATCGATCCCCTTACTAATTAAGAACCTAACTGTCTCTGTCTTAAATATACCCAATGACTTGGTCTCCACAATATTCTGTGACAATGAGTTCCACAGATTCACCACTTGCCAGGATCAGGACCAGGCATGCCTAAAAAACAAGGTGTCAACCTGGTAAAACTACCAAACAGGACTACTTGTGTGCCAAAACACATAAGGAGCAACTGATAGGCAGAGCTGAGTGATTTTATAATTAGCATATCAAATCAAAGCTTTGCAGTCCAGTATTGTAGAATTACAGTGGACAATTAAACAATTAAGTGGAAGAGGAGGATCCACAAATATTCCTATCCTCAACATTGGGATAGCTCAGCACATCAGTGCAAAAGATAAAGCAGCATTTGTGGCAATCTTCAGCCAGAAGTACCAGGTGGATAACCCATCCTCAGCCATTCCCAGCACTACAGAAGCCATTCTTCAGCTAGTTTAATTCACTCCACATGACATCAAGATACTTGGGAGCACTGGAGGCTATGGACCTTGACAACTTTCCTGCAATAATACTGAAGTCTTCTGTGTCAGAACTTTCTACACATCTAGCTATGCTGTTCTAGAACAGCTACAACACTGGCATCTACCTGACATTGTGTAAAATTGTCCAGGTATGTCCTGTACCCAAAAAGCAGGGCAAACCCAACCCACCCAATTATTGCCCAATCTGTCCAATCTCCATCTTCAGTAAAACGATAGAAGGTGTCATCAATAGTGCCATCAAATGGCACTTGTTTAACAATAATCCATCTGCTGATGCCCAGTTTAGATTCTGCAAGGGTCACTCAGGTCCTGACCTCATTAAAACCTTGATTCAAACACAAATTAAAGAAACAAATAATAGAGGTGAGTTGAGATTGATTCTCCTTAACATCAAGGCTACATTTTATCAAATGGGACATCAGGAGTCCTAGCAAAACTGGAGTTAATGGGATCAGGGGAAATTTTCTCCTCTGGTTGAAGTCATACCTAGCACAAAGAAAGATGGTTCATAGAATCCCTACAGTGTGGAAACAGGCATTTTGGCTTAACAAGTCCACACTGAACCTTCAGACATTCCACACAGACCAATCCCACACAACCCACATAATCTACACCTCCCTGAACACTACGGGCAATTTAGCATGGCCAATCCACCTAGCCTGCACATCTTTGGACTGTGGGAGGAAATTGGAGCACCTGGAGGAAACCCACCCAGACACGGGGAGAATGTGCAAACTCCACAGGGACAGTTGCTGGATGTTTGTTGATGATTGCACAATGTTCAGCACTGTTTGTGACTCCTCTGATACTGAAGCAGTCCACATTCAAATGCAGCAATACATGGATAAAATCCAGGTCTAGACTGAAAAGTAACAATGAACATTCCTCACACCACAAATGCCAGGCAATCAAAATCTCCAACAGAAGAAAATCATCACCCCTTGATGTTCAATGATGCCACCAGGGAGTCTCCCACAATGAATATCATACAGTGTACTCTTGGCAAGAAACTGAACAGAGCTAGCCATACAAATACTGTGGGTACAAATTTACCTCAGGGATGAGGAATTCTGATACAAGTAACTCACCTCCTGACACCCCCAAAGCCTGTCCATCATCTACAAGGAACAATTCAGGCCTGTATTGGAATACTCTGCACTTGCCTGGATGGGTGCCACTCCAAAAACATTTGAAAAGCCTGACGCTATCGAAGACAAAGCAACCCGCTTGATTGGCATCACATCCCAAACATCCAAACCCTCCACTATCGATGCTCAGTTGCAGTGTGTACCAAGTACAAGATGCATGGAAGAAATTCACCAAGGGTCCTCAAGCAGTACTTTCCAAACCCTTGAACAGTACCATCTAGAAGGGCCAGGGTAACAGATGCATAGAAATGTCTTCACTTGCATGTTACCCTCACAGTTCTGATTTGGAAATATATCGTTTTACTTCAGTGTTGCTCGGTTCAAATCCTGGACATCCCTCCCCACCAATGTACCCTACATCACATGGACTCAGCAGTTCAAGAAGGTAACTAATTTGACCTTCTCAGGGCTACTCAGGATGAGCAATAACTGCTGGCCCAACCCGTGACGCACAAGTCCCATGAGTGAATAAAACAAAACATAGTTTGAAACCATAAATGTTTCTCAGTATAGAACCTGAAAAAGGATAAAATTTGTGTAAGCACCAACAGCACCAGAGGAATTTGTTCCTGTGTGATCTTGAAGCATTTCATTTTTAATGCCTCCCACAGCGAGCTGTGAGCAACAAAAAAATCTGTTCACTGAAGGGTCCAACTTGGGCAATCTGAATTACATCAAAGTGAAAAAAGGTTATTCACTAAATAAGTGTGAATGCGCTCTGGGAATGTGCACACGGTAATCTTGGAACTTAAACAGTGGCTTTACACAGATAGAAACCGGAACTGGAACTATGAAGGGAGTGCTGGACAGAGGGTGCAGGATTAGGCCGTACAACCTGTACTTGCAAAGTTACAATAACACACTAAGGTAGATACCAGTCTAGGAGAACAAATTTAAGCAGCTTAAACTTTGCAACCCAGAAAGAAAATGAATGTCCTGATACTGCAAAAAGATGGAAGTTAATAATTGATAAGTTAAATCTGATTAAATCCAGCATGAAAATGGAACCATCAGATCTGAAACAAAATTGGAAACAAATTTAAAGATTTAATTTTTGGAAATCCTCTTGATACATAAACAATAATTGACCAAACAATGCAACAAAAGCAAATATATTAGGATTCTTTAAAATGCAATTAGATCACATTAGAGTTAATTGGGAATTTAATATATCAAGGTTATGAACTTTGAAGATGGATCAAATATCCTTTTCTGATCCCTGATTGTTCAGCGTTCTAACTTGGACTGAACAGTTGTTAAAGGGAAGATAATCAACTTTGCTCATCAAGTGCAGTTTTGGTAAATACAGTCCATTTCTACTATCAGAAGAATATTTGTACATATAATTTCTTCACGCTTTATTACCTGGCCTATAAAGAACATGAAAATATAAATGGTTGTTTTGCTGATCTTGACTACATTTTACTGTTTAGTGATGCTCTATTATCCCTCATGCACTTACAAGCCCATTGTGAAACATAATGGAACACACAAAATGGGATATGACCTCTGTATGAATTATCAGATTTCCTGCTGTAACTTCAGTGTGAAATTGATGTATCTAAGTGGTAGAATGTCCATTAGTTCCATTTCTCTGGCATTTCCTTTGATTTCCGCACTGATGTTAAGGCTGAAAGCTCATGAACTCTCTCAGAAGTTGCTCAGGATTTGAATATTAGGGAAATTTTTTCTTGTAATAATTTTCTTCAACTAGTCAGTTAAATATTATTCCAATGGTCGAACATAATTCAATTAGATAATACGTTATTGGTGTAAAAATGTGATTTAGATATGAAAACTAGGGAAAAAATGTTCCTGCTCTCTTGATAATAACTAATGGGACAGTGGAAGACCAAAGGCTAACAATCAACATCCTCCTGCTGGCTGGGATCTCAGCAAAGTGAAAGGGAAGCGCTAAGCATTTCACACTTGATATTTCACACATTAAATCCCAATCCCATCCTCCAAGAAATTTCATCTAAAAATCTTGTGATCGAAGCAATTGTTTAGGAATAAATCTAGCATGGAAACACCACACACATTAATGTGTATACTCTGTTGAGACATGGATTTTTTAAAATATTGTAAGCATTATCTGACATGACTTCCCCCTCCTAGGACATCCACTCTGCTGTAACATAAATCTTAATATTGTTACAGAAAAGAGTGACAGCAAGCAAGTTTAGGAGCAGGTTATTTTCTTCATAAATATACATTATCTACATATTGTTGATAACTGCGATATTGTTACCAAATCTGCGCAAGATTTGTACGGTACTCTCAATCACTTCAATTCTTCATATAAGAAATTCAGCCTGATCTTGTATGTTGACAAAATAAACTTCATATATCAACCCACCCTTGGTTAGCCAAATATTCTTGTTTTCACAATTTTTGAACGATAAACTCTGGAATATGCTGAGCACTTCCCAAACCTTCACAGCCACCTCTCTCAAAAGGCATTGATGAGGAGATCCAAAACTGGATCACCAGTGTTAGCTCAGCCTTCTGCAAGCTATGGCAGCATGTGTTTGACAACAAAATCACCAGAAATTAAAGCGTGCTGTGCACTTGTCATCACTACACTTCTATACTACAATGAGACCTGTGTATCAGTGACACATAAGGGTGCTAGAAAAATTTCAACACATGTGAGGAGGGGTGATGGCCAAATGATATTATTACTAGACTATTAATCCAGAGACACACATGATGCTCTGGTGGCCTTGGTTTGAATGCAACCATGGCAGATGGTGGAATTGCAATTCAATACGAAGAAATCTGGAGTCCATTGATGACTGTGAAACTATCGTCAGTTGTCAGAAAAACCATATGGATCATTAATATCCTTTAGGGAAGATAGCTGCCATCCTTACCTGGTCTGGCGTACATGTAACTTCAGACCGCAGCAATGTGGTTAATTCTTAAATAACCTCTGAAGTATTAGAATTGTGAAATAATTGCTGGTCTAGACAGTGATGCCCACATCCTGTGAATGAAAAGGAAAACATTCTTCAGATTCAATGTCCATCAAAAAAATACTAGTGTCCTTCTTGAAGTCAGCTTCACAAGCCTTCAAACAGGACTCCTGGAAAATCAGACTTGATGGATTCGACACTGTGAGTAGAACACTAAATACGATCTTCCACTGCAGGTTTCATTTTCACAACTCTCAAATGGTTAACATTTCAAGACGAGACAAGATAAATGTTTAAAACACTCTCTGACGCTTTTCTTGAAGAACAGTAGCACTGAAATGAATGACAGCAAGGGGCTTGCTATCAATCATTCAAAAGGGCGTCAACCTGTCTATCAAATGGCATTAAACTTTGAGTCACAATCACATATGCTTTAATGATGAGACAGAAGAGCAGAGGGCAAGGAAGAGAAAGGGAGCAAATCCTGCATTCCAGATTGCAGTTACTGCATGGGAAGTCCTGTCCCCTAAGTCCAAAGATTTGTGGGTTGGGAATTGAGAGAAAAAAACTTATGATCCTGCATAGGTGTCATCTCAAATCGAGGGACAACTTCCAGTACAACCAATAATGCAGGTGAGCATATTTCAAGCCACTTGAAAATAATTGCAGAAAATGGCAATTGACTCTACATTTAGCATTTTCTGGCTGACAGATGGAACCCTGTAAGCCCTATTGCTCATTATGAGTCTGCCTATTTCAGTGTTTTTCAAGGCCTTTGAGAAGTTTTTTTTAATTAAACAATTACTTCCTGTTCTGTAATTACCTTTAATATCCTCACATGATGCAGAAGGTTATGGAATGCGTCGTCTGGCTAAGATAGCCAAAATTCAGGGTTAAACAGCACTCAAGTGTCCTTTTGTAATATTTAAATGTCTTATTTTGCAATTATTCAGGGGCATATGAGTTTGATAAAAAGCTAGCTGGAAACGTAAATGCAGTTAGCAACAATTTTGAAAGGTATCTAAAAAGAAAACAGAAAAGAATACGTAACGTTAGTGTTGGGCATCTCGAGAGTGAAAGCTGGAAGTTAATAATAGGTAGTAATGAAATGGTGGATTGAATGAATAAATATTTTGATTCTGTCTTCATTATAGGGGACACAAAAATTATCCCAATATACCACATGGATGGAGAGAGGAATTGGTAAAATTACAATCATGAGGAATATGGTGCTGAGAAATCTGATGAAGTTGCAAGCTCTCATCCAGGACCAGAAGGTATAGGCTCAGAGTAATGGGATGCTATCTAAGACAAAGATGAGGAGGTTTTTTTCTTTCAGAGGGTAGTGAGTCTGTAGAACTTTTCACTGTAGAGGATTATCAAGGCTGCACTGTTAAGTATATTTAAGGCTGAGATAGACAGATTTCTAATTATTAAAGGAATTAGTGGCTATGGAGATAAGGCGGAAGATAGAACTGAGCATTTTTGGATCAGGATGATCTCATTGAATGGGAAACAGAATCAATGGGCTGAATGGTCTACTTCTGTACCTATATCTTATGGTCTTACTCTCTGCTAATGTGGCTTTAGGTTTCCATTCAGTTTTCTGATCATCAGCAGACACAGACACACACACACACACCATGCTCCCTCAGTATTGGCTGTTCAGCATAGGATTGTGTGAAGCCAGTCACTTAATGTCCGAAAAGATACAATGGCTGCTTTCAGTCCCAAAGTGGCGACCTGCATCCTGGCTGCATAATTCAACCCCTAGTTTTCAGAGACGTTAAATAACACTGTTTCACGTTGACAGTGTTATAATGAAGGCCACGGCATTTGAAGTCTTGGTGCAAGTAGCAGAATGGACAGCAATAAAATAAAGGCAGAGTACTGCAGTAGCTGAAGGTATGAAATAAAAACAGAAAGTGCTGGAGAAACATCTGTGGACAGAGAAACAAAGTTGGCACTTTGAATACAATCTTCTTTGAATAAAATATTAACTCTGCTTTTGTCTCTCCACAGATGCTGCCAGACTGGCTGAGTTTCTCCAGCTCTTTATGTAGAATGGATAGTAAGTCAGCTTATGAGAACAAACACGGATATTATTGGATGAAGGTAGTTTCTGTGGCCTGGAAGAAGTGTTCTACAAACATGGTTTTCCTTCACCTGCCCTTTCAGCATTCTGAAGGGAGCATATCCTCTACCCTGATATAATCTTCAGTCTCTTCCTACAGTTCGCTTGAGGGAGCTTCGCAGGATTCGATAGAGGCAGAGGCATTGCTGGTGATATTTTTCTAGGTATTTGAGATTCTTTGCATGCAGAAGGACAGGTAGCATTATTGCCTGTAGACCAGTAGTTTGGTGTCGGGTGTTCAAACATCCACAACACTCCCTGCCATTTTTCTGTGTATACACATTTAAAAAGATTGATCCAGTTGAAGAAGCAATTTATTTGTACTCTTTGCAATTTAGTACATTTATTTGCTGCTTATGGTGCAGTCTTCTCTACACTGCAAGAGACACCAATCACATTGTGTGACTGTCATGTGGAACATCTCTATTCAATTTGTTAGCATGATTGTGAACTTCCAATGGGTTGACTCTTTAAATCTAACACCCCACACCACCCCTAACCCCCACCCTCCAAACCCACTCTGATTGTTTTGGGCTTGTCCTCTTTGCTGTTATAGCTGAGGTCAATGAAAACAGCAGCCCATCATTTGATTGGGCACTTCACACTCTTCTCGGCTACACTGAGATCAACAATATCAAGTCATAACCAGTGATCCCATTCTCTCAGATACCCAATTTGCAATCATCCTGGTGCGGATACATCAATTCCTCAAATTCTTTTCTTTCCTTTCCCTTTAATATCACCAATCCTCATTTCCACTGACCTTTTGCCTGTAGCAATTACCCATTATTATCTAAACCTCTTGCCTTCCATCCTATCAAAAGTTTTCCCTCTTGTTCTTTCTCACACACCCATTCCCCATTGTATTTCTCTGCCCATACACTTGCTTAAAGCCTGTTAAATTACTTGTCTTTTCTCAGTTCTGACAATAGAACATTGACCCAAAGCGTATTAACTCTGGTCTTCCTCTTGCCCTAGAAGCCGCCTGAAAAGCACAGTACTTCCAGTTTCTTCTATTTTGATTGCTTTCTACTGCTTTTATTTATTCATGGGATCTTTTAGTTATGTTTAACATTCTTCACCAGGTCAGCAAAGACAATTTCCATAGATTATGGAGGCCAAGCAGCATCAGAAGAGCAGGAAGGCTGACGTTTCAGGCCTAGACCCTTCTTCAGAAAGCTGCTCCTCTGATGCTGCTTGGCCTGCTGTGTTCATCCAGCT
>JAHRHZ010000052.1:7739818-7791579 GCA_024137785.1 Ginglymostoma cirratum | reverse complement strand
CTGAAGAATTTCTGAAGAAGGGTCTAGGCCCGAAACGTCAGCCTTCCTGCTCCTCTGATGCTGCTTGGCCTGCTGTGTTCATCCAGCTCTCGACCTTGTTATCTCAGATTCTCCAGTATCTGCAGTTCCTACTATCTCTGATACAATTGTAACCCCACTGCGAAGCCTCTTCTAAGGATGCCTACCCTGAAGAAGTTACCCTCCTCCCTCCATTTCTGAAGAAGGGTCTAGGCCCGAAAAATCAGCCTTCTTACTCCTCTGACGCTGCTTGGCCTGCTGTGTTCATCCAGGTCTACACCTTCCATAGATTATGTCTGGATTTATAAAAAGTAACATCAGTATTGATATGTTCAATCCCCATCTTTCTCGGCAAAGTGCTCAGATAGGCACTTAGAATTTTCATTTCAGAGTAAAACTAATGTGTGCATGTGTGCAAAGTGAGCAATTAAAAGAAAGGACTGCCTGTTTCCCACAATATTTCACTGATTAACTCAAGATCATCTTCATTTGTAATGCTATCCACTGCAATGTACCTTTGAATGAAATGCACAAACGAAATAAAGGTGGTTTGACAATTTCTCTCAGCAATAATAAAGAAAGGACATTTACAGTAATCTCAATTAAATACTGAATTGAATTAAGTTCCTCAACATGGTGAAACCTCAGCATAAAAGCACACAGCTGAGGGTGTAGTAGAGACATGAAATTGTTATTGAACAATAGAAAACGAGCAATGATGGAAACATTCCAGGTTTCATTGCAATGAGTGGTGAATTGTTAAGTTTGATAACATTGTTCCACATCTAAATTTTTCGTTTAAGACAGAACAGCTACTGATTATTTTGCTCCCACAGAAATACCACTTTCACTGCCGACCAAATTGGCTTCTTTCCGAAATGCTACCAATACAGCACAAGGTGGAATTTCTATAGAGACACATCCATGATCTCTTCCCTTAACTCCTTCCCAACTCTAACTGTTTTCTTCCTCAACGACCACTCCTGGTCAAGTGCTGGTCATCTTTAGAGGTGCAGAAAGTAAGTGACAGTAAATTGGTTGCCCATTTTTACACATCACCTTGAGTCACTCTTCCTATGCAAATGAATATTGGGTGGATTGATGTTTCAGGTTTTGTCCATTTTATGTTATTGCTCAAGATGACCTTCATCCCAATAGTTATTTTACATTCACGGATTTTCCTCAGTCAAATGGGATTCATGCAGTTCTTGCAAAACTTGCAGCCATAGATATTACCAGGTTGGCATGGTGGCTCAGTGGTTAGCATTGCTGCCTCACTGCACCAGTGACCCCGGTTTCAGCCTTGAGTGACTGCCTGTGTGGAGTTTGCATGTTCTCCCTGTGTCTGTATGGGATTCCTCCAGGTGCTCTGCTTTCCTTCCACTGTCCAAAGATGTGCAGGTTAGATGGATTAGCCATGTTAAATTGCCCATGGTGTTGAGGTATGTGTAGGTTAGGTGGGTAACAATAGGAATTGTGGGGTTTTAGGGTAGGGGGCTGAGTCTGAGTAGGATGCTCTTTGGAGAGTTGGCGTGGACTGATTGGGCCAAGTGGCCTTTTTCCCTACTGTGGGGATTCTTAAAAAAAAAATTATATCAAGCTGGCTTTTTGTTAATATTTTGTTTTTTTTTGTGGAGAATGAAATATTTTATTGCGTTTTTGGTTTGATTTGTCGTTATTGATACAATCATTAGTTGATCTGATGAGTCAAGCCAACATGAGGTTTGGAACTTGGGATTCAATTCTGTTCTGCTGGCAGACAGCTCCCTGAGGCTGTACTGTCTCCATTCTTAGTGTGAAACATCTGTGCCTCTGCCTTACAAAAGAGTAATTATTGTTTGATTCTCAGGAGTTCCAACCAATTCTATTATTTACAAACTATTTTACGGAACACTGACCACTGTCATATAGCTCTTTACTTCGCTAACCTCTCATTAGAATCTGGATGGCATGTGACGGCTGATGTCAGTGTTACATCACCTTATGCATCTTCATATTATTAAAGTATGGATTCTTATTATTCTACAGGTTTCTTCTATTGTATATATCATGTTTTACCACATGGATCAGTCTTGACTTAGACGCCACATTCTTATCTATGAATCATGTGATCACAGGGTTAAGCCCCAGTTCAGAGAGTTGAGTACTTAATTCAGGCCACAATTTCAAGATAATACTGAGGGCATGTAGCTATTTAGGTGAGACATTAAACTGAGAACTTGTATTTACTCTCAGCCATTTTTAAAAAATCTTGTATTTAAAGCAAAAGAGCTGAGGTGCGTTTCTAATGACCTGGTCAATATTTAACCATGAAAAAAGATAATTGGCTCAATTATCTCATTAATACTTGTGGCAATTGATTGCAGATCTCTGCATAATATCAGTGATAATTCTCCAAAAGTTCTTTATGTTTTTAAAATGCTTTGAAGTTCCCTTTTCTTTCCATTTACTCCTGATTGTCCTAATGCTGACCTACTGTCACCTATTACCACAACTACGCAGAATGGTTTACCACTTCCTCCCCTCCATAAATTTGAGTTTATCCAAATAGTTGCTACCCATATCCCTTTTACAGTAAATCCTGTTCCATAGAATCCTTACAGTGTGGAAACAGGCCCTTCAGCCCAACAAGTCTACACTGACCCTCAGAGCATCCCACCCAGACCCATTCCCCAAACTCAACCTAATCTACATATCCCTTAGCACTATGGGCAATTTATCATGGCCAATCCGCCTAGCCTGCACATCTTTGGACTGTGTGAGGAAACCGGAGCACCCAGACGAAACCCACACAGACACGGAGAGAATATGCAAACTCCACACAGACAGTTGCCTGAGGGGGAAATCGGACTCAGGCTCCTGGCACTGTGAGGCAGCAGTGCTAACCACTGAGCCACCGTGCTGACGATGAGTCCATCATGTCTGTGCTCACTAGCCCGTGTTGCTTCCTTGTCCAACAACTCTTGAATTTTTTAAATAGCCATCCCTGATTTTAAATCTCTCTGTGGTCTTTATCTCTGTAACTTCCTTCGGCTCTAAAATCTTCCTGTTTTTCATTTCTGCTATCTTAAGTTTCAATAACTTCCTTTCATCCCTAACTCCCATTCACAGCTGTGCCCTTAGTGGTTTAACCTTAAACCTAACCCCTGTCCTAAATCTTGTTGTCATGTGACCTTTTATTCCCTTTAAGACATTCCTTAAGAGCTGCTTCTACTTTTTCTTATTCAGCTCCAATTTCAAATTTAGTTCGCTAACACTCTTTTGAAGCATTTTGAGATATCTTGCCTAGTTAAATTTACAATACAAATACAACTTGTTTTGATTTAGCCATCAAAGACCAAGTAAAATGAAAGCTCTGTTGACCTTTCCTCAGGTATACATGTATTTCCAAATGGTCATTCTTGTTGCATCTCTGTAACTTCTCAGCAAGTGCAATGAAACTGAGGTAGCAGAGCCATAATGGCAAGAAAAAAATCAATGCAAAGGTTTTTCATCTTACCTTCACAATTACCAACAAGATATTCTAATTTCTCCAGTTGGAATGCCAGTCATTAGCTCTTCATCATGTAGATCCACTACCACTAAGAATTTTGAAAGTGCTGTCCCTCTCCTGTAAGCTACAATCTACATGTGCTGGACAGGGCAAACTTTCATCCTATTGGTATTGGTTAATTTGGATTCATTTCTCTGACCTGAAAGGAAATAAAGAAGTATCGTATTTGTATTTATTAAATTGTTGAACACCTCACACTCTGAACTCCTTCTTGCAACTTAGTCGTGGTTGTGCAATCAAACACATTGGCTTGAAGACAGCAATGACTGCAAACAGAAATCAGGGACAATTTATTTATTTGTATTTAGTGCATCTGTGTGGGACTATTTCCTGCTGTTCTTTGAAGAGCACATCAGTTCAATAATGTCATCTCAGACAGGTTGATGTGATGACAGTTCAGTGTTTTAACTAAAGAACAGAGGAGTCAACAATGTAACACTCCCCTGATGTTGCATTGAAGCAGCAACCTCAATTATACATATTTAAGTTATATTTTGCTCAATTTGAATGTACAAACTACGTTCATTTGAACCAGCACATGCAAACAGTTATTGTACAGCTTGACAAGATGACAGACGACTTCAGGATTCAGGCTTAATAATTGTTTACTTTTATGTGTACACATGAACAGTTAGCATTATCACCATAGAGTATAAAACCAACTCTTCTGTTAGGTTAGACACCTTTAAGCTTCATTTAACAATACATTATATAAAACGTTACAACATACATATTTCAATCCCCTCATTTCTTGGTCCAAGTGTCTTACATTATCTACTGTTTTGCCACAGTTCTTGTAGGTAATGTATGTTCTGTACCCCACGCTAGCTCAAGCTTGCTGACAGATTGGTTTCAAAAATTCTAACCTGCCTTCGTACATCTGTAACTCCCATTTGGTTGTACAACTGAAAATTTAACCTTCTACTAACTCAAACTGATTCAATCATCTCACACCTCTCAGTAATCTCCACTTCTTGGCACCAGGGAGGCAACACAGTGTGGAAGCCATGCCAGCAGGTTACTCTGCATATCTGTGCTGTGTGTCTTTTGCTGTGCCACTGATGTAGACATATGCCCTACAATGTTGAGGATACACTCTAGAATGCACTTTCCTAGGCATCAACTTCCTTACTAATGTGCAAAAAAGCTAGTTTAAGAGTACCAGAACACTGACCATACCCACCACCACCACCCCTGCACCCCCCCACCCCCCGCATCCTCAAGGACTCCTGACACTTCCTTTCCTGATGATAGCTGACCCATTTATTATTCACTTGAAGTCTCTGCAGCTGAGGAGTAATCACCTCCTTGAACATGTGCCCCAGGAAAATCTCTGTCTTCTGGACCCTTCTGCAGTCACTCTAGCTCCTTGAAACTTTGAATTTGTGATTTCGTGGTAAAGAGAGGTTATATATTCCATATATAATTGGGCCGAGATCTTCCAATATCCTGATAATCAGGGAGCAGACATACCCTAAATGATATGTCAGAAGCTCTTGGAAGCCCCAGTGCACTGTCTATGCAGGAACCTTCTAATGAAAGCCCCTGCTTCTGAGTTAAAGCCAAAGATTTTGAAGGATTCCGGCTTACCTGAATGGTTGGCCAGAAGAAATCAGAGGATTAAGACTTGCCCCAACTCTCACTTAAATATAAACCTGTGCCCCCGGACTTCTCACTGGATCCCAAGATTACATGCATCAACCACTTCAATCACTCATACTGACCACCATCCCCCCACCATCACCCTCCCATTCCCAATCCTGGACACAAGCGCCCTAGTCCACAACAGTTGTCCTGCTCCAACACCAACCTACACTGCCTGCCTCCTGCCACCATCATCGCAACTCTGGGCAATTGACCCTGCAAATGCCAAGATGCCCTCTCCAAATCTCACTTTACTGCCCCATACCCCACTCCCAAACTATTTCTTCACTTACAAACCTGTGACTCTATTCTATCACTCACCCATTTGTCAAGCTACACCTTGCTCATCTGCTAACTTATCAATCTACCTGTCATCCCGCATACTTCCTGATTCACCAGCCATCCTTCACTCACATGCCACACTAACCCCTGAGCCTATTGCTAACCTAGTCCTATATCCAACTCCCACTGTATCCACCTGCCACTCTCGTCCCTCAATCACCCACCTGCTAACCTGTCACCATTCCCCTTCATCAACCTGCTACTCTATCCTTTAGCCACCTGCTATTCAAACTGTCTGCCACTCTAATCCCTCATCCACCTACTTGCCTCCTACTCATATCCACTCATCTGCTACCCCTAACTCCTAAGTCTACTTTCTTACCTTCTCTCACTAGCTGGCAAACAAGCTTTGAGTCCTTTAAACTGTGTTTATTTACTGGGATACTGTTGGTAGTGTTGCAAAAAAAAGGGTGATGCTATCTGGATGGTTTGCTGGACTGCATCCTTAGGGATACAAACTGTATATGTTGTCAGACCAGTAAAACCCTGGGAAGGTTAGTTGGCTGGATTTTGTCTGATCTAAATTGGAAGTTGGGATTCTCACCAGGTCAGAAGATTTTGGCCAGGGTTATTCTGGGCACCATCAAAACTGAAGGATCACAGTGTTACTCCATGGCACCGGAATTGCAGGTAATGGGTGTCCTTTTTCTATCATAGATAACAAGGTGTAGAGCTGGATGAACACAGCAGGCCAAGCAGCATCAGAGGAGCAGGAAGGCTGACGTTTTTGAAGAAGGGTCTAGGCCCGAAATGTCAGCTTTCCTGCTCCTATGATGCTGCTTGGCCTGCTGTGTTCATCCAGCTCTACACCTTGTTATCTCAGATTTTCCAGCATCTGCAGTTCCTACTAACTCCTTTTTCTACCAGTTTGCTTCTAAATATATATCTACTTATGATGCAGATATAACTTTTTTATAACACTGCTATTTTGCTTTGCTTCTTGTTTTTCTGACCAATGGTTATACTGTGTATAGCTGCTATGTAATTTTTTTAATTTCTCTATTCTGTAACTAAGTATTTCACCTAAGGTACTCTGTCCCTAAGATGGTGCCATGTGTTGATGCTATTGTTACACTGTAACTAATCTTGCAACTGAAGAAGCTGTACCTGGGTACCTTAGTACCTAAGATCGTGCTGTAAATGGTGACTTAGCAACTTTTCATTGTGCTCGTTTGAGTATGTGTGACAACAAAGCTAATTCAATTCAATTCAATATTTAATATGATTCCTTTTAATTTCAATATCATCTAGTTAGGTAATGATTTAATTTTATTTCTACATACCTAATTAGCTAATCTGATTATTTATATATTTACTATTGGCTTAAAGCATATTAGACCCTCCTTTCCCCCTCTGCACTGAATTCCCACTCTTTCAAAACTTCCTGTTTCTCTATTCACTCTGCACAACAAGTCACACTGATTTCATAAATATCCCCAGCTCATGAGCACATGTGTTCAGCAAATAAATTTCAAATACGTACCATTTCAAACTGCGCAATTTTGAATATGGGCCTGAACATGTCTGAAAGTGTTAATTCTAAGGAGTGCCAAAGGCACCATCCGTCATGATGGATTTGTGATAAGGAAGAAGTGAGACCTAAGATGCAAGTCTGCTTCGTGGTTTCTGAAATAATATCTATTATATCAATTTGTAGCTTGTTGTAAATATTCAATAATCCATATCTTGTTTGCTACAAGTGCCTCTTCTATTTAGACCAGGAAGTAATTTTCCCCTACCTCACTAAACTAAGCAGGCCCTGGAGTTTCTTAAACATAAAGAGGTTGATGGCAGCACATGCACTACATTTTGAGGTGCACACTCCATTTCACGTTGAGATGGTCAGATATGCACCAACAGTTGAATTTAGTCGGATTTTGTTGGACTTCAGTTCCTAATGCCAGATTGTACCAGGACTAGAGTACTCCTTTTCGAATGTGATTCCATCATTAATTCATCAGAATGAGAGATTCCCTTTGTTTTTATTTGCTGATTTATAAATGCTTTTTGGGAGCATTGCCTTTGTTACAACAGTGTTCAACAAGCCCAAATAATCTGTTGGTGCCTTCTCTGTATGTCTACCTGTGATTTATTGGTTTTCACGTTTCCATGCGGATGATCAAATATGAATGTAAAGCTCTGCAAGGCTGTTCGATTTTCTTTTGCTCACCAAAGTCCTAAAATCAGCTGCAGTCTCTATTTTGCCGGAGGACAGGGTTTCGGGTCCACTGAGAGATGCTGTAATTAAAGGAAATCTTTGCACAAATCTCTGAAGCTGGGTAATACCATTGAGTAAGCACACACGTCCCTGCCAGACACAAATGCAGGATTGAAAATGATTTTTTTATTGCGAGTAAACTTCATTTTATAATCTGATACCACATAATGCAGTTATGGTACCCAGAAGTATATATCATGCCAGGTATTATATTAAATTTAAATTGACACTTCATAACATTTTCCAGCTACTGTGCCTTTACAGCTATGTTCACAGACTACTCAGCAAATTAAAAAAATGTTCTGAGACTTTTTTTTTACTGTTTTTCATTCCAACCAGTAAATTAAAGAATTCATCACTTTAATTGGGTCTGGCGTTGAAAAAGTTGTACCTCTGATTGGGGAGCATGACCCTACTGTGACAGGACCAAAGAACTGGAACTTACTTTCTTAAAGCACTGTTGGTGTACATATGCCACATAGACTGAAGCAGTTCAAGAGGCAGCTCACAACCACTATCTCAAGGTGCACATCAGGGGTCTGAAGGAATACTGCCCGCTTGACCGCATGATTGCGGGCCCAAAACATCTAAGAAATCTTACACCATCCAGGACAGAGCACCCCTATTGATTGGCACCTAGATTCAGCAGCTTAAATGCTCATTCCCTCCACCACCAAATCTTATCTCTTTAAGATATCAAACATGTAGGGGAGCCAAGTACCCGTGTTGCATGACCACTCTGCACTGCAGCACTCAAGGCACAGCATGTAGCTGGAGATTACTCTGTTCCATGTACATTGGTTTACTTGTAAGTAAACCCAGCAGAGATCTTCAAATAAAAGGAAAGTACCTCACCTGAGCTACAATAACAAGAATATTCTGCAGTGTGTACCATCTACAAGATGCTTTTGTTGTCACGTGTACTCAAGCACAGAAGTGCAGGAGTACAGTGAAAAATCTTTACAATGTCACCTCTTTTGGCACCATCTTAGTATTTGAACCGAGGTACAAATCTGAGATAAAAAAAGAGGAATAGAAAGAAAAGTAGTTGCATTACTTAACATGGTTTAAAGAATGAGTTAGAAATAAGACACAGTTAAAGGATTGACATTACAGTCAGATTAAAAAAAAATTGGAATAAACATTAAATTGCAGCATCTCAGCGCAGGGGCTTCCCCACATAGTCTGACTGCCCACTCCAGACCCCAGTCCAACAACCATCCCCTCTTTGATCCAAGCCTCCAGTCCACTCCACGCCAGATCTCAGCTGCTCCAAGATATGTTTCCTCTGGGACTGCCTGTATGCACCAAATGCTGCTCTAGGATTCACCTCCAGGGCTCACCAGATCCTCTATCCATTATCACACAATAAGGAAAAGAAAGAGAGAAAAATAGAATAAGAAAGAAAAAGAACAGGCGGAGGAGAGGAGCTCCAGCTGGAGCTTCTTACTGTGCTGCCATCTTGCTTCACCAAGCCTCCTTCAACAGCATCTTTCAACACTTGGATGTTCCCCTCACAGCCACACGGCATCCTGATTTGAAACCATGCTGCCATCCATTCAAAATCCTAGAACTCCTGTGCTAATTGCACTGTGTGCGCAACTACACCATATGGAAGAAGATGTCCCACCATCACCTTCTGCAGGGCAATTAGGGATTGGAAATAAATGTTTGCTGAACCAGCGACAGCTCCCATGAGTGAAGAAAAAGGCAAATTTGGCCACTAGGCAGGAAGGCTGTCATCGACCTTTCTCATCCCAGATATAATGAGGAGCTGTTGGGAAGTGATGGGCTTGTCACTCTGTAGCTTTTGGCCCAGTTAGATGCATTCGTCTCCTTTCCTGACCACAGATCACAACCCTGGCTCACCTATGGACTTCAATTACAACATGATTTTTTTAAGAGACATACAGCCAAAAATTGACTGATGCTGTACATTTTTGGCTGCCTGGACATGGAGACTTTGGAATGTCACACCAAACAAAGAAGCTTCAAGGAAAGAAAGTGGAATACAAATTGAACTTAAAATATCCTGAGAGCATCTCAGCCTGAGAACAATTGATTGAATAAAAGGATAACAGTCTGGGTGAGAGATATTTACGCTTTCCCTCTTTTAAGAATACACAGTGAAAGGTTAAAAGTAAACTTCAACCCTGTTCTGTGAGTGTTAATGTCCTGAACACATAACATGCAAACTAGTGCGCTCTGGGAATAGCCACTTGAACATCCTACACTGCTGTTGAAGGAGAGCAAGAAATTTCACCACTCTGAGTGCTGTCAGTCAGCCACTGCTGAAAGGAATCAGGGCAAAAGCATATCAACCAACTTACAAAGCCAAGAATCTCAAAATTGACTGTTCAACAAGCAATGTCGACACTTCTGGTAACCTTCACCGACACAACCATAATGTCCAAACATTCACATTTCACAAACACTTCAGAAACTTATCTGCGTTTTTCTTTTAATCTTTATTGCCAGTAAAGTTGTTTGAAATGAAGCTAGAATATTTGGTGACAGCTTTTATCTCCTCAGAAATGGCTTGCTTAGCTAGTTTTCCCAGCAGCATTCCTCTGGCCAAAATGGCCTGGTGCTTGTTGTAGTGGATCAGTTGTGAAGCCTTGGAAGTGATGCACTCAAATATGTTGATGACAAAGGAGTTCATGACACTCATGGTGTTGGATGAAGTCATGGTGGAAGGACAGACATGGGTCAGCTCTTGATATATGCATAGCTGTTACTAAGTCTTCCTCGATTTCTTGGCTGATTTCTTATTGACTTTACTACTTGGTTGTTTAGATGCTGTTCAAGATATAGCACTTGCTTCCTCAGACACTCCATCTAATCTCAGCCAGAAGAGTTGGGCAGCAGTGGGCATTCCACTCCCGGGTATCCCAGATGTCCTTGTTTATCAAGGACCACAATTTCCCCCCCACAGTGGTCAAAAACGCTCTCGAAAGCATCTCTTGTGTTTCCCGCACCTCAGCCCTCACACCCCCTCCCCGCAACAACAACAAAGACAGAATTCTCCTTGTCCACACATATCACCCCATTAACCTCCAGATTCAACGCATCATTCTCCGTCACTTCTGCCAACTGCAATCCGACCCCACTACGAAGGATATATTTCCCTCCTCACCCTTACCTGTCTTCTGGAGGGACCGTTCTCTCCACGACTCCCTCATCCACTCCACAGTCCCCACTAGCCCCACCACCCATAGCACCTTTCCCTGCAACCACAGGAAGTGCTACACCTGCCCCTACACCTCCCCCCTCACCTCTATTCCAGGCCCCAAGAAAACCTTCCACATTAAACAGATGTTCAACTGCATATCTGCTAATGTGGTCTATTGTGTCCACTGTTCCCGATGTGGCCTCCTCTACATTGGGGAGACCAAGCGGAGGCTCGGAGACAGCTGTGTGGAACACCTACGCTCGGTTCGCGATAAACGACATCACCTCCCAGTCGCAAACCACTTCAACTCCCCCTCCCACTCCATGGACAACATGTCCATCCTGGGCCTTCTCCAGTGTCACAATGATGCCACCCAAAAACTGAAAGAACAGTACCTCATATTCCATCTTGGAACCCTACAACCCAATGGTCTCAATGTGGACTTTACCAGCTTCAAAATATCCCCACCCCAACCTCATCCCAAGAGCAGTCCCCCTTCTCATCCCTGCCTCCTTTTCCTGTCTGTCTTCCCTCCCACCTACCCACCCCTCCCTCCTCACTGACCAACCCCCATCCCAACTGCCTAATTACACTCACCTTTACTAGCTTCATCCTCACCTCTTTGACCTGTCCGTCTTCTCTCCACCTATCTGCTCCTCTATCCATCTTCTATCACCGCCTCCCCACTTTGCTATTTATTTCGGAACCCCCTTCCCCTACCCGAAGAAGTAGGGTCCAGACCCGAAAGGTCAGCTTTCCTGCTCCTTTGATGCTGCCTGGCCTGCTGTGTTCATCCAGCTCCACACCTTGTTATCTCAGACTCCAGCATCGGCAGTTCCTACTATCTCTGAGTGGGCACACCATCTTGCATCTTCCAGCCAATTATATACAGTTCCTCTGCCCCCACCTTTACCTTCCAGCCACCCTCAATGGCAAGCATTTAATTCCATCCAATGCTTCAGGTTTATTTAAGCTATTTATAAGCACTTACATGTGCTAATCAGGAATTCCTAAATTCCAAACAAGACAGATGGAGTCTACTTATTTACTATTGAAATTGTAAAGGAAGGATTTTCAGATAAATTTATTAACATTTCATGAACATCCAATTGCTTAGATTGGAGTCCACATTTTCAATAAAAAACATAATGTGTTTAAAGTTACTCTTACATTACAGTGTACCACCATGCAAGATGGCAGATGTTTTCAACTTTGTTGTTTGGTCCATGATGATCTATAAATACCAAGGTGAAAATGAAGAAAACAGTTGCTGTACCTCCTACATATCTTGGATTAGGAGGTTTTGGGGCAAAAAAGGAGCAATTAAGAAGGCAATTTGTAAGGAAAAAAACACATTCTACAGGCGCAGTGTGCACAATTGATCAAGTTTGGATTAAAAATGAAGATTATCAATGCAGGTGCTTGCAAACATATTATTCAGTAGCTTCTTTGTAATTAGACACAAGCAGGAAATTTTATGCAATTGTGCTGAATAGCACAGAGAGAAATTTCAACCCCCAAGGCACTAAATTTTCTGCAATTTTGTCCCATTAGTGAAATCCTGAAGGATATTGGATTTCACAATGACACGGAAATCCTAAGGGCCTGATGCCTGTGTGAAACATTTTTCCTGAGGCATAAATTCCTGATGTGGTGTAGTCACAGAGTTGATAAGCCTACAACCTGACCTCCTTATCCTTAATGACATGGCATGCAACACTTTGTCTAATACCTAATTATGATCATTTTGCCTTCCTTCTCTGAGCTAATGATGAGTTCCTGGAGTGATTCTAAGTAATTCTAAAAATTAGAATGCAATATTTTCTTTCACAACGCTGTGCACGTTGTGCATAAATTGTATATGCTAAATGACCAGTACTGGATAAGCAGCCATGTCCTCCAATTAAATATTGGGAGGGCTGGAGAACAGAGTGCTAATTCTGAAGAAGAGTCTTTAGACTTGAAACATTAACTCTGTTTTCCTCTCTCTACACGGATGCAGCCAGACCTGCTGAACCTCTCCAGCACTTTTTTGGTTTTATTTCAGATTAATGCAGCATTTTGATTCTGTCTACTGGACATTGCTTTTCTTCAACCTTATAACAACCCTTGTTCAGTTTCATAGCTGTTTGAATTGAATTGAATGATTGTCACATGTAGTTTAAAAAAATACAGTGAAAAATGCTAATTGTCACTGCGCTCCGGCATCATTTTGAATGACTGAATATATAAAAAGATATTACTAAAATAGAGTTAATCTTTCTCTCCTCTTCTTGCTCCTCCTCCACTGCTCCACTTGACATCAGCCAGGGCCTTTCTGTAATGGGCTCTGGATATCAGTTGCAGGCCTCTGTCTCGTCTGAGCTGGAGCCATGAGCCAATCTCATACCTCCGGAGCATGAGCCGATGCCGCCAGACTTCGGCCACTCATTCAGGCACCCGGGCCTAACTGCAGACCTGGAGCCTCAATGCAATCTTCAGGTCCAGGCCTGGGGATTCAGCCTGGGACCTGCTTCTTGCTCGCTGGTAGACGCTGGGCTGGAGTGGAGCTGTATCCACCTCATCCTGGTGTTGCTGCCATTTGCTGCTGCCGCAGACACTTCCTCCTTCATCATTTGCTCGACATCAGCTGCCACCACTCCCAGGGCCTGTGCCGCCATCTTAGTCTGTCAGATGACTTAATTGGTTTCTACCTCCCCACCTCAACTTTTTCTGTTAATTCCCGTCTAATTTGCACTTTTTAAGTTAATCTCCCTTTTTAGTTCAGGCGTGCTTGCTGCCCTACTCAGTTTTTTCTTGAGTGAGCCAGTGTGGCTGCCTTGATCATGCAGGCTAATGGGCCTAGTCAGCCTTCACTCCTGACTCTGTAGTCGGCTAAATTGTGGAAGCCTAAGTTTCTTTGACAAGAGATTTGATGCACTGTTCAACATGGTGAGCCTTAAGTCTGTAAGTATTTGCATCAAAAATCTGTATGTTTCTCAAGGAGCTGAGTTTGCAAAGACACATATTACTCGCCTTCAGCTTACAAAATTGTACCTCCTGAATGGAGCTACAACAGATTAGGGTTTTAATGAACACAAAAGAGGTTTTTAGGTCAATAAAGATGACCGACCTGAAATTTTCAAAGAACCTAATGCCAAAAGTTTAATCTAGTGTTGGGAAACTGGAAGTTTGTCCCCTGTCTAATTAAGTTCCCCTTTCTGGCCTTCTAAAAGCCCAGATGATTCTGCCCTCTGTTGGCCTTGTATATCAAAAATCTAACTAAAAACAGAGCCGTGGTCCATTTCAGTGAAACAGGAGTTTGTTAATCCAAATCAAGTTTCTATAGCCTTTTTTGGATAGGGTCAGCCATCCATGTTTGAGTCAGTCGGGAAATTTTTTAAGAATATGATGAGTACAGAAATCATATTCGTTCTTTAAGGTACGTGACTAAATTTGAGACAGTATGAAATGAGAGGGGTTATTCTGCATTAGATGAACACAATTATAACAATCAACACTACCTCAAACCAATCACCTATAATATTGTGCAGACAAGTTGCCTCCCCCATCATTTCTCTAGCGGGAGATTTATAAACTGCTTAGCAAAATGGATTAAATAGTTATTTTCAGCCTTTTCCTGTGGGTGCCATTAATGTCTGCTAGAATTACAACAGCAGCTGATGAAAAGTATACACCCCAAACACCACTCTCAGCATCAATGTTCAGGTAAAGGTTTTTATTAATGTTGCAGGTTAGCTGGAACAATGGTGGCATCTCTCCCTTCATATCATCAGACAGGAGACATCAGGTTATACTGATCATCAATCAATCTGAGAGGATGGCTACTATGTAAGTATGTAGAGGTTTTTTGAGAAAGGGTTTCACTTCTATTGTCAGACATTCCCCATGACCCACTTGTCTTCTTAAACTTGTCAATTGGGGCCATAACCTACAGTTTTGGAATCACAGTCATAATATTACTGCCAACCAAAAGTCTTTCTGTCTCAGCTTTGAAATTTTCTATTGCCATGAACGCAGCAGTTTTATTTTGGAAAGAACGCTCCAGATTTCCTCCACTCTTGGTAAGAAATGTTTCCTGGCATAAGTTCTGATTGATTTTGAAATGATTTTATAGGTATATCCCTTATTCTGGATTCTTCCACCAGAGGCCATACATTCTCAACTTATTCTTTCTTGTATTTACATCTTATACAGTAAATAGATAACTTGCTGTGTAACCTGTCCTTATAACTTAATGCTCTTGTCTTAGGGGCCTTTCTGGAAATCTGTACTGAGGGATCCACTCCTGTGACAGCTTACTGTACCCGGAATTGCGTGTAATATTTTAAATGGGATCTGAGGAAGTTAGGCAGGAATTTAAAAAGGAATTCCTCAAAGGTAGTAATATATGGATTATTCCCAGCGCCACAAGCTAGTGAGGGTAGGAATAGGAGGATAAAGCAGATAAATGTGTGACTGAGGAGCTGGAGAAGGGGGGAAGGATTCATATTTTTGGATCATTGGAATCTCTCCTGGGGTAGAAGTGGCCTGTATAAGAAGGACTGCACCTGAATTGGAAGGGGACCTATACACTGCTGGAGAAGATAGCTACAGCTGCTTGGGACCATTTAAACTAGTGAGGGGTGTGTGGGGTAGGACACAGGGAGATATTGAGGCAAGACAACAGGCTGAGACTGATAAAGTTGGGAAAGGGAGTAAGTCAAGAAGTCAGAGCTGGCAGGAACATAGTGGAAAACGATATAGGACTGATAAATTAAACTGCATTTATTTCAATGCAAGAGGAGTAACAGGTAAGGCAGATGAACTCCGGGCATGGTTGGGAACATGTGACTGGGATATCAGCACAATTACAGAGATGTGGCTCATAGATGGACAGGACTGGCAGCTTAACTTTCCAGGGTGTAGAAAGGATAGAAAGGGGAGCAAGAGAGGAGGGGGAGTGGCATTTTTGGTTAAGGATAACGTTACTGCTGTACTTCGAGAGGATATTCCTGGGAATACACCCAGGGAAGTTATTTAGAGCTGATAAATAAGGAAGGGATGATAACATATTGTGATTGTAACTGTGGACCCCTCAATAGTCAGCAAGAAATTGAGAAACAAATTGTACGGAGGTCTCAGTTATCTGTGACAACAATAGGGTGGTTATGGTAGGGGATCTTAACTTTCCAAACATAGACTGGGACTGCCATAGTGTTAAGGGTTTGGATGGAAAGGAATTTGTTAAGTGCGTACAAGAAATTTTATGATTTAGTATGTGGATGTACCTACTTGAGAAGGTGCAAAACTTGACCTACTCTTAGGAAATAAAGCAGGGCAGGTGACTGAGGTGTCAGTGGGGGAGCACTTTGGGGCCAGCCATCATAATTCTATTAGGTTTAAAATAGTGATGCAGAAGGATAGACTGGATCTAAAAGTTAAAGTTCTAAATTGGAGGAAGGTCAATTTTGATGATATTATGCAAGAACTTTCAAAAGTTTTCAGCGACTAGGCGATAGCAAGAACTGCAGACACTGGACGTCAGAGTAGTCGATACAGTATGGAGCTAGAGGAACACAGGAGGTCAGGCAGTAGGTCAGGACTGATGAAGGGTCTCAACCTGAAATGTTGACTTTCCTGCTCCTCTGATGCTGCCTGACGTGCTACGTTCCTCCAGCTCCACACAGTATCAACTTTCAAAAGTTGGTTGGAGGTGGATGTTCACAGGTAAAGGGACAGCTAGAAAATGGGAAGACTTAAAAAATGAGATTATGAGAGTCCAGAGACAGTATGTTCCTGTTTGGGTGAAAGGCAAGACTGGCAAGTGCAGGCAATGCAGATGTCGAAAGAAATTAACGTATGAGTCTAGAAAAAGAAGAAAGCATTTGTCAAGTATGGACAGCAGGGATCGAGTAAATCCTTAGAAGAGTATAAAGTCAGTAGGAGTACACTTAAGATGGGATTCAGGATGGCAAAAAGGGGACATGAACTAACTTTGGCAAATAGGGTTGAGGAGAATCCAAAGGGATTCTACAAACACATTAAGGTCAAAAGGGTAACTAGGGAGAGAAAAGGACCCCCTAAAGATCAGCAAGAGTACATGTGTGTGGAAGTACAGGAGATGGGGGTGATACTAAACATGCATTTTGTATCAGTGTTTGCTGTGAAGAAGGATATGGAAGATAGAGAGCATTGGGAAATAAATAGCGACATCTTGAAAAATGTCCATATTACAGAGGAGAAGGTGCTGAACATGTTAAAATGCATAAAAGTGGATAAATCCCCAGAACCTGATCAGGTGTACCCTAGAACTCAGGGAAGTGAGGGAAGAGATTTCTGGGCCCCTTGCTGAGATATTTGTATCATTGATGGCCACAGGTGAGGTGCTAGAAGACTGGAGCTTGGCTAACGTGGTGCCACTATTTAAGATAGGTGGTAAGGAAAAGCCAGGGAACTTTAAACCAGTGAGCCTGACATCGCTGGTGAGCAAGTTGTTGGAGGGATTCCTGAAGGACAGGATTAACATGAATTTGGAAAGGCTGATTAGATTGAACTTTTGAAAAAGTAATGAAGAGGATTGGTGACGACAGAGCAGTGAATGTGTTCTATTTGGACTTCAGTAAGGCGTTCAACAAGGTTCCTCGTGGTAGACTGGTTAGCAAGATTTGGCCACATAGAATGAAGAGAGATATTGCTATTTGTATACAGAAGTGGCTTGAAGGTAGAAGACAGAGGGTGGTGGTGGAGGGTTGCTTTTCAGACTGGAGGCCTGTGACCAGTGGTGTGCCACAAGGATCAGTACTGGGTCCACTGCTTTTTGTCATTTATATAAATCATTTGGATGTGAACATGGGAGGCATGCTTGGTAAGTTTGCAGATGTCACTAAAATTGGAGCTGTAGTAGACAGCAAGGAAGGTTACCTTAGAGTACAATGGAATCTTGATCAGACATGGCCAATGGGATGAGAAGTGGCAGATGGCGTTTAATTAAGATAAAAGTGAGGTGTTACATTTTGGAAAGGCCAATCAGGACAGGACTCATACACTTTATGGTACAGTCCTGGGCAGTGTTGCTGAACAAAGACACCTTGGAGTGTAGGTTCATTGTTCCTTGAAGTGGAGTTGCAGGTAGATAGGATAGTGAAGGAGTTTGGTATGTTTGCCTTTATTGGTCAGTGCATTGAGTACAGAAGTTGGGAGGTCGTGTTGCAGCTGTACAGGACTTTAGTTAGGCCACTTTTGGAGTATTGCATGCAATTCTGGTCTCCCCTCTATCGGAAGGTTGTTGGAAAACTTTAAAGGGTTCAGAAAAGATTTATGAGAATGCTGCCAGGGCTGGAGGGTTTGAGCTTGAATAGGTTGAGGTTATTTTCCCTGGAACGTCGGAGGCTGAGGGGTGACCTTATAGAAGTTTATAAAACCATGAGGGGTATGGATAGGGTAAGTTTTTTTTTCAGGTGGAGGAGTTCACCCCTTTTCCTCAGGGCGGGGGAGTTCAAAACCAGATGGCATAGGTTTAAGGTGAGAGGTGAAGGATATAAAAGAGACCTAAGAGGCAACATTTTCATTCTGAGGATGGTGTGTGTGTGGAATGAGCTGCCAGAGTAAGTGCTGGAGTCTGTACAAGTACAACATTTAAAACGCATCTGTATAGGTATATGAATAGGGACGGTTTAGAGGGTTATGGGTATCTGGTTGGCATGGACGAGATGGACTGAAGGGTCTGTTTCTGTGCTGTATATCTCTATGACTCTACATCAGCCTTATGTCATCTAGCTGCCTTGACATATGGTAACTGTTAAGATTCTATTATTTCATTAAGAATGTAGGAAATGGTAGCTGAAGTAGATCATACAATCTCTCAAACCAATCAATAAGATCATGGCTGATTACTACAGGTGCACTTCTCTGACCCGACACTGCATCTCTCCATTCCCACTTTGTCTAAAAATTGTCAACATGCTCAACCCCTCAGCCTCGACATCCCTCAGTGGTGGAGAGTTATAAAGATTTACAAGCTTTTGGATGCAGGTGTGGTTGACACATCACTCAAACATAGTGTGTTGCACTCACTGATATTCTTTCCTCCCTTTGCTGGCTAAGTTGTATGAAAAGCAGAACTGTCAGGCAAGAAGGAACTTTGCATGGGCTGAGCCTAAGGGAGGAGATGTCCTGTACCTTATAGTGCCAAGCTGTGATGGTGTCCAGGGCATTTGGTATTAATTAATGCATTAAGAATGATGATGTGTTCTTGCCTTCTGTCCCTTTTCAACTGTCAGCTTGCTCTTATCCTGCAATCTGGCATGATTGGCAAACTGCAGATAGTTTGGCCATGAACTTCTTGCCTTCCAATTTACCCTCTTTCCTTTACTTCAGCATTCCCTTTCTGATTCTCTGTTTTCAGACATCCAAGGACAGCTGGTCGCAAAAAGACAGCTGCACCAAGAGGAAGAGAGAGAGAGAGCTACTGATGATGAAGCAGTATTATTTAATCTGACACTGGAAACTACAAGCTCAGTGCACAGTGCACCTTAAAGATTAGTTCAGATTTGGGATCCGCATGGGGTGAGTCACCGGACATGAGTCAGTTATAGCCACAGCAGGAGGAGAGGATAGTTCATGAGTCAGCTCACTGAAGGTGCAGTTGCAGATGAGTTGGGCTACAGATGACGATTGAAATTCTGGCAGTCTGCAAGACAGCCTCCTGGCACAGTCTAGCTCCAAACTGGCAGAAAACATTATGCTGATCTTTCCTTTTCCATACCCACTGTTCCACCTCCCTGTCATATTGCAGACCCAGAGATACTGCAGGCCTGTTGTAGTGTTTGCGTAGGAAGATCACTGTCTTCTTTGACCTACAGGCAAGGCTGAAGCACTATCTCTCCAAAGTCCAGGAACTTACTGCAAAGTTCCCCAAAACACTCAACAGTGATTTACAATAGAAGAAGATAGTTAAAAGACAGTCTATAAGTTAGTTTCTGTTACTTCAATAGTGCAGCATTCCTGTTAGATTCATAGAAATGTACAACATGGAAACAGACCCATTTGGTCCAACTCATCTATAGCCCTCATTATTTTAGAAACTTCTATAAGGTTACCTCTCAATGTCCTATGCTTCAGAGAAAAATTTCCCAGCCGATCCAGCCTTTCTTTCGAACATAATACAAACTATCAAACCCACTATAAGTTTAACAAAAGGTATAAAGTCTCTATAGTCTTACTAGATCATAGGGCTCCTCTGTCATTAGAGGGAGGCAATGGGTGATGGTTGAACTTGAGGGCCACCATACCTTGGGCAACGGGATAGGTTGCGAAGGAGAGTCCTTCCTGGTAACTGCAGCTGGCATGGGAACTGAACCCATTGCATCACAAATCAGCCATCCAACCATCTGAGCTAATTGGCTCCCCTAACTTTGTAGTAGTCAGTAGAAATCAGTCAAAACTATAGGTCATTAATGATCATATCAAACAGAGGTGGGGTTCCTCACAGCTGTGCAAAGTTGCTGAGTGCATTAGCTGGAGAATGGACCCTCCAACAGTGCTTTAATGTAACTGCTGTCACAAAACACCTACAAATATATATTTCCCTTTATGAACTAACCAATATTTTTAACAAAATTATCATTTCTGTTTTATTCACGTGATACATGCTCCATTTCTACCTTTTTCTAGAAAAAGTGAAGTGAAGCATTACACATCTATATTCACTCACTTAGTTGTACAGGCAGGCCTCCATCAATTATAAATTATTATTTTATTCTTATTGCTGTTAGGTGTTTACACAGTGGTAATGTCCTTACCTTTGAGCCAGGAGGTGTGGTTTCAAGGCCCTGCTGCTCCTTAGAACAGGTTTTTTTAGAAAGTAACTTCAGAAAAACCTTTTGTCTCTGCTCTGGTTGGTATCATTACTGATATCCATTTTCTGCCATCATTTATACGTGTAGCACTTGTTAACTAGGCATGGTTAATATGTTGGTCTCTGACAGCAGGTGGCAATGGTGGGAAGAGCACAGAGCAGGGATATTAGTCAGATTCTGTAGGTTCTTTCTGCAATAAGTCTGTTTGTCACGTGGGGGAATGGAACCAGCAGCCATGAGGCAAGGAACAATACAGCAAGGAGAAGTAGTCCCGAACTTGTGAATAGGGCAATCGGAATCCTCTGATGGTTGCTAGAGAATCAAACAAAGGGAATTGGAGCCAACCTGCAGCTAATAAATACTAAACAAGGCACCACCCATAAGACAGGGAAGTGTCATGGAGAAAAAGAGAGAAAGAGCAAAGCAGCGTCCCAGAAGTTAAAATAGTAGGAAATGGCAGAAAGGTGCAACTCTGTCCATCTCAGCATCTGGCCTGTACCTGGATCTGCTGGATGAGACCATAATTCATATCAACAATATCATTGGAGCAGAATTTAGCTGTCATCTATTGTGATGTACCAGTGCCAAGTGAGCTGGAGAAAGGCTGTATGTCCTTGCAGGTGCTGTATCAGTTTTATTTGTGTGGCTGGACCAATATCTGAAATACAGAACAGCTGAAATGAACTACGTGAACATTGAAGCCAGGAGACACCGCAGATTGTGAAAATGTACTTTCCTTCCCTCAAGGCAAATTGCAAGTAAGAGGAGACTGCAGCAAATCTGAAAGCAAGATTGATGGCATGAATTACAGTTTATCTCCCCATTGATGCAAAAAGGAATTAGTTATGCAGTCTCATCCATAATTGCAAATTCGATAAAGGCACCTCAGCAGAGTTGTCATGGCTGACAAACCCAAATTCTGAGCTGACTTATTTTTCTGGTGTTCAAGCTCTACTCTTCTACATTATTGTGCTTCAATATTGTTAAAGTGGAAATGCATTCATTGTAATGTTTTCTTTAAAAAAAAGCTCAGTGTTTTTCCCACTACTGTCAATACAAGATGGCCTAATTTTGCTGTGGCAAAGACATATATTACCCCAACGTCTTTTTTCAGTCAACGTGTGTAGAGCCTTGGAGAAATCTTAGTATGGCTACATAGCCGTGAAGCTTAGAGGGAATGTTGGGAATGTCAGTCCGGTGTTGGAGTACAGTCACAGGCTGGTTGGGCTTCAATATTGAGGACTCAGTGCCACAAGGAAGGCATGTCTAATAACATCAGGTAAATGTAAAAATAGAGTATCTACCTTGTGAAGCTATAATGAAGGACTACTTGCATATCAAACAGCAGAATCAGCATGCAATAGACAGGGCTACCTAAGCTAAGCATGTTTTCTAGAAAAAGTCTTCCAAGGATTGCTATTGTTCTGACTTTCTCATTTGCCTACTTTACCCTTGTTCATTATGGATCTTAATTGCATGGAAATAATTCAAATAGTGATTTTATCAGCATTCATAAACAAAATGCAATCCCCGAAACTGCACCTTGATGGTTTCATCCAATGTAAGAATGAGTTCAGTCTTAACAAAAACAAATTAAAGCCAGCATTTCTTTATTTGAGACTCAAACAGAATAATTATTTTAGCTTATTTTCCAGCTATCTAGAAAATTTAATCAATGTTGCCATGTAAAGCCCCCATCTATTATGTTTCAAAATAAATATGTTTTAAGTGCAATAATTGATTCCAATGCAAACACTGACAGCATTTGCATTTCAGCACCAAGTAGTGACATGAATTTGAATTCATAATTATAATTTAATTGTCACTCAATAACCACTGAATTGTGTTTTGCAATTTAATTGATCACAGGAAACTAAGATGAATGACGGATCCGGCCAGATCTTCCTTTAATTCCAAACGTTCAAATGGTCAATTGAATAAACACCCCTCAAAAAAACTGCCACTTATTTGTTATGGTCTGTGACAAAAAGAGGCTACTAATTTGTTAGGAAATATTGGAAATACTCAGCAGTTCAGGCAGTATCTGCAGAGAAGTATTTATTCAATTTTATTAGACTGTTCATTACGTGCTGTCTCCATCAGAGAGACCAAATGCACATTGGGTCGCCCATTCGTGGACTTCAGTTCATGAACACAATTTCAAGTTTATAGTCTTTTTAATTCTGCGTTCAACTCTCAGCTTAAATTCTCTTCTTTGTTCTCCTACATTGTTTCAAAGCTCAATCGAAATGCTAAAATCTCAAATCACATTTAATTGGCTGCTTTTTTGCCCCTTAGTTTGTCTGGATTATCAATTAGAAATGATCCAGCATTTTCCCATTAGTACCTTCTTGAGATATATTTTTGATTTATTTATTTGATCCATTACTCCACCTCCCTCTGCATTTTGACTGAAAACGTAATCCTTTTGTCTTTTAATTTCTCCAGGCTTTCTCCTATCAAATGTTTCCCTTTAATTCTCTTCGTCCCCTCCATTTTCTCTGTTCCTATGCATGCTTTGCACCTTTCACTTTTGTTAACTTTATCCAGTGCTGATGGACTGTCATCAAACTGAAATATTAACAATGTTTCTCTCTCGACAGATGCTGCCAAGTCTGCTGCATATAGCTCGTATTTTTTTCATACTTCCAATATCCAAAACACGTTGCTATCCGTATCTAATATGATGTAAGCTGCTTTTACTAGAGGGCTGTCAAAAATGGAAGATGTAAGTCATTGATTGCTGCTCTAGGCTAAGAGTTGTCAATGTGTTTTCCACATTGGTGGAAAATGGTGACAAAAGGTGGGGTTTTATCCTATTAAATTAAGCAAAGCATTTTCTGATGAAGCGTCTAGGCCTGAAACGTCAAGGTTTCCTGCTCCTATGATGCTACTTGGCCTGCCGTGTTCATCCAGCTCCACACCTTGTTATCTCAGATTCTCCAGCAACTGCAGTACCTATTATCTCTGATTTCATTGTATTAATGTCTATTGCATGAGACCTCCTAGAGCTTTAAGATATGAAAAAGTTGTGGAGATGTGCAGCATCTAGTGCACAACATTTTGTACATTTTATACACGCTTTATCAGAGAAGGTGAGTTAGTCAAAAAATATCTCACCTGAATCTGGCAGGAGCTTCAGTATAGTATTCGAATAATGTGACAGTGATCTGCAAATACTTTTGAATTATTCAGGGAAAACAAGAGCTGCAGATGCTTGAGTCAGAGTCAATACAGTCTGGAGCTGGAGGAACACAGCAGGCCAGGCAGCATCAGAAGAAGAGGAAATTCAATGTTTCGGTTTACACCCTTCATTAGGACTCCTAATGTTCTGATGAAGAAAGGTGTCGGGGTGGTGGGGCTAGTGGCAAGTGTGGAGCGGATGAAGGAGTCACAGAGAGAGCGGTCCCTATGAAAGGCAGATAAAGGTGGGGAGGGAAATATATCCTTGGTTGTGGAGTCAGCTTGTAGGTGGCAGAAGTGGCGGAGCATGATATGTTGAATCCAAAGGTTAGTGGGCTTATACGTGAGGACAAGGGGGATTCTATCCTTGTTTTTGTTGTGGGGACGGGGTGTGAGGGCAGAGCATTTTCGACCTCTGAAGGGGGGATGTTGCGGTCCTTGAAATACAGGGACATCTGGGATGTTTGGGAGTGGAACGCCTCATCTTGGGAGCAGATGCAGTGGAGGCAGAGGGATTGGGAGTAGGGGATCGCATTCTTTCAGGAAGCTGGGTGAGAGGAGGTGTAGTCTAGGTAGCTGTGGGAATTGGTGGGCTTGAAATAGCTATCATTTTCTAGGTGGTCACTGGGGATGGAGACAGAGAGGTCCCTTCCCCATCCCCCATTTCTAAAGAAGGGTCCCAACCCGAAACATCAGCTTTCCTGTTCCTCTGACACTGTCTGGCCTGCTATTTTCCTCCAGCTCCATACTGTGTTATCTAGCAATGGAACCATTCAGCACTGATGTTGAATGTACTCCTTATCATTTTTTAGCCATTTTACAATTGAGATGTATAGTAAAAATGTGTTTAAACATCTTTTTGTCCCATATAGGTGGTGACAGAATTCCTGCTATGGTTTATTAAGCTTATTCATTGTGTTTTCTGTTTCAGCAATTACCTTTAACTGTCTATCATTCTTTTGATTGGAGGTCGATTAGCTCAGTTGGCTGGCTGGTTTGTCATGCACAGTAATTTCACAGTTCAATTCCTGCACCTGATCAGGTTACCAGGAAGGACTTTCGTTCCCAACCTCCCCCATCACCTGAGGCCTGGTGATCCTCAGGTTAAACCACCACCAAGTGTCTGTCTGTCTGTCTCTCTCTCTAATGAGAGAGCAGCCCCATGATGTGGTAGGACTGTGGCAGCTTTATCTTTACATTATTCCTTTGGTAATGAGCCATAAGCAATAATTTGTGCTAATGTTTTTACGCCAAATGTGCGGTCACCATCAAAAATGGAAGATGGTATGCTGTAAATAGCATTGGTAAATTGTGAGTTAAATAAAAAGCATTAGCTTATTTCGAAAGGTTAAATCAAACAGAGTTAAACTCCACCCATCAAAATGAAACAGCAACAACATTTATAACACTGCATAAATATTTTGGTCATGGAAAGTTATAGGATAGAAATTGTTGTCCTTAGTAATAACCATTTAAAAAGTTTTAATGACAATTCTGTCAATTCTTTTCTATATGACTGTTAGTCCATTTATCTTAAACAGCATTAATCTGGGAAATAAGAAAAGTGATCATGCTTTATAGATGTACTCAGAGTTCATGGACTAATATTATGACAAGTAATGACCAGCTGTAAGTTTCAAAGATAGAATCTAATTTGGTTTCAAATGACAGTAATAAACCACTTGAAATTTGGGCACATAGTCTGTGATATCACCTAAATTGCCTGTGTACAATTTATCTCATAAACTATCACAAAAGCAAAGATATTAATAATCTTATAATGTATTATCCATTTTTCTAACAACCAGAAGTCATGATAATCATGACAGATCAGCAAAAATAAGGTAGGAAAATCAAAGCACATTGATTTTAACTTGACTTAGAAAATTTCTTTTTTTTCAAATAAGAAGAGATTAATGTTTTGCCATGCAATAATTATATATCTTTCTACCCTCTCTAAATCTTTGACAAATACACAGAAATATCTACAGTACAACATTAAGACATCTTTCTTTTCCCTTTTTTATATGTCATGAACAAATTTGTTCTGAGTTAATGTGTTGTTTTGCTCTATAGCAATCAATTTTTATAAATTACAAAGATTTGTGCTTTCAAGTTGTGTCAGTCTTAATGGTTCTGCTCCTTTTTCAATGCCAGTGTAGAATTGCACAGAACACGGGTTTGTCTCTGGGTGCGGTGCTGACCATTACAAATGTATGAGTCTTTAGAATGAACAGAGTTCAGCCACAGAGACATCAAAGTATCACCCAGATCCAGACTTATTTAGTGACCACAAATAAATTGCACACTGTTAGAACAATCAGATGGGAACACAGGCCAATTTAATACAGCCCTGTGCCCACCCCAGATCTAGGGCACTAAGGACAATTCCATTTCTGCCCTGACTGAGATCAGCACATTGCACACGGACTTAAGTGAGACTTAGGCATTGCATACAAGTTGTGATTATCTTGATTTGTTAAGTAAATCTATTCACTGGGGTGGATGATGATATTTTTTGATCAATGTAGGGAAACTTGAAAGGGTTCAGAAAAGATTTACAAGGATGTTGCCAGGATTGGAGGGTTTGAACTATTGGGTGAGGCGAATAGGCTGGGGCTATTTTCCCTGGAGTATTGGAGGATGAAGGGGTGAGCTTATAGAGGTTTATAAAATCATGAGAGGCATGGGTAGGCTAAATAGACAAGATTTTTTTCCCCAGGATGGGGGAGTCCAAAACAAGATTGCATAGGTTTAAGATGAGAGGGGAAAGATTTAAAAGGGACCTAAGGGGCAACTTTTTCACACAGGGGGTGGTGCGTGTATGGAATGAGCTGCCAGAGGAAATGATGGAAGCTGGTACAATTACAACATTTAAAAGGCATTTGGCATTGGTGTATGAACAGGAAGGGTTTAGAGGGATATGGGCCAAATGCTGGCAAATGGGACTAGATTTATTTAGGATATCTGGTTGGCATGGATGAGTTGGACCGAAGGGTCTGTTTCCGTGCTGAACATCTCTGTGACTCTATGTAAAATAATTAATAGGAAGTCAGCAGTTGATTTTATATCCCCGTTTCTGCCTGCACTCAAGTCAGTTGTGATTAGTTATCCTCCATTGCACAGCCCTCCACAAAGACAAAGGAGCTGCTTTAATCACTTCCCATGGTGGGTGGGCAAAAGAGAAGTGGGATGTGGTTAAAAGTTGAAAACCATGCGATGTGTACCCCAAGATGTGTATGTGCCACCTCCATTAGGGAATTTTACCTGATGAGGCAGTTCTTGCGTTTTCACTCATAAATGAACAAACTATTTTGCGGACAATGTTCCCTATAAGCTATATGGCACGTTGCCACTCCAAGGTTCTGCACCTGTCCATTGGTGGGCTGACACTTTGAAGTCCTGTTTTGAACATCGCCACCACATGTAGACATTGGAGATCCACGCAGGAATGATGAAACTTTTGAGTGAATGATCCAAAGATGTTTCAAAGGCAGGTAGAGGTCTTAAGTGAATGTGCAGGAACATGGCAAAGGAAATGTAACTTGGAAAAACGTGAAGGTTTCCATTTTATACAACTATGGGAAACAAGGGGTATTTTTTAATTGATTTAAAATTGTGATGTTTTGATGTGTATCGGGACCTAAGTGTCCTTGTTTAGAAGTCATGGAAATCTAACACTCAGGTGCAGTAACCACGTAGGAAGGCAATTGGTTTCATAGCTAATATCCCCAAGAGGGGTTATTTTTATTTATTCATAAGATATGGACCTCGTGAGCTGGCTCAACATTTATTGCTCAAGTGTACTTAGCCTTGAAGAGGAAATGGTGAGCTGCCTTCTTCAACTGCTGCAGTCATGTGCCACATGTAGGCCCACATGTTGTTAAGGTAGGAGTTCCAGGATTTTGACCCAGTGATACTGTACGATTGGTGATATATTTACAGGTCAGGATGGTGAGTCACTTGGGAGGGAACTCGCAGATGGTGGTGTTCCCATGTATCTGCAGTCCATGTCCTTCAAGATGGAAGTGTTTGTAGATTTGGAAAGTGCTGACTAAGGAGCCCTGGAGAATTCCTGCAGTACATCTTGTAGATAGTTGCAGCTATGTGTACTGAGTGTTAGTGGTGGAGGGAATAAATGCTTGTGGATGTGGTGCCCATCAAACAGGTTACTTTGTCCTGAAAGGTATCAAGCTTCTTGAGTATGTTGGAGCTGCACTCAACCAGGCAAGTGGGGTGCATTTCATCACATTCCTGACTTGTACCTAGTGAATGATGGACACATTTTGGGAAGTTAGGAGACGAGTTACTTATTGAAGTATTTCTAGACTGACTTGCTGTTTTTACCACTACTGTACACGGTTAGTTCAGTTTCTTGCCAATGGCAACCCCAAAGATTTTGATAAGGGGAATCAGCAATAATTACACAAGTGAATGTCAAGGGATATAGTTAGATTTTTTTTTGTTGGAGATAATTGTTGCCTTGTGTGTTGAATGTTACTTACCAATTCTAAGCCCAAAACTACATATAGTCCGAATGTGGAGTTGCTGGTGTTGGATGGGGTGGATAAAGTCATAAGTCACAAGACACCCAGTTATAATCCAGTAGGTTTATTTGAAATCACAGGCATTTGGAAACTGTTCCTTTGTCACGTGAAGTGGAGGGAGACACACAGGCACAGAATTTATAGGCAGAGACATCATTGCAAAATAGTTCCAGGTAATTAAGAATACTAAAATATAGTACAAATGGTACGGCTGGAGTGTCAACAGGCTGAATGGCAAGTCTTTGCAGGTGATCAAAAGTGTCAAACAATGTAAGTAAAGTGTCAACATCCAAACAGTAAGTAAAGGGATGATCTATAATCTGATTAATTGAGGTAGACAGAAAATTACAAAGAATCAAAAATAAGATGTTGCTAGAGACAAACCAAATGGCTGGAATAACGTGATAAGTTTAAGATATGCATGACAAGGGTGTAACCAAAGTAACAAGTCATTGAAAACTGTACAAACTAATTAGGGTAGAGAGGTCATAACAATTTATCCAGATGATGCTGTCAAGACAGAACAGGAAGGAAGATTTTACACAGAACAGTATGGTGGGGTCACATGTAGTGCAACATGAACCTAAGATCACGGCTGTGGCCATCTTTATCGGTAAGGAACTGAGCTATCAGTTTCTGCTTGGCAATTTTGTGTTGTTGTGTACCTTGAAGGCCACCTTGGAGGATGCTTACCAGAGGATTGGAGACTGAATGTCCTTGACTACTGAAGTTTTTCCCAATTGGGAGGGAGCCCTCCTGCCTGGCAATAGTTGCATGGTGTCCATCCATCCGTTGTTGTAATGTCTGCATGGCCTTGCCATTATACCATGCCTCAGAGCATCCTTTCCTGCAGTGTATGAGGTAGACAACATTGGCTGAGTCACGAGTACCTACCGTGTACATGGTGGGTGGTGTTCCCACGTGTGATGGTAATATCTATGTCAATGATCCGGCATGTCTTGAAGAGGTTGCTGTAGCAGGGTTGTGTGGTGTTGTGGTCAATGTTGTCCGAAAGGCTGGTTAGGTTACTGTAAATGGTGGTCTGTTTGAGGTTTGGCTGTTGTTTGAAAGCAAGATGTGGAAGTTCAGGGATGGCCCTGGCAGGACATTAGTAGTCACCAATGACATGTTGAAGACTGTGAAGAACATGGTGTAGTTTCTCCACTCCCAGGAAGTACTGGATGACAAAGGGTACTCTACTGGTCGTGTCCGATGCCTGTTGTCTGAGGAGGTCTTTGCAGTTTTTCATTGTGGCACGTCGGAATTGGTGGTCAACGAGTTGAGCACTGAATCCTGTTCTTATGAGGGCATCTCGCAGTGTCTATAGTTGTCCATCACATTCCACCTCATATGAGCAGATCCTGTGTATGTGCAGGGATCATCTGTATGGAATGGCTCCTTTGACATGTTGTGAGTGGAAGCTAGAGAAATGAAGCATCGTGAGGTTATCCGTGGGCTTGTGATAGCGTGGATAACAGATAACCTCACAATGCTTCACTTCTCTAGCTTCCACCCTAAACATGTTAAAGGAGCCATCCCCTACAGACAAGCTCTACGCATACACAGGATCTGCACAGATGAGGATGTGGGATTGTGTTCAATAACGACTGAGATTAGTGAGTGACGAAAATATCCTCTTTATTGAGCATCTGCAGTAGCACAGTTTGAGGCGGTAATGGAATCCAAACTACAGTTTTACAGTAAACTCTTTTATACACAGTTTCTACATACATTAAAAGTTTAGCATTATGGTGTCACATAGATGTATCTACTGTACACAAATCTGCCTGACATCTGTCCTGGGGAAGCAGAAAATGGTTTAAGCACTTGTTAAAAGTTGGCTGTTACTTCTGATGGGATTAAAATGTCTCTCTGGTCTGAGCTTGCATAATTAAGAAGTGTTAGTCCTTTTGTTTTTAAAGTTAGTAATGTTAGTAAAAATATTAGACCTATATGATACAAATAAATGAAAAATTATATGCATACTAAATAAAAGTATAGAGGATATTAAACTGATCTCCCGCAGCTAGGTCATGAGATTTCATTAACTATTGCCAGTTTTGACAGTTCTTACACATTCATTCATGCAGTTTCACGGTAACGCTGTTTTGATAGCAAGTTTCTTAAAGGGGTAACAATCCTATTTAATATGTATCTACAAAGTATAAATCCATACATTACTGCAAGATGGTAATCCTAAAAAGAAGTTAGAAATAGGTAATACAGTGCTATAGAAATAGGTAGTGTATAAGGAAATTTCAAAGAGATGAAGAGCAGCAGACTGGAGGGACATTCTAGTGGAAGAAACTGTTTGATGTCCTGCAACCTATCCAAGTCCCGAGAAACAGTTACTACGGGCTAGTTAATATTATAATCTTTCCATAGTTTCGCGTGAGTTATGGAGACACAATGGCGGGGATGGCATTGTTCTGAGTAAGTTACAGTATTAACACTTATTCAGGGGTAGCCTTTGAAACAGAAACAGGTCTTAATGCTGCTTGCAGCATGGGGTCGATAAGAATTGAAAGATGTAAAGAAACAGTAATGGGTTGGAAGGGACATTTAATTTAGTTTATTTTGTAATAGTAGAATGTACCACCAAAACGCGGTTTTATGAATGAGTGAATAGAATTACGGTACAGCAAACATAGAGCTTTTGTGGGCAAGGAGACAATAAGGACTGCAAATGCTGGAAGCCAGAGTCTATGGATGTCAGGCTGGAAAAGCACAGCAGGTGAGACAGCATCTGAGGAGCAGGTAAGTCAATATTTCAGTCCTTACCTGCTCCTCAGATGCCCTGGGACCTGTTGTGCTTTCCCAGCCTCACGCCTCTAGGCTAGAGCACTTGTGAGTAAGTTAGTAAAGAGTAATGAATAAATGGATGAGTGAGTGTATGAATGAATGAAAACGCGGTATAGGAAATGTAGAGCGCTTGTGAGTGAGTTGATAAAGAGAATCATAATACAATAGCTCACAGTCCCCGATCTGATTCTACTGACACGGTTTGAAGAGAATCACTCAATTCTTATCATTACTCAAATGTACCACTTGATTGACTGATAGATTGATTGTCACGTGTACCGAAATATAGTGAAAAGCTTTGTTTATGAGCAATACAGGCAGATCATAGTAAGCAAAGGATATACAAATCAAAAGACTGAGACAGAGGCATACAGGTTACATTGCACAGGACGTGCGCTAGGTGAGATCAACGTTAGCAAGATCAGCGTTGTTTGAGGCTACAGAGTCCAGTCAACAGTCTGATAACGGCTGGAAAGAAGCTATTCCTGAACCTGCTAGTGCATGTATGCAGGTTTCTGTGTATTCTGCCTGACGGAAGAGATTGTAAGAGGTCATTACTGAGGTGCGATGGGTCTTTGATGATGCTGGCTTTTTGCGGCTGGGAGCCATGTAAATAGAGTCCATCGTTGGAAAGTTGGCTCCGTGATGGTCTGGGCTGTACACACCACTTTCTTATGGTAGTTTCTTACAGTAGAGGGCAGAGCAGTTGCCATACCAGGCCGTGATGCACCCAAACAGTATGCTTTCTATGGCGCATCTGTAGAAGTTGGTGAGAAAACTTATGGACATGCTGAATTTCCTGAGCTGCCTGAGGAAGAAGATGCATTGTTGTGCCTTGTTGGATGTTGTGGGAAGTCCAGGACAGATTGTCAGTTATCGTTAGTCCAAGGAACTTGATGCTGTTCACCCTCTCAACCTCAGTTCCACTGATGTAGACAGGAGCGTGTTCTCTTCCTTTATTTCTGAAGTCAGTGATCAGTTCTTCAGTTTTGCTGACATCGAGAGACAGACTGTTTTCATTGCACCACATCACCAAGCCCTCTATCTGCATTCTGTAGTTTGACTCGTTGTTGTTAGATTTCCATCCCAAGATGGTGGTGTCATCAGCAAACTTCTTGATGGTGTTTATTTGGAATTTGGCAAAGCAGTCATGGGTGTACAGGGAGTACAGTAGGGGGCTGAGGATGCATCCTAGGGGGTCTCTAGTGTTGAGTGTTATTGCGGAGGAGGTGCAGTTACCCACCCTCACTGATTGCGGCCTATGGGTCAGAAAGCTGAGGATCCAGCTGCAGGGAGCGGAGCCAAGACCAAGGTCACGCAATTTTGAGATCAGTCTGGAGGGGATAATGGTGTTGAAGGCGGAGTCAATAAGCAGGAGTCTGATGTAGGCGTCTTTGATGTCCAGATGTTCCCGAGATGAGTGCTGGCCAGGGATATGGCAACCTCTGTGGACCTGTTCAAATGTTTCAGATGTTGGAGGGGCTTGCAGAGACATGGCTTGTAATTGGGATGGTTCATTCTTTTAATAGCTTATTGGCAACTGCACTTTATAAAAGAGAAAACAACATACACAGCTAGAATAACAATAATACACATCGTGAGTCCCTGTACAATGGAGGACCCGAAGGATTCCAGCGGTCCTGTAGCCCAACTACACAGGGTGAAGAAAGGAGGTTGTTGGATTTTTTTGACATCCTTCCTTATATGGTCAGCCACATTAGTTATACTTTCAGTTATTTGGGAGGGAGGTGCAACATTCGGAGCCAAACAGGGCAAAGGCAAACAAAATCATGGGCCATTCGTTTCTGCAGCACTATCATGCGAAGAGCGGTGATTTTATCATTTCTTCTGTTAAGGACTGAGAACGTATCCTTTCTCACCTTTTCAAGAACTGAAGCCAGGGTTATAGCTTGTCTGGACAGTTTGGCTGTACCATAGAAAGGAAATGCAATCACAAAGAAACACTGGGTTTCAGAAATGGCTCTTGTGTCTCCAGCTAGGCAGTTAAGCAGAGTGATACATGCATGGAACTACTTACCCAAAGTAGCATGAACCTCCAAGCGGGTGGAGAGCCACGGGTATGCTCTCTGGCCACAAATGAAATAAGTGCCATTATAGCAGGTGAAGCAGACAATAACCTCAGGATACCATTGCACGGAGGCGGGTGTCTCCAAACTCCATCTTTTGCGTAGCTTGTGTCCATTCCCATTTCTCCTCTTGAGAACATTCATTCTGCATTCTTTGCAGATTTTGATTAACTGTCCCAATGCTGAGCCGGCAGACGTGCGCTTGAGGCTCTTGGCAGAAGTGATTGGAGGTGGCTCTTTTAGCTGTTTAATCTGCCAGGGCATTACCCTGGGCTTCCATGGTGTTATTATTAGTGTGGGCCTTGCACTTTAATATGGCCACTTCAATGGGCAGCTGGGGAGCCTCCAGTAAGTCCTTGACTTCTTTTCCATTCCTGATGGGGGGGAGCTGCAGCCGTTAGGAATTCACGTTGTTTCCATAGTTGGCCAAAGTCATGGGCAACTCCAAAAGCAGAACAGGAGCCCGTGTAAATGTTGGCAGACTGATCCTCTGCTATTCTGCAGGTTTCAGTCAGAGCCCATAATTCTGCTCGCTGTGCCGATGCTCTGGTGGGGTGGGGTTAGGCTCCCAATTGCATGACAATGTAGAGTGGAATGACAGCTCATCCGGCTTTCCTTATACCATTTTCCACAAAAGAGGATCTGTCTGTGTAAAGGATGAGGCCTGGGTTTTGCAAAGCCTAAGTCATCATTCGGTAATTGTCCTTCATTCAGGATTCCAGCAGAATCATGGTCATCTTCTTCCCCTTCAGTAGTGACTGGTAATAGTGTGGCTGGATTGACTGGGCTCACACAAACTAATTGTAGATTAGGGGCTTCTAGGATTGGTGTCCATCAGATTCACCAGGCAACATTTACCTGGGATACTCTGTTCAAAGAGAGCAAAGTGTGTACGGCATGCGGGCATTCAACTACAAATCTCCGATCCAACACCAAACTCACAGTAACTTCTATTGCCATGCATGTAGCTTGCACTGCTCTCAAACAGCACACCCATCCAAGGGCTGCATTGTCCAATTTCCCTGAGTAATACCCAACAGGTTTCTACCTGTCCCTGTGTTCCTGGGCCACCACTGCTCTCATATAGTCCTCCTTCTTGAATCTGATGATTCCCAATGCTGTTGTGGAACAAAGTGCTTGCTTTAGGTCCTGGAAGGCTTCTTCCTGTCACTTTGTCAGTGCAATTTGTTCTTTCGAGTCTCGTTTCCTCTTCAAGATATCTGTCAAGAGCTGGACTAGTTGGGTATGCAAATCATCCCAGCACCGGTTAAAGTTACACAGACCCAGGAAAACCCTCAGTTCTCAAATTGTCAAAGTTCATTTGGCAGTCTGTCTGGCTACAGTCCAACTTCGGGTAATTTCCCTTTTCCAGTGGGAGATTTTCTGTCCTAGATAGACTACCTGTTTCAGGGCGATCTGAGCTTTTTCAACACTGGCCTTATGACCTTTCCGTTGCAGGTGGTTTAGGAGGGTCTTAAGGTCTATCTCTTTTCTTTTCCGTTTCCGAGGCTGTCAGTGTATCAATATGTACTGAATGATAACTGACTCGGTTGGTAGCATTTCGCAGATGTGGTTTTGTAAAGCCATGTGGGAGTTGGGTCCATGTGTCCTGTTGTTGACGTACAATAAAGGCAAACCACGACTGTACTTCAGGTGCTAGGGCACTGACCAGAAGCCGATAGCCATATCTATGACTGAGAACCACTTGTGGTCTGGTGTTAAGGCACTGAATATAGTGGAGGGATTGGCTATTAGTGGGACCTTTTGATCAATGCATTGGTTTGCTTTCCTGTAATCTATCGTTAATCTACATTCCCCACTTGCCTTTCACATGGGCCACACCAGGCTGTGAGAGGTGCTGTGGGTTTTTACCAAAATCCCTTTGCCGCTAACCTCTGAATTATTGGGAGGATTCCTGAAATTGACGTCAGGTGATGGGGTACTGTTTAGTGCAAGGTGAAGGTTTCCCTGTAAAAGTCGAGGGTTTCATTTGCAGTAACCCACAGTCGTCCTTGTCTTTAGCCAAGATGCGGTGGTCTTTTGGACTGCGTTATGTGTCCAATGTAAAGACGAATTTAGCTGGGTGAGGATATCCATTCCGAGGAGCGGCTGTGCTACAGAACCTACCCATACAAAGGTTACTAACTCATGGAGTCTAAATGCAATGTGCACGGTTTGGTCCTTTCAATTTCAATCCTGTCAGCTCCTGCTCCGTAAGCTGTTCTCATTGTCCTATCCAGTGGGAGTTTGGTCTCATGCTCTGGGGTAGGCATGTCAACTTTGCTCCTGTGTTCAAAAGACACTCAATGTCTAGGTCGCCTGCCCTTATGGTCACATACCGTCTGTCTCCCCTCTGCTGGCATAAAGCCAGTCGGAGCATAGATGGGCACGGGGCGGGGCTCTGTCACTTTCTTGTCATCTTCAGCAGCTTCTGCTGCTGTTGGGTGGTTAGCTCTTTAAACTGCTCTGGGAGATCGGTCTCACTCCCAGTTTTTGGGACCTCCTCTTCCTTATTGCTTATTAGCCAGCTTCGCCCTTTTCCCCTTTGCCAGCTCCCCCTGGCCCAGTGGCCTTCCTTCCCACAGACGTAACACTTCCCTGGGTGTTTGTCTTGAGTCTTTCCAGGGTTACTGGGTGTCAGTCCCATTTGTCCTGTCTGTAGGGTTGCAGTTTGGAACCCATTTCTCGATCGAGTCAGTAGGCTCCATTCACCAGTTCATAATGATTAGTCCCCCTCTGGTCCCAGTCTGGTTTGGTGAGCTTTAGCATCTTCCTGAGCTCAGGTTTAAGACCAACCACAAAAGCAGACTTCAGCGGGCCATAATCACAACCTTCGAAATCCCTATTGCCCTGCACATTTGGGATTCCTGCATACTCTTTCCAGGTGGTCCTAAACCTTTCCCTGTTCTCTGGGACTTCCTATGTAGCTTTTAGACAGAAAACCATGATTTTTATCCAATTGGACTCTACCCCTATAACCAATGTTTTATTGCTGTCCAGCCAGCTTGCAGCTCCTGCTTGTACTCTCCAAGGGCACCTTTTACTGCCTCTATTGTACAAAAATTTGTGTGACATCTATTCTGGGGAAGCAGGAGATAGTACAAAAACAAAGTTGCTGGAAAAGCTCAGCAGGTCTGGCAGCATCTGTGAAGGAATAAACAGAGTTAATGTTTCGGGTCCAGTGACCCTTCCTCAGAACTTAATCACCGGACCCAAAATGTTAACTCTGTTTTTTTCCTTCATAGATGCTGCCAGGCCTGCTGAGCTTTTCCAGCAACTTTGATTTTGTTCCTGATTCACAGCATCCACAGATCTTCCGTGTTTTTTTTAAGCAGGAGATGGTTGTTGGCTGTTACTGCTGATGGGATTAGAATGTCTGTCTGGTCTGAGCTTGTATAATTAACAGATGTTAGTCCTTTTGTTTTTAAAGTTAGTAATGTTAATAAAAATACTAGACCTATGTGATCTAAATAAGTGTGAAATTATACATGTACTAAATAAAAGTACAAGGATATTAAACTGATCTCCTGCAGCTGGGTTGTGAGATTTCATTTACTGTTGCCAGTTTTGATAGTTCTTACACATTCATTCATGCAGTTTCATGGAAGCTCTGTTTTGATAGTAAGTTTCTTAAAGTGGGTAGCAGCCCTATTTAACGTGTATTTAATATGTAATGTATAAGGAAATTTCAAAGAGGTGAACAGCAGCAACCTGTAGGGACATGCTAGTGGAGTCATAGAGTCATAGAGTGTTACAGCATGAAAACAGGCCCTTCGGCCCAAACTGGTTCATGATTTCAACTAAATCTGTTGGACTGTAACCTAGCGTTGGTGACTTCAGATATATGTTTGGGTCTTGCTGTATTTGAACATGGACAGGTTCAGCATCTAAGAAGTCATGAATGGTGTTAAACATTGTGCAATGATCATGAACGTCCTCACTTCTGACCTTATACTGCAGGGTATGTCATAGATGAAGCAGCTGAATATGTGTTAAGCCTAGGACACTAACCTGAGGAACTCTGGCAGACGTGCCTTGAGTTGTGGTGTCTAACCTTAACCATGCACAACTCTTTTCTGTTTGGAGGCAGATATGACATCAGCCACTGTAGGCTTTTCCAATGATTCTTATTGAATTTAGTTTTGCTGGGGCTCCTTGATGCCACGCTCGGTCAAAAGTTGCCTTGATATCAAGGGCAGTCAGCCTCATTTCACCCCTCTTGAATTCACCTCTTTTATCCATGTTTTAACCAAGGCTTTAGTAAGGTCAAAAGCAGGGTGGGCCAGGCAGAACCCGAATTGGGTGTCAGTGATTGGGTTACTGCTGAGTAAATGAAGCTTAACTGCAATGTCGATGACACCTTCTGTCATCTTTTACTTGCGTAGGTGTGTGCACATTTAAAGGAGTATTGCTTCAGATGTGAATGACTTTAGGTTCAGTGCACCAGTAACATTGAGTGTGCAGTTCTGGTGTCCTTAGGAAGGATATGCCTGCCAGATTAAGTGTATAGATAATGTTAGCAGACAATTTGTAGGAAAGGTTGGATGATTCTACAGTTACGGAAGGAGCATACTGTATCAGTGTTCTCTGGAGTGTGTAGGAATAAGATATTGTATCAGTGTAGTGCACTGAACTCTTACAGGGCTCTATAAGGTGAAAGGAGGGATGTTTATCATAGCAGTTTTGAACTAGAACCAAGTCTGCCTCACCAAGTGAAAACGTCTTGTATACAATCAGGAATCTGAATACGCACAATTTCCCTTTACAGAGAATGTATTTTGGAAGAGGAACTTAATTCTAATGAGTTAAATATTAATGAGCATTCATGAGATGCAAACACACGCAAAATGGTTTTCCGATGCTCACTACCTGGAAGTTTGCCCTAACTTAAAACTCTGAAAACTTGTTTACAAATGGTTATCCAACTGTTCAAATTTTGAATTGTGGCCTTCTGTCTAATTGAGGTACCCTTTCATTTTTCTTCTTACTCTTAAGAGCAGCACAAGATTCTGCTCTGCACTACAAACTCAAAGAACTTGATTTGAAAATATTTATGTTTCTGAGCATCCTATATTGTCAACTATTACTGCATGATGTCAGTGCACATGTACCGATGTCTGATATTTGGGAATGCCTTTGTTTGTATGTTTGTAGTTGATGTTCTGCGATTCAATCCTAGCCGTGGAAACCAGATGGTTTTTGACGTTAATGTTTTCCTTCTTCTTTGACATGTCTGCTGTGTAAGTTGTTCAAATGAGGGGTTTGTTGACCAATTTTAACATTACCTCTGAAAATGTACGGCTAAAATTGTTTTGATGTGTTACATTTGCAGGTTATTAGTTTCAGCTCTTTCATGTTCTGTAAAAAGTGTTATTATTAGGCAAAAGAGCAGAACTGAAGTTGATAGCTGCTTATGTCTATCAGTATCAAATTGCGCAGTGTGATTACTGAAAGTGAGTAGCTTTGAGTTAACTCCAAGAGTCTGGTTTTACTACAATTGGTCCAAGATATGTTCATTTTGCTTAGTGGGCAAGGCATGCTGCAATGGTGGAGTTAGATCTGAGTATTTATCTGTTGATCTCTGTTCCCTAGTGACTCGATGTTGTTATAAGCAGGCAATAGCATCTCAGTTCCCTGGTGGCTAGGGAGTCTAGTAATCAGGACAAATGAAAGTCAATGCATGCCCCAATCAGCCTGTCCCTCCCAAAAAATCATCCATACTGCTACATGCTTCTTCATTATTTTCTTTTAATTTATTTTGAGAAATTCTTTACCTTCTGCATTTCAAGATCAATAGAAATATTTGATTTTGCCTTTCAATTTGGCAAGCATAATGAAATTTGGAGAGTCCCAATCAACTACAATCTTAATTTGGAATGTATCCAGATATTGTGTCTTCACTCAGATCATTTACCAATGTGTTCCTAATGAATTCAACAAGGGTAGATAGATCAGGAAAGACAAGAAAATGCTACATTCTTTCTAGAGTGTACATTGGATTAGCTGACTCCAGCTGATTGACAGTAGGGATGCTATACCTACATTTGATGGAGATGCTCAACTATAGGCCTCCTTTCGAAATACTGTGCATTGCTGAAAACATATCTAGCTTTGGAAAACTGTATCCTAGAAAGGAGTCAATCCTTTCATTAAGTGATGAGAGAAAATGGGTATGGTAATACAGAAAGAAACGAAAGGAGTCACCACATAATTTTTTTTAAAATAACTGACAGTGACAAAGTGGTCCCAGCCATTATTTGATATATCACCAAATCTGACTACCAATGTCTTATTGTAAACTAACATTTTCTTAAAAAACATCTAATTGAGGAAGAGCAGCTTTTACTCTGGGGCAATGTTCATTGATTCCTAGACTTCAAAATCATTGAACTGTATCTGCTGTCAACAGTGCTCCAGATCAGTTATCTGAGTATAGGGATTGCTTCTCCATAGAGAGATAGGCCAAACAATGAGCATCACATACAAGGCCCACAGTAGTACAATTAGAAACTGTTAATATGCCATCAGGGGAAATGCAACACATTAGAATGGGTAATAAAATGTTCACTTGAAAGATTAGCAGTAATGCCATATACCAGATGGTTCACTCTTACATCAGCAAATGCAAGTAGACAACATTGATTAAAGATTGATACTAACAAATTAGCTGCAAATTTTCATCACTTTAGTCCTTTAATTTAAAATATGTTGCAATTTCTAATAAAATATTGTCTCTTATTTCCATATGTCTGTCCCAATTATTATTCTTAGATTTTCAATGCCAGCTGCACTGGTCCAGGTTCTTAAAGATTTTTTTTCTCAAAGATCACTGTCCATTAATTATAAATTAACACAGAGAACCACAAAAAAGGAACACTGTATGACTTTCAGAACTTAAATTAATGCGTTTCAAGTAGCCAAACATCTTGTTAGCTAAAGCTGTAAAACTGGTAGCTAGAAACTTTTTAATGTTGACTTAATTACACCTACTCTATCCCCTGTCTGCTTGACTGTTTGTCTCAAATTCTTTGTATAATTCAAAAGATTTTTATGATCTCTCATCAAAAAACAAGCAGGCAGTCTCAGCCGCCATTTATAACCGGTGATCTCCAATGCACAATTAAGAAATGGCATTATGACATTGAACAAATGAGACAATTATTTCTGAAGTTTAATAATGCTAATTAGCTTGTGACACTTAAAGCAGCTGCTAATACTTTATTGTTCAATGCTGAGGGACTAATTAGCTATGTTTTTAATTATCTTTCTCTGCATGGGAAATATCCTTAAATGCTTATGTACCTCAGATCTAGGCTATCCGAAACCTTGGGCTGTGCCTTGTTGCAGTGACATTTAAGTATAAAATTATCTCAGAAGTATTTATAATACATACTAGCCCAAAACATTGACTCACTCCATCACAAATTATTATCTGGTGCACTTTCAAAGTAAAATACACGTAAAAAGCATATAAACAGCCAGAGAATAACGAAAATAACTAGGTCTCCCAACTGCAAAACGTATAACAAATAAATTACATTAAAGTATCAGTCTAGACTTCCCAATACAACAAACGAAAGATGTTCTTTATTCCAATGGAAAGAAATGCATAGAACCAGAGGTTGCAACTGGGCTGTGAATACAGCTGTGTTGAGGTTTGGTGCAATATCAAATCCTCCCTGTTTCTAATTGCAGCCAGTTTGGGACATTGCATTCTTCTTGTCAGATATACTAAAGAGATGTCTCAGATAATCATCACAGAAGCAGTCAACAAGGAAACCTAAATAGAACATTTTCAAGCCGTTGAGTTTTCTTTTTGCTCATGGGCACTGCTGAATAATTCAGCTGTGATAATAAAAAAAGAAAAAGAAAAATAGTCTGTCTCACATCAGTATAGTATGTGGCAGGGCAATAATTGCAGTCAGCATTCAAAAAAAAAGCTTATGCCAGAGAGATAAAGACAATTCTTTTGTATTTGCTTCATTTATCTTGTCAGGAAAAAAAATGGAAGAGAAGGGGATAAAGGTAAAGCAACAAGAGAATTATACTGAGAAGCTAAAGATTTGTAGGCAACTCAATGATTTCTGTCACTTAGTCTCTTGGGAGAATTGACAGCTCCTCTGCACAGAGATTACAGACAGATAGTTTAGAGTACTGCCGAAAATGATGCAAAACAGAAAGCCCAGTGGTCAGTACATGAAATCTTGATCATACTGAGTAACAATTCTGGTTCTGGACTATGTACACTTAACTATACAATTTTTCGAACAGCTTGTAACAGAATTTGCAGTGTAGGTTTGTGTTGTATTTAGTAAGGTAGTGACAAACCTAAGAAACAATATCCTGCTTGAATGATTTCCAACGTGTTATATTCAGTAAGCTTGTCTTTTAAGTATAAGTTCTGTTATATTAAGGTACACACACGTTCACAACTCTTTATTATGATATATCTCCTTTTAGTTTTGAGTCAACAGCTGTTTGCCAGCAGGAAACCTCAGTTAATTGTCCTCCTTTAATTGCTCTCATAACTCATGAGGATGGGTTTTTTAAAAAAATCTGTTAAAAGGGTTAATACTATGGAGTTTCATATGGACATGTGGTTAGAACAGTTTAGAATCTTGAAAGAGTGAAATTTCACGTCTGCTCCTCCTCAAAATCTCTGTGACAATGTCAATCATGTCAAAGTATCAAAGAAGCTTTGATAGCATGCATATCTTGCTAACTACAAAAGCCTGTTCTAATTAGACCAGGAAATAGTTTTCCTCTACCATAGCAGATTAAGCAGGTCCTTTACGTCAAAATATTTAAGAGGATGCTGGTAGCAAAATTATTGCATAGTGGAATGCAGACTCAGTTTAGCAGAACATACAGAATGTTCCAGTTTGCTGGACAGAAATCATTTAACAATGAGTTGTTTATCCACACACACAAACCCATGAAGCTGAGAGATCTTCACGAGGCACATCCTAAGGGTTCAAAACTCAACCTTCTCAATATACTAAGAACTGTGTTCAGGACTCTTATATCTTGAGGTCTCCTCCACTACATCCTTTCTGAATTTCTTGAATCCAGGCATCACATTACCCACCTCCAAGACTCTTGGATTTCCTAATAAATGTATCCAAAAGATAGATTTCTAGTGCTCCCACTCCATTTCCCAATTCTGTATGATTCTCCATCTCCACTCCTGCTATTTAAGTGAATTATACCTGTGCTATATATATGCATATATATATATATATATATATATATAGACACACCAAGATTCCTTTCTAAGGTCACCAGAATTAGGATCTTCAGCTATGTTACACAAACGTGGAATTTTTAGCAACTGCTCATGGATCTAGAGACATCACAACTCAAACAACTTCCAATTACACAGTCTTTTCAACATAGTAAAATGTCCTGAGGTGTTTCACGGGACTTTGTCAACAGAATTTAGCAATGACTGACATAATTTATGACAGGCAACTGAAAACTCAAAGAGGTAGGTTTGAGAACTACCTGTAAAAAGGTAGAGGGTGATAGAAAGCAAGGAGGTTTACAGATAAAGTTTTGAAGTTTTGCCCCAGGCAATGTGTAGGCAAAACCTCATTGTATCCACATTATGAATGAGAATTTTGAATAGAAACATAAAAATTATGGCAAAATGTGAGATTTGGAAATGGAAAAGTAAATTGTACCAGCATTATCATCCCTTGTTTGGAGCAGTGGGAGTGCGAACCAGGGTGCCAACAGGAAGGTAAGGTTTTTTTTTCTTTATAAAAACTTAGCTCATGCAGCAGCGGCCTCCTTGTTTGGAGCAGCGGGTGTGTGGAGAGAACGTGAGCCAGGAAGGAACTAATATATTTGGTTTGATTTTCTGATGAAGGGTCTAGGCCCGAAACATCAAGCTTTCCTGCTCCTATGATGCTGCTTGGCCTGCTGTGTTCATCCATCTCCACACCTTGTTATCTCGGATTCTCCAGCATCTGCAGTGCCTATTATCTCTGATACAATTTTAACCCCACAGCGAAACCTCTTCTAAGGATGTCTACCCTGAACAAGTTACCCTCCTCCCTCCGGACAAACCTTAGGGAATCTCTCTCCCACTGCAACTCTCTCGTAATCTCTTTGGCCTTGAAACTGCTCGACCACGTCCTGAAGCAAACCAGGAACTACAGCCACATCACCTTTCTTAGTAGCTGCCTACGGAACCAGATCATCCCCAATGGACTACAATCCACATTCAAGCCTTCCCAATTTGGCCCCAACTGTGACAATATCTACCTTCAGAACATTGAAACCCTCCAGAAGTGCTTCTCCCTGCGATTCCTTTTCTGATGAAGGGTCTCAGACCGAAACATCAAGCTTTCCTGCTCCTATGATGCTGCTTGGACTGCTGTGTTCATCCAGCTCCACACCTTGTTATCTCTAATGTATTTGGGCATTGGCTAAACCTGAAGCACTACACGTGTAGTGTTTCCCACCCACCCTCCTCCTCTAACCAAAAAAGAAAGGCTGTGTGGAGGATCGATAAGGTAAGGCTTTTTTCATTCTTCTGGAAATCTAGAGTAGAGGGAATGGAAGCTAGGGCAGTTGCATGCTCCTCTTGCAGGATGTGGGAGGTAAGGGTCACTGCTGGTGTCCCCTCTGATTTCACCTGCGAGACATGCACGCAACTATAGCTCCTCACAGACTGTGTTAGGGAACCGGAGCTGGAGCTGGTTGAACTCCAGATCATTCAGGAGACTGAGGGGGTGATAGAGAGGAGTTATAAGGAAGTGGTCACACCCAAGTTACAGGAAAAAGGTAGTTGGGTGACTGTCAGGAAGGGGAAAGGGAATAGGCAGACGGTGCAGGGATCCCCTGTGCCCATTGACCTCAATAATAAGTATACTGTTTTGGATACTCTTGTGGGTGGGGGGGGGACCTACCAGGGGAAGGCCATATCGGACAGGTCCCTGCTCTGAGCCTGGCCCTGTGGCACAGAAGGGAAGGGGGGAGAATAAGAGAGCAATTGTAGTGGGGGATTCAATAGTAAGAGGCACAGACAGGCGGTTCTGTGGACGCAAATGAGATGAACAGATGTATGTTGCCTCCCGGGTGCCAGGGTCCGTGACGTCTCGGATTGTGTCTTCAGGATCCTTAAGGGGGAGGGTGAGCAACCAGCAGTCATGGTACACATCGGTACCAATGACATAGGTAGAAAAAGGACTGACAATGTGACAAACAAGTACAGGGAGATAGGTTGAAAGCTGAAGTCCAGGACAAACAGGATAGTTATCTCTGGATTACTACCAGTGCCACGTGATAACGAGGTCAGAAATAGGGAGAGAGTGCAGCTAAACACATGGCTACAGGGCTGGCGTAGGAGGGAGGGCTTCCATTATGTGGATAATTGGAGCACATTCTGGGAAAGGTGGGGCCTATACAGTAAGGATGGGTTGCATCTGAACCGGAAGGGCACAAATATCCTGGGTGGGAGATTTGCTTGAGCTATATGGGATGGTTTAAACTAGATTGGCAGGGGTGGGGAACTGGATTTGTAATTCAGAGTATGAGGTATTCAGCCTTCCAACAGACACAACAGGGAGTGAGGTTGTTAATAAAGAAGTGTGGTTGATGGAGCATAATTGTGGACACAGAAATGGTTTGAGGTGTGTGTACTTCAATGTTAGAAGTATCAGAAATAAGGCAGATGAACTTAGAGCATGGGTCAGTACTTAGAACTATGATGTTGTGGCCATTACAGAAACTTGGGTAACTCAGGGACAGGAATGGTTGTTGGAAGTTCTGGGATTTAAGTGCTTTAAAAGAAATTGGGAGGGTGGTGAAAGAGGTGGGGGAGTGGCATTGCTAGTCAGGGCTAGTATAGCAGCTACTGAAAGGCAGTTCGAGAATGATAAGTCTACAGAGTCAGTTTGGGTTGAGGTCAGGAACAAGAAAGTAGTAGTCACTTTTTTATAGACCGCCTAATAGTTGCAGAGAAGTGGAGGAGCGGATTGGGAGGCAGATACTGGAAAGGTACAGAAGTCACAGGGTGACTTCAACTTTCCAAATATTGATTGGAAACCTTTTAGTTGTAATAGTTTAGATGGAACAGATTTTGTCCAGTGCGCTCAGGAAGGATTCCAGACACAGTATGTAGGTAGAGCAACATGAGGAAAGGCAACTTTGGATTTGGTGTTTGGCAATGAACCGGGCCAAGTGTTACCTGTTGGTAGGAGAGCATTTTAGCGGTAGCGATCATAAATCTGTTACTTTTGCAATAGTCATGGAAAAGTATAGGTACATACAGCAGGGTAACGTTTATAATTGGGGGAAAGGTAATTACAATTCTGTTAGGCAAGAACTGGGTAACATAAAATGGGAACAAATGCTGTTAGGGAGGAGCACTATTGAAATGTGGAGATTGTTTATGGAATGCATACGGTGTGTGCTAGATATGTTTGTCCCTAGCAGACAGGGAAGATGCAGTCGAATGAGGGAGCCTTGGTTCTCAAGAGAGGTTGACAACTGGTTAAGAGGAAGAAGGATGCTTATATAAGGTTTAGGAGACAAGGAACAGAAAAGGCTCTACAGGGATACAAGTTATCCAGGGAGGAGCTGAAGAAAGGGCTTAGGAGAGTTATAAGGAGGCATGAGAAAACCTCGGTGGATAGGATCAAGGAAAACTCCAAGGTTTTTTACATGAACGTGAGGAACAAGAGAATGACCAGAGAAAAGTTAAGGCCGATCAAGGATTGTAAAGGGAATTTGTGCACGGAGTCTAAAGAGATAGGAGAGGTCCTGAATGAATACTTTTCTGCAGTATTCACAACTGAGAGGGACCTAGCTGTCGGGGATGACAATGTGAAACAGGCTGGTAGGCTAGAGGAGGTCGATGTTAGTAAGGAAGATGTGCTAGAAATTTTGAGGAACTTGAAGATGGATAACTCTCCCGGGCCTGATGGGATTTATCCAAGGATTCTATGGGAAGCGAGGGAAGAGATTGCAGGGTCTTTGGCGATGATCTTTTCATCCTCACTGTCCACGGGTATAGTGCCGGAAGATTGGAGAGAGGCAAACGTCATTCACTTGTTCAAAAAAGGGAATAGGGATAACCCCGGAAATTACAGGCCAGTTAGTCTTATGTCAGTGGTGGGCAAATTATTGGAAAGGGCTCTGTGAGATAGGATTTATGATCACTTGGAAAGGCACAGTTTGATTCGTGATAGTCAGCATGGATTTGTGAGGGGTAGATCGTGCCTCACAAGCCTTATTGAATTCTTTGAAGAGGTGACCAAACATGTGGCTGAAGGTAAAGCAGTGGATGTGGTGTACATGGATTTTAGTAAAGCATTTGATAAGGTTCCCCGTGGTAGGCTCATGCAGAAGGTAAGGAGGCATGGGATAGGGGGAAATGTGCCAGATCGGATTCAGAATTGGCTGACCCTTAGAAGAAAAAGTGTGGTAGTGGACAGAAAATATTCAGCATGCTGCTCAATTACGAGTGGTGTACCACAAGGATCTGTTCTGGGTCCTCTTCTATTTGTGATTTTTGTAAATGATTTGAATGAAGGGGTGGAAGGGTGGATTAGTAAGTTCGCGGGCGATACGAAGGTGGGTTGCATTGTGGACAGTGCGGAGGGCTGTTCTAGGTTACAAAGGGACATTGATAGGATGCAGAGCTGGGCTGAGAAGTGGCGGATGGAGTTTAACCCTGAAAAGTGTGAGGTGAATCATTTTGGTAGGACCAACTTGAAAGCAGAATACAGGGTTAACAGAAAGATTCTTGGTAGTGTGGAGGAGCAGAGGGATCTTGGGGTTCCTGTTCACAGTTTCCTGAAAGTTGCCATCCAGGTGGATAGAGTTGTTAAAAAGGCATGTGATGTATTAGCTTTCATTAATAGAGGGATTGAGTTCAAGAGCCGTGAAATTATGCTCCAGCTATACAAAAGCCTCGGTCGGCCACATCTGGAGTATTGTGTCCAGTTCTGGTCACCTCATTACAGGAAAGATGTCAAAGTGTTGGAAAAGGTGCAGAGGAGATTTACCAGGATATTGCCTGGAATGGAGGGAAGGCCTTACGAGGAAATGTTGAGTGAGCTAGGGCTTTTCTCTTTAGAATGCCGAAGGATTAGCGGTGACTTGATAGAGGTGTACAAAATGATCAGAGGTATAGATAGTGTAGACAGCCAGAGACTTTTTCCTAGGGTGGAGGTGGCTATTATGAGGGGGCATAGTTTTAAAGTGAGAGGAGGTAGATATAGGGGAGACGTCAAGAGGTAGATTCTTTACTCAGAGAGTGGTCAGGTGTGGAATGCATTGCAGGAGAAGGTAGTGGAGTCGGCCTCATTAGGGGCATTTAAGTGGCTATTAGATAGGCATATGGATGATAGTATAAGGTAGGGGTGGGGGTTAGATAGACTTTAGGATTAGGGTAAAAGTTCAGCACAACATCGTGGGGAGAAGGGCCTGTACTGTGCTGTACTGTTCTATGTTCTATGTTCTATTAGTTGGTACAGTGAATGCCCTACTCTAATCCTTTCAATTAGGGATTACGCTAATATACACTTTTCTGTGGGGATCTTCAACCTTTATGAGCAAATAACAAACAACAAATTAAAATGCCTTTTTTGGTAGTCAATCATTGCTTAATGCCCACTGCAAATGACCACAGTGTAGGATAGATTTGCATTTTAACTTTGAATTGGTGGGCTATAACCAGTGTGGAAGGCCAATTTGAACACTGAAATAGGTTTCTGCTTTTTATTTTCTGGTGGGGTGGTTGTTGGTTGGTCCATTTACACTATATAAGATTTGGTCTTCCATGGTTGGCAATGAGTGAAGATTGCCCCTTCAATCAATTTTCAATTATTGACTGCCTTGTTTTAGGTGAGTAACACTGGAAGTTTCCCCCAGTCATGTGCAACCGCTGCAAGTTGTGAACTAGTTCTAGGTTAAATTGTCAGAAACACCGAAAGAACACACAATGGATACAAATCAGTCAAAAAAATTAAGAGACAATGCAAGAAATAAATTCAAATATTCGGCATATCTAAATGGGCTTTGATAGTAACTTGTGTGGAGTAAAGCATTAACTATTTCTTTACTCTAATAATTGCTACTAAGTATGTCTGTAAGAAAATATATCATAATGAGATACGTCAAAAGTTTGGTCATATAGAATTGGGATTCAAATCTGTATGGTCCCAGAAATTTCGTCTCTTGCCATCCTTTCCATATGGTTATGCTCAATCGAGCCTAATAATGTTTACCCAGCTGAGTGCTGAAATGCTCTTGATACAAAAGTGCTGCTTTACCAAAAGAAGCTGAGAAACTGAGGCCAACTTTCAGTTAAACATTTTGGGCTCACACATGGGAATTTATGAAAATATAGCATAATGCAAAATGCAGCCAGCTAGAAAATAGTGGATAGAAAGAATTAGAGTGCAAAACATGCTAACAGGCCCAAGCTATGCTTGCCTCTTTGTAGGATATGTGGAACAGTTCCTGTCCCACAGCTACACTGGCACTATACCCCACCTCTTCCTCTGCTACATCAATGATCGTATCGGCGTCGCCTCGGGCTCCCAAGAGGAGCTTGAACAGTTTATCAACTTTACTAATGCCTTCCAACCCAACCTCAAGTTCACCTGAACCATCTCCGATACCTCTCTCTCCTTCCTGGACCTGTCTGTCTCCATCTCTGGTGACCATCTTGAAACTGATATCTATTTCAAGCCTACAGACTCCCACAGCTACCTAGACTACACCTCCTCTCACCCGCCTTCCTGCAAGAACGCGATCCCCTACTTCCAATTCCTCCGCCTCCACTGCATCTGCTCCCAAGATGAGGTGTGTCATTCCCAAATATCCCAGATGTCGTCGTATTTCAAGGACAGCAACTTCCCCTCCACAGTGGTCAAAATCGCCCTCGACCACATCTCTTGTATTTCCTGCACCTCATCCCTCACACCCCGTCCCCGCAATAACAACAAAGACAGAATCCACCTCATCGTCAAGTATTACCTCATTAACCTCCGGATTCAACGCATCATTCTTAGCCACTTCTGCCACCTGCAATCTGACTCCACAACAAAGGATATATTTCCCTCCCCACCCTTATCTGCCTTCCTTAGGGACGGTTCTCTCCATGACTCCCTCACCCATTCCACACTCTCCACTAGCCCCACCACCTCTGGCACTTTTCCCTGCAACCTCCCCTCTCACCCCCATCCCAGGCCCCAAGAAAACCTTCCACATCAGACAGATGTTCACCTACACATCTGCTAATGTGGTCTATTGTATCCGCTGTTCCTGATGTGGCCTCCTCTACATTAGGGAGACCAAGCGGAGGCTCGGAGACCGCTTTGTGGAACACCTGTGCTTGGTTCGTGACAAACGACTGCACCGCCCAGTCGCAAACCACTTCAACTCCCCCTCCCACTCCCTGGATGACATGTCCATCCTGGGCTTCCTCCAGTGTCACAATGATGCCACCCGGAAACTAGAAGAGCCGCACCTCATATCCTGCCTTGGAAGCCTACAACCCAATGGTCTCAATGTGGACTTTAAAAATCTCCCCACCTCCTGCCTCATCCCAAGACCAACCCTCCTTCTCATCTCCGCCTCCTTGACCTGTCCGTCTTCTCTCCCACCTATCCGCTCCTCCCATCTCATTGACCAGTCGCCACCACTACCTACCTGCTATCGCCATCCCACCTACCTTTCCCCAACGCACCCCTCTCTCTATTTATTTCAGACGCCCCTTCCCTTCCCCCATTTCTGAAGAAGGGTACTGACCTGAAACGTCAACTTTCCTGCTTCTCTGATGCTGCCTGGCCTGCTGTGTTCCTCCATTTCCACACTGTGTTATCTCAGACTCCAGCATCTGCAGTTCTTATTATCTCATACTAATGGGTTTGCTCATTCAGTTGTCCATCATGTGCCCTCTGCAGCTCGGACGATTGATTGTAAATCTTTGCTGGATTTGTCTGACACAAGTAATAGAATTATTTGCAATATTCTTTGGAATGCTCTTTTCCACGTGTCAAGAGTGCAACATTATATCAATATGATATCATTAATAATCAGTCTGTCTGCAGTTTCAGAATAAATTGCCTCATATGAAGTTGCTGTTGACAAAAACCTTTGAGAGGAAGATACTACAGATTAAGAATCAATTACATATCACTGCTATAATTTGTCCATGGATTTGGAGCACAGGAACAAGTGTAGCTGATTTAACCCCTCAAGCTTGTTCTAACATTCAATGAGATTGTGACTGATCTTTGATCTAATTCCATTTTCAGTGCATACCTTTTCTCCATATTCCTTATATCTTGGATTAACAAAAATCTATTAGCCACAGTTTTCAAGTAAATCATTGATCTCAGTTCAATTGTCCTTTGTGGAAGAGAATTCCAGACTTCTACCATCCTTTATCATGTTATGAAGCTGTGTCATATTTACTATATTACTTGGATTTGAAGGATTGTAGACTCGTCTGGATATATGTTTAAAGGTTAAATACAAGACATTGGAATATTATTTTTCAAATAAGGCAGTTTATGGGAAACACATGATTTCAGATACTTGAGATAAAAGGTACTGCAGATGCTGGAGAATCCGAGATAACAAGGTGTGGAGCTGGATGAACACAGCAGACCAAGCAGCAGCATAGGAGCAGGAAAGCTTGACGTTTCGGGCCTAGACCCTTCCAGCTCCACACCTTGTTATCCTTGATTTCAGATACTTGCTGGCCTTGATTGCTTGAATTCAGTTCAGGGAATACTTCTACCTATTTAACAATTGGTTTTTATGGCTGTTTTGTTTGAACAATATTTTCTGGCTTGGATAACAAGCATGGAGCTGGATGAACACAGCAGGTCAAGCAGCATTATAGGAGCAGGAAAACTTGACGTTTCGGGCCTAAACCCTTCATCAAAAATGGGGGAGGGGAAGAGGGTTCTGAAATAAATAGGGAGAGAGGGGGAGGCGGATAGAGGATGGATAGAGGAGAGGATAGGTGGAGAGGAGGCAGACAAGTCGAAGAGGCGGGGATGGAGCCAGTAAAGGTGAGTGTAGGTAGGGGGAGTTGAAATGGTTCGCGACTGGGAGGTGCAGTTGTTTGTTGCGAACTGAGCGCAGGTGTTCTGCAAAGCGGTCCCCAAGCCTCCGCTTGGTTTCCCCGATGTAGAGGAAGCCACAACGGGTACAGCGGATGCAGTATACCACATTGGCAGATGTGCAGGTGAACCTCTGCCTGATGTGGAATGTCTTCTTGGGGCCTGGGATTGGGGTGAGGGAGGAGGTGTGGGGGCAGGTGTAGCACTTCCTGCGGTTACAAGGAAAAGTGCCGGGTGTGGTGGGGCTGGAGGGGAGTGTGG
>JAHRHZ010000052.1:7597667-7739418 GCA_024137785.1 Ginglymostoma cirratum | reverse complement strand
CTTGTTATCTCGGATTCTCCAGCATCTGCAGTACCTTTTATCTCTGATACAATTATTTCCTGGCTTGGAGTTGAGTTTTTGATTTTTCAGCTGGGGACAGCTGGCTATGGAACAAATTGCTCAGGTTATAGAGTCATAAAGTCATATGGCACAGAAACAGACCCTTTAGGTCCAACCAGTCCATGCCTCTTAAAAATCTTTGCTGTCAAATCAAGATAAAACCTGATTGCTCTCCTGGAAGAATAACTCATGACCTTATTAATATTGTATTTGCTGAGCAAACTATGTCTGCCGAGACGCCAGAAACAACTGTACGTGCGTAGTGACTTGACCACACATGCAAGAAGACCAGATTGACTGATTGGAACATTCAATGTGTTTTTTTTTACCATTGGTCACAAAGTGTTTTTCTTTTTAAGTGACACTCTGCAGGCAGAAATCAGGTTTCTCCCCCTCTTGGAGTGAGAGTTAGGTGTTTGTTTGTGCCAGTTTCAGTTATTTAAAGGTGCAACCTCTTCATTTTCACTTAACAAGTGGTCTGTGTTAACCAAATCTGCATCTTCAATGAACGGGTTTTAGTTATATAATAAATCGATAATGCTGCGCTTATTAAACTATTTTCTGATGAAGGGTCTAGGCCCGAAACGTCAAGCTTTCCTGCTCCTATGATGCTGCTTGGCCTGCTGTGTTCATCCAGCTCCACACCTTGTTATCTCAGATTCTCCAGCATCTGCAGTACCTATTATCTCTGGCTGATGAATTATTTCATTCTGAGTCTGACATAGACAACACATAGAGTTGGCCACATCAAGATTTTAGGAATATATTTTTAAAATTTATGTTGTAATAGAGTAACAGGACTAGACAGAGAAAGTACATACCTCTCATCTCAGTTGTAACAATATTTAGAAACATTTCCCATTTTCACCCTGAAAGAGTCTCCAGGATAGCAGAATACCATAACCCTATCCACTTGAAAATTTATTTCTTATTCGCCCTAATTTAAATGCTGCACCTTTTAATTTATGAACTATCTAGTTAAGATCAGTCATAACTGTACATAGCATGATCCTTCTCCTGACGGTTCTGTTGTGTCACCTTGATACATCTTACACTGTTCATTGAATATTATCCCAGGAATTATGTTGAATGACTTCTCCTGAACTGATAATTGGGTGTGATTTTCACAAGTCTTCAAGATCACTAAGGCACCTTCATGAGTGAAAAAATGAAAAACAAAGCTCTGCTATTACAGTTAGAATTCTAATTAGCTTATGATGGCTGTTTGTATTCACTGCCAGACTCTCCTTCGCTACCTTAATATGTTATTCTATACATAATATACATAATTCAGTTTTCTAAAAACATGATAATGCACATCATTCTAGTTGGTACATAAATTATTTCTGCAAGCTATTTCTAACTGCTTCACAAGTGGAAACCTGTTCCTTCTCAATTAATTGAATGTAAAAATTTTAATGTCTTTTTCCATCTAAAAAAGAGCAATAATGTTTCCGCAAAATGGAAGAAATAATATTTTCAAATTTTATATGCAAAACCTAGCAAGTGGAGGATTGTTAATGCATGGAGGGGAGAAATTTCTCCTTGATGGCATCCACTGTTAGTATCAAAAATCTTTGATTTATATAATACATTCTCCTACTTCCCCTGCTTTAACTACAGTTTCAAATTCATGAGAACACCTTCAGTCCAATATACATTTTACCACACACAAACAAACCCAACCTGTCTCACTAAGGTTGGAAAATTAGTGGATCATCTGCCAGCTCTGCATGGAGGACAGCATAGAGTCTTAGAGCTGTTCAGCGTCAAAACAGACCCTTCAGTCCAACTTATCCATGCTGGCCAGATATCCTAAATTAATCTAGTCCCATTTGCCAGCATTTGGCCAATTTCTCTCTAAACTCTTCCTATTTATATACCTATTGAGATGTCTTTCAAATGTTGTAATTGTGCCAGCCACCACCAATTCCTCTGGCAGCTCACCACCTTCTGTGTGAAAAAGTTGTCCCTTAGGTCCCTTTTAAATCTTTCCCCCCTCACCTCAAACCAATGATGTTGAGTTTTGGACTCCACTACCCTGGGGAAAAGACCTTGGCTATTCATTCTATCCCTCATGATTTTATAACCTTCTACAAGTTCACCCCTCAGCCTCCAACACTCTAGGGAAAATAGCCCTAACCTTTTCAGCCTCTCCCTATAACTCAAGCCCTCCAACCCTGGCAATGTCCTTGTAAATCTTTTCTGAACACTTTCAACACTTTCATGTTTCACAACATCTTTCCTAAAGCAGGGAAACATGAATTGCTTGTAGTATTCCAAAAGTGGCCGAACCAATGTCCTGTACAGCTGCAATGTAACCTCCCAACTACTATACTCAATGCACTGACCAATAAAGGCAAGTATACCAAACACTTTCTTCACTATTGTGTCTACCTGGGACTCTACTTTCAAGGACCTATGAACTTGCAGTCCAATGTCTCTTTGTTTAGCAACACTCCTGAGGATCTTAAGTGTATAAGTCCTGCCCTGATTTGCCTTTCCAAAATGTTCAGTGAGCATGCAGAACCTTCTATTCATTGTTGTAAATTTAAATTATGAAGTACACTGCAAAACGAGTGTAAAAACAGAAGAATGGCCCTTTTATTGCCTTATGCTTCAGCTAGGGTATGGGCTGATAGGGTCTCTCGGTATTCTCAATGCAAACAGGAGAGCAAGAACCACGTCATCAAAACAGGAGATTTAAACTGGCTAGATAAAGGAATTAGTCGCTAGATATAACTATTAGATGACTAAGGTGAGCTCTGTAGCTCCTAATCCCCAATTTACTCAGCACTAAGATGCTTCCTAATGCCACATGCACACTTCCAATAGCTGCTTAAATGGCTCATGCACCAGCATGTAACAGAAACCAGCAACATAAAGAATTAGTGTTTACAGATGTTAATCAGCATGTAGGACTGATTTGCTGTCATTACTGACACGTCTAAATGACACATTCCATCTTTTTCCTTTCCTAACCTTACACAGTTGAACATGGCATTAATAAAAACCGAAAGAGCTGCAGATGCTGTAAATCAGGAAGAAAAACAAAGTTGTTGGAAAAGCTCAGCAGGTCTGGCAGCATCTGTGAAGAAAAAAAACAGAGTTAACATTTCGGGTCCGGTTCTGAGGAAAGGTCACCAGACCTGAAACCTGAAATTTTCTGAAGAAGGGCCTAGGCCCGAAACGTCAGCCTTCCTGCTCCTCTGATGCTGCTTGGCCTGCCGTGTTCATCCAGCTCTACACCTTGTTATCTCAGATTCTCCAGCATCTGCAGTTCCTACTATCTCTGAAACAATGTTTTTATCATGCTCTGCTTCTGGCTTCCTACTGAGCTGGGCGCCACCAAGTTTGTGTAGCACTCTTCTACCAAACCAGGTTCATGAACGTGTAAACAATAGTTTATTCTGAAACAATGTGACCATTAGCATCCGACCAGGCAGTTCTAGCCCTGTCTGGTTTCGATGGGAAGTTGATTGTCCAAGGCCTGGCTGCACAAATACTGTATGTTCCAGCTCTGCAGTTTAAAAATTCTTGCACCGTTTTCAATTGAGTTTCCAGAGAGAGCTATCGACTGACAATCAAGTACCACATCATCTCCAGTTCCTTGTATCTTGTGGCAAAATCATCAAACTGACCAGACCCAGAAAGATCAGAACTAATCCTATATGAGAGAGAAAGCCCAAAATGATGACCGCAGATCCTAAAACATCAGCAAACCCTCAAAGACCAAGGAGCAGCCTGTTCCAGCTTTATTGAATAGGTATTTTCAGTCTTTTCAGACAAACAGTTCAAATACAGCAGTAGGGAACTGTGGCAAAGGTATCCTCAGAAGTGTGTGTCAGAAGTAGGTAGTGAGTGCAGACTTGAGATGCTGTACTTAGAGATTTAAGACTGTTTACTGAAGAGTCCTGTGAAGAGTTTAATGGAGTTTAATTAAAGTACAATACTAGATTCTGATAAATATTGTTTTTTTCCTTGATAAAGCATTCAAAAAAGTTGTATTGGACCTTCTTTTGACATTTGTCCCCTTTGTCTATTTCATTGCGTAATGCACTTGAGTTAAAAAAGCATTACTGCAAATTGGTCAAGCTTAATCAGGGTACATTTAGCTATCTGAGAGATAGTAGGAACTGCCGATGCTGGAGTCTGAGATAACACGGTGTAGAGCTGGATGAACGCAGCAGGCCAGGCAGCATCAGAGGAGCAGGAAAGCTGATGCTTTGGGTCTGGACCCTTCTTCAGAAATGGGGGAGGGGAAGGGGACTCTGAAATAAATACAGAGAGGGGGAAGTGATGATGGAAGGTAGCTAAAGGAGCAGATAGGTGGAGAGAAGACGGACAGGCCAAGGAGGCGGGGATGGAGCGGGTAAAAGTGAGTGTAGGTGGGGAATTGGGATGGGGGTTGGTCAGTTGAGGGAAGATGGACAGGTCAAGAAGGTGGGGTTGAGGCTGGTAGGTAGGAAGTGGGGGTGGGGGTTGGTCAGTGAGGATAGGTGGGAGAAAAGACGGATAGGTCAAGGAGAGGGGTACAAGCTGTGCTGGTCTTGGGATGAGGTTGGGGTGGGGAGATTTTGAGGCTTGTGAATTCCACATTGAGATCTTTAGGCTGCAGGCTTTCCAAGCGAAATATGAGGTGCTGTTCCTGCAGCCTTCAGGTGGCATCATTCTGGCACTGGAGGAGGCCCAGGATGGGCATGTTGTCCAAGGAGTGAGAGGGGTAAGTTGAGGTGGTTCACAACTGGGAGGTGCAGTCATTTGTCGCGAACTGAGAATAGGTGTTCCACAAAGCGGTCTCCAAGCCTCTGCTTGGTTTCCCCAATGTAGAGAAGGCCACATCAGGAACAGCGGACACAATTGGCCACGTTAGCAGATGTGCAGGTGAACATCTGTTTAATGTGGAAGGTTTTCTTGGGGCCTGGGATGGGGGTGAAGGGGAAGGTGTAGGGGCAGGTGTAGCACTTCCGACAGTTGCAGGGAAAAGTGCCGGGGGTGGTGGGCTAGTGGGGAGTGTGGAGCGGATGAGGGAGTCACGGAGAGAGCAGTCCCTCTGGAAGGCAGTTAAGGGTGGGGAGGGAAAATTGTCCTTGGTAGTGCTTTTACTTTACAGTAATGGAAAGTCTTATTCAGGGCTTTTAAGATTTTAGGAGGTGAGTGCTTTCATTTGTATTGCTGGAACTTTTATTTTTGCAAGATTAGTTATTGAGGAATGGAGTTTACAATGTAGCACTTTCAGAACAAAGCATTTTCTGTTGACATCCAGATTTCAGATACATTAGTCAACATCCACAATTTGCATCTGAGTTGACTATCTCCTGATGAAAGAAGTTCTATAGAACGAACACAAAAACATAACATTTATCTCCCGATCTCAAGATCGTCATAGCAGCAGTTTGGAATAAACATGGCCAATGTGGCTGAGCCCAGTCACTCAATAATAACATTCTTCAAATTCCGAAGTGCTTTCTCGTGGTCCACAATAGTCTGTAGCACTAAACAGATATGTACAGACAAGGGATGACTTTGAGTCTGCCAAGGTGTTTTACACAGATTGAAATGACGGCAATAATCCTGCTTTACTGATGGTAGCCTTCTAGAGGAGGCCACAACGGGAACAGCAGATACAGTATACCACATTAGTAGATGGTGCCTGCCACCCAACACAGGCCTCTTCCACCCCCCAAATCCCCAACCCTACCCAGGACATTCCCCACAATGTGCCCGCCGCCAGTGGCCATGTGGCCACTTTCGGAGCACCCACAGATTCCATGGATGAAGTCACATCCTCCGCCGCCCGGTACGCCACTTTCGGTACAGCGAACGCCATCGACACCGCCGCTGATGCCACCGTCCCTGTTTCTGAGGCCGACACCACAGACATTGAGGATGCCGCTGCCGCCACCAATATCCAAGATTTACTGGCCGACGCTGCACCGCCCACTGCCGACGTCTCTCCGCCCACCGCCGATGTCTCTCCGCACACCACCTACGTCACCCCGCCCACCAACGCCACTCCGCCCACTGCCGACGCCGACGCCGCTCTGCCCACTGCCTCCACAGCCAGCAGCTCCAGAGGAGACAGTAACACCCAGCCCAGCTGAGTCTTCACCATTCCCCCAGACCTCCCCCCTTACTGAGGACGAACGGTCAGTCCTCAGTAAAGGGCTCACATTTATCCCCTCCCACCCGAACATCAACGAATACAACTCACGCTTGGACGTTGAACAGTTTTTCCTCCACCTCCGCCTCCGCGCTTACTTCTTTAATCATGAGCCTAACCCTCCCTCTACTGACCCCTTCTTCCACCTCCAACACACCCACTCCTCCTGTATACCACCCCAAGGCCTCCTACCCTCCCTTGACCTCTTCATCGCCAACTGCCGTCGCGACATCAATCACCTCAACCTCTCCACCCCTCTCACCCACTCCATCCTCTCCCCCACAGAACATGCAGCCCTCCACTCCCTCCGCTCCAATCCCAACCTCACCATAAAACGCGCGGACAAGGGAGGCACAGTTGTAGTATGGCGCACTGACCTCTACATCGCCGAAGCCAGGTGCCAACTCTCCGACACCTCCTCCTACCGCCCCCTTGATCATGACCCTACCCCCGACCACCTAAACATCATGTCTCAAACCATCCACAACCTAATCACTTCAGGTGACCTCCCACCCGCAGCCTCCAACCTCATCATTCCCCACCTCTGCACCACCCATTTCTATCTTCTTCCCAAAATCCACAAACCTGACTGCCCTGGTCGACCCATTGTCTCCGCCTGATCCTGCCCCACCGAATTCATCTCCACTTATCTTGATTCCATTTTCTCCCCCTTGGTCCAGGAACTCCCCACCTATATCAGTGACACCACCCACGACCTCCACCTCTTCCAAAACTTCTGAATCCCCCATCCCCACCGCCTCATTTTTACCATGGACGTCCTGTCCCTATATACTTGCATTCCCCATGCAGATGGCCTAAAGGCCCTCCGCTTCTTCCTGTCCCGCAGGCCCGATCAGCCCCCCTCCACTGACACCCTTGTCTGCTTAGCCGAACTCGTCCTCACCCTTAACATCTTCTTCAATTCCTCCCACTTCCTACAGATAAAGGGGGTGGCCATGGGTACTGGCATGGGCCCAAGCTACGCCTGCCTCTTTGTAGGATATGTGGAACAATCCCTCTTCCAAAGCTAAACTGGCCCTATACCCCACCTCTTCCTCCGTTACATTGATGACTGTAACAGCGCCGCCTCATGTTCCCACGAGGAGCTCAAACAGTTCATCCACTTCACTAACACCTTCCACCCCAACCTTAAGTTCACCTGGACCATCTCTGATACCTCTCTCTCCTTCCTGGACCTCTCTGTCTCCATCTCTGACAACCACCTGGAAACCGATATTCATTTCAAGCCTACCGACTCCCACAGTTAACTAGAATACATCTCCTTCCACACTCCTTCCCGCAAAAAGGCCATCCCCTATTCCCAATTCCTTCGCCTCTGCCGCACCTGCTCCCGAAATGAGGCATTCCACTCCTGGACATCCCAGATGTCCACGTTTTTCAAGGACCGCAACTTCCCCTCCACAGTGGTCGAAAACGCCCTTGACCGTGTCTCTCGCATTTCCCGCAACTCATCCTTCACAACCCCTCCCCGCAATAATAACCAAAACAGAACCCCCTCCTCATCCTCATGTACCACCCCACCAGCCTCTGGATCCAACGCATCATCCTCTGACACTTCCGCCATCTGTAATCTGACCCCACTACCAAAGACATTTTTCCATCTCCACCTTTATCTGTTTTCTGGAGGGACCACTCTCTCCGTGAATCCCTTGTCCACTCCACACTCCCCTCCAGCCCCACCACACCCGGCACTTTCCCCTGCAACCGCAGGAAGTGCAACACCTGCCCATACACCTCCCCACTCACCCCCATCCCAGGCCCTAAGAAGACCTCCCACATCAAACAGATGTTCACCTGCACATCTGCTAATGTGGTATACAGTATCCGATGTGGCCTCCTCTATATTGGGGAAACCAAGCGGAGGCTTGGAGACCGCTTTGTGGAACACCTACGCTCAGTTCGCACCAAACAAGTGCACCTCCCAGTTGCAAACCATTTCAACTTCCCCTCCCAATCCTTGGATGACATGTCCATCCTGGGTGTCCTCCAGTGCCACAACGATGCCACCTGAAGGTTGCAGGAACAGCATCTCATATTTCGCTTGGGAACCCTGCAGCCCAATGGGTATCAATGTGGACTTCACAAGCTCCAAAATCTCCCCTCCCTCGACTGCATCCCAAAATCAGCTCGTGCCCACCTCCCTAACCTGTCCCCCCACCCTATCCCCTCCTCCCACCTCAAGTCCCACCCCCATCTCCTACCTACCAGCCTCATCCCACCCACTTGACTTGTCCGTCCTCCCTGGACCGACCTATCCCCTCCCTAAACCCCCACGTACACTCACCTTTACTGGCCCCGACCCCGCCTCCTTGACCTATTTGTCTCCTCTCCACCTATCTTCTCCTTTATCCATCTTCTATCCACCTCCCCCGTTCTCCCTATTTATTTCAGAATCCCCTTCTCCTCTCCCATTTCTGAAGAAGGGTCTAGGCCTGAAACGTCAGCTTTCCCGCTCCTCTGATGCTGCTTGGCCTGCTGTGTTCTTCCAGCTCTACACCTTGTTGTCTTAGATTCTCCAGCATCAGCAGTTCCTACTATCTCGTGAATAACTGAGGGTGCTTTCTTCTTAAGCTGTATTGGCAACATGACACATTGAGGGGCTGTTTATTGAAACAGGATCTATTCTATCATATCTTAGCATCTGTGTTGGGCTCTCTTCAAGTATTGTTTCTTAGTAAATATAATAGGTGCCATAGTACTGTGTTTTAAATCTATAGGTAGATGTTAGATGAAGACAACAGGGTCCCAGTGAACTATAGGGCTGCTTTCCCACTGGAGAGAGATGACTGGTGATGGTTTAACCTGAAGGTCTTCACACCTCAGGTGAGCGTTGGTATTGAGATATTGGGACTATCATGGTAACCAGGGGATACAATGAGTAGGGGAACTAGGAGAGGGATAGGACTATATTGCTAGCTAGAAGTTTAATAAGACTTTGATTTTATCCTTCCTCACTACATCTCTCATTAAAGCCTATGGGATTTCTAAATAAAAACTGAAAGAACAGTGGATGATGTAAATCAGGACAAAAACAGAAGTTGCTGGAAAAGCTCAGCAGGCTTGGCAGCATTATTAAAGAAAAAAATCAGAGTTCACGTTTTGGGTCTGGGGACCATTCCTCAGAACTTCCTCTGTTCTGTGGAAGGGTCACTGGACCCAAAACATTAACTCAGATATTTTCTTTATACATGTTGCCAGACCCACTGAGCTTTTCCAGCAACTTCTGCTTTTTTTCCTATATAATTTCTAGTATGGCTTCCTCAATGCATCAGCAGTTTTGATAACCTTTCTCCTGTGTTAGAATCCCTACAGTGTGGAAACAGGCCATTTAGCCCATCAGGTCCCCACCGACCCTCGAAAAGCATCCTACCCAGATACAACCCCTTACCCTATCCCTGTAACCCTGCATTTCTCATGACTAATCCACCCAGTGTGCACATCCCTGAACACTACGGGCAATTTAACATGACCAATCCAACTAACCTGGACATCTTTGGACTGTGGGAGGAAATTGGAGTACCCCAGAGGAAACCCACACAGACACGGGGAGAACGTACAAACTTCACACAGTCACCCAAGGCTAGAATCAAAGTAAGGTCCCTTGTGAGGCAGCTGCAGAAATATTTTCAAATTAGGAAAATTGGAAATATTTTGCATTTTCTAAGTTTAGTATATCTTTTTGGCCTGAGCTATAAAACCCTTTGCCTTCATGTGATCTTGTTTGGTCTTGCTGTTTCACATAATTTTGCTACTCGTACAGATAAGTCCACCTCTGATCACATTCTTGTCCTAATTTTCATCCATATCAACCCATTTCCACCTCCAATCACTACTTTCTTCTATATTCACACCCAGCAAAAGCTTTACCCATCTTCACTTACAACTGCATTCTTGAATTCCCAGCTTCTCTTTGGCTCTCCATTAACAACACTTTTATAGCCAGTGCTGTGTCTACTTACATCCACACCTTGATCTTTGATGCCCCACTCCCCATTGAATACATTACTCACACACATCTCGAACATTTTCTCTGGTACAGCCCTTCTTGATACTCCCTTAAATCTGTGGGAGGTGTAGCTTTGAATGGGTATGGCAGATTATTGGTTTAACCATTTACTGTCAGCCACACCTGAAAAAGTTTGGTACAATGAATGGATTCATTCAAGTTCATTTGAGACAAATACCTTCACAGTCCTTGTTAGATGTAATGGTTAGTAAACCATCCATTTGGTTTCACACCATACCATTTTTAGCACCCCTGGATTCCTCATGCCCAGCTCTGTCTCACTGGCTCACACTCACTCTGCATTAACAACATCAACAGCATCACCTTGCTCCCTAACTCCAACTTCACTCCATTCCCGATAAACTGTTCTCTTCACCTCTGCCCATTTCCTCCTTTCCCTCTCACAGACCCCAAGTCCCCTTGGGTCTTTCTTAACCCTGGCGAAGTTGGAGAAAAGCTGGGAATGCAGAAGGAGGTGAAGTGGAGCTGCAGCTTCTGGGGTGGGCTAGACCGATAGCAAGGGAGGTGAGGAGTGGCAGTGTGTGGGTTGATGTGGGTGATGATGTGAGCAAATTTCCACTGTATCCAACAGCTTTAATGCATGAATGTAGTTATAAATATAACCACATAGCAGCAATCGCATCAACTTCACTATTGATCACAAGGTCTGGTCATCATCTATTAAACAGCCCAACAAGCCATAAGATTTCTCACAAATCTACACATTTTATTGATGAAGTTGTGCTTCTTTCTTGCAGTTTCATATGTTTCCAGCCTCCTACTTGCAATGTGTTGACTCTTCGTGAAGAATAGCATGCTGGATTTGCTCATTGTTCACATTTCACGTGGGGGAGGAGATGGCCTATTGGTATTATTGCTGGAATGTTAATCCAGAGATACACATAATATACTAGGGACCTGGGTTCAAATTCTGCCATGGCAGATGGTGAAATTTCAATTCAATAAAAATCTGGAATCAAGAGTCTCATGATAACCATGAATCCATTGCAATTGTTGGAAACCCACCTGGTTCACTGATGTCCTTTGGGGAAGGAAACTGCCATCTTTACCTGATCTGGCGACATGTCACTCCAGACACACAGCTATGTGATAGATTCTTAACTGCCTCCTGGGAAATTAGGGGTGGGAAATAAACGCCAGTCTAGCCAGTGATGTCCACATCTTGTGAATGAATAAAAAAAAATTGAGTGTAGAACATAGCACCCCTCCACTCTGTCATTTCAAGGGAAATAGCCCATAAAAGGTCCAAAAGAGCCAGGACATGTGGTGGGGTGCTGGATTATCATTTGTCACTTCTTTCAAGGAGAGTATCTTATCCTTGGCAGGTGAAGACTAAGACAGCTCCTGTCAAGATGCCAAAACCTCTATGTCTTGGTGACCTAGTAAGACACATTGTCTATTGCTATGCTGGTCTCCTGTTACCTCCATTGTGAAGGTATCATTGCCATGCTACAAATTCAATCCCTAAGTCTTGTGCAATTTCATGGACCATCACATTCCTCACTTTACCACTGCCATCAAAGCAGCAGATCAACCCTCGTTCAATCAAACACGTGCAACAACATGTCAGGAGCATAGAAGTTTTTTGTTTAAGATGGATTACTTTACGTATTTTAGATTAAAAAGGAGGAAAAGATGTAGTTTTCAATTAGTTTATTGTTCTGAATTTGATTGTGTATTTGTTGACTGTTCTGTGCTATTAATTAAGCTTGCTTTAGTGACAGAGATACTGAAATTAAACTTAAAGTAAGCAGCAGGAAATATTACAGTGCAGGTATTTTAGAAATATTGAATAAAGCTTCTCTGCACACATCAAAATTGATAACAATTTTCCATATCTCCGAGGTATAAAATACAACACTGACACATGTTGCTTCTGCTAAATAGAATGCTTGTTAGTGTGTCTTTTAAATTCAGCAGCTTGGTATGCCATTTTTTAGAAATACTTACTGCCACTTAAAGTCATTTCCGAGGGTTCAAAATGTCATTTTCTCTAAGTACAAATATAGTTTTTAAGCTATGAAGATGGTAAATGACAAGCCTAAGAACAATAAACTTGAAGTTGTGGTTCCATGCAATTACTTTGATGAGGGAGATGATCAACATCACTGTTGCGCTTGTTTCCACATAATCTGTGTTTTCTGAATATTCTGGTCTGCTCATTTGAGCATCTTACTTTCCACTTTGTGTTACCATCAAACTGATAAACATTTATAGTGAGTAACTGTGTCATCTGCAATGTCCCTGATAGACATATGAGAATTGTGGTCTTAATTTGTCCATTTGACTCAACCCAATCTCCAATTGCAACTAGAGTCACAGAGTCATACAGTTGTACAGCATGGAGACAGACCTTTCGGTCCAACTTGTCCATGCTGCTCAGATATCCTAAATTAATCTAGTCCCATTTACCTGCATTTGGCCCGTATCCCTCCACATTGTGGTTGTCTTGTGCATATTTTCTTCTTCATAAGAGTTACTTTTTCTTAAACAGCCAACAGCAGAGAGTCAGTGGTCTCCATCAATTTTCCAACATCTAATGTTTGTACCAAGCCTCAGATGCACTGATTGACTCCCCAGGTTTCTTCTGAATCCTATGCCAATGCTAGGCGGTACCTGATGGCTTCTAGGTTTTCTGTGAACACTAAGTGCCTGAATTCTGCTGATGTCAGTACTTCTTTAGTCCCAGGCTTCTGCTTCTGATCTTCCTCTCTTCTTCAAGTGGTCTCTCTCCCTCTCATAGCTTGGGATTCCCTTTTACATTGCCCTATTGGGTCCTGTGGACATTTTTTTTGTGCCAGGTGCACTATCACCAGTGCCAAATGGTCAACCCTGAACTTCAAAAGTGAAACCTGAACAGAGCATGTATAGCCTGTCAGACTACCACTCTCTGTACATGATCCAGAACAGTTAGGCCTACCAGCAATTATAATCCACTAAACCCACCCAGCCCAAAGATAACAGCAACATACTGCGGATGTTGAAAATATGAAACTAATGTTGAAAATGTTACAGAAACTCAGCTGTAGATATAGCAGCATCTGTGGAGAGAGAAAAATGAGTTAATATTTCGAACCTAATATGACTCTTCTTCAGACCTCAGCTGTCAGACCTACGGTGTTTCTCCATCATTTTCTGTGTTTGTTTCAGCCTTAAGTTAAGTTTGCTTTGGAGCATGTGTAACAACTGGCAATTCAAATGATTCCATTTGCAGCAAGAGAATAGCTCCAATCACACTTCCTGACACATCTGTTATGACATATGTATGAGCATTGGCAGAGATGTTTTCTTTATCTTTTATATTTCAAAGGCTTTGAAGATGCTCTGTGATCTTAGTCTGCTTAGAGTCAAATTTGTAATAAAAGTCAGTTGTAGTGAGGAGCAGTGTCAACTTTTTCATGCTGGCTGGGGCCTGAAGTGCATGAATGGCTTTGATGCTGTCATGTGTAAGCTTTAACAGAATGACTGTCATTCTGTACACTAGGAATACAATCCCTGATGCCACAAATGGGATTGTATCATTGCTGAGCTTCAGATTGTGCTGTGTGCATTCAGTGAGAACTGCTAATAATCACTGCTTTGTCCCTGAAAAAGGTGCCTGAGAAAATTAATGAAACTAGTGGGTGTGGCTTGTTCCAGAGGACAAGTCTTCAGTGCTGTTTCTGGAATATATTCAGGGTCCATAGCCTTCAGTCATTTCCTGATTTCTTGTTAAGTGAATCAAATTGGCTGATGACTGGCATCAGTGATGTGGAGGACTTCAGGAGGAGGATGTGTCAGATCATATGAGTGTATGAATTAGGAGCTGATTTAGGTCTCTTGGCATCCCAAGCCATTCTGCCATTCAATAAGCTCACGACTGATCTGAATGTTCCACGTTCATGACCACCCTGATAGCCTTTCAACCTCTTGTTTATTAAGAATTTAACTACCTCTTCTTTGAAAATATTCAGTCTCTGCTTCCAGCACCATTTGAGGAAGAGAGGTTCAAAGACTTGTGACCTCTTTGATAAAAACATATGTCTCCTCATCGGTCTTGAAGGCACAACCATTTATTTTGAAACAGAGCTCAAGAAGTATGCACAGAACCAAATATCATTATCACGTGCATCCTATTAGAACATCTCAGGATCTTTTATGTTACAAATAATTTGTCTCCTACACTTCTAAACTCCAACACTAGCTTGTATGAACCTTTCTTAAAAGAAATCCTGTCTATTCCAGGTATTAGTCTAATAAACCAGCTTTGATCTTTATACAGTGTATTTGCATCTTTCCTTAACTAAAAAGACCAATAGAGTACACAAGACTTTAGACATGGTCTCATTAGTGTCTTGTACACCCGAAGTATAACTTTCCTAGTTATCAATTCAATCCCCTTTACATTAAATGACCACATTCCTTTAGCTTTGCTAAGTACTTGCTGCAATTTCATGTTAACCTTCTCTGATTCATATACTAGGACACTCAGATCCCTCTATATCTCAGACATCTGCATTTTTTAACCATTTACTATTTTTTATTGTTCCTGCCAAAAATGGATAATTTCATACTTTTGTAATTGTAAAATGTAAAAATTATAAAATTGTATTTATAATTTATAATTGTAAAAAGATGAGGCCTCAGCACTCATCTCTTTGGCACACCAGTCATTACATCAAGCCAACCTGAAAATGACTCATTTATTACAAAAACAGAAGCTGCTGGAAAAGCTCAGCAGGTCTGGCAGCATCTGTAAAGAAAAAAATCAGAGTTAACGTTTCAGTTCTGGCGACTCTTCCTCATAACTCGGAATAGTTCTGAGGAAGGATCACCAGATCCATAACATTAACTGATTCTTTTTCTTCACAGATGCTGTCAGACCTGCTGAGCTTTTGTCCTTCCACAAACTTCTGTTTGTGTTCCTGATTTACAGCATCCACTGTTCTTTCGGTTTTTAATGACTCATTTATGCCTACTCTCTGTTTCCATTGGCAGGCCAATCTCCTATAAACCACTGATATAATATCACGCCTATGCTATAAATCTTTATTTTCTGCTATAATTTTTGATATTGCACCTTATCAAATGTCTTCTCAAAATTTAAGTTTAGTACATATAAATGGCATAAGTTTAAGGTGAGAGAGGAAAGATTTAAAAGGTATCTGAGGGGCAACTTTTTGACACAAAGGGTGGTAAGTGTGTGGAATGAGCTGCCAGAGGAGGTGGTGGAAGCGGGTACAATTACAACATTTAAAAGACATCTTGTTGGGAATGAATAGCGGGATATGGGCCAAATAGGTATAGATTAATTTAGGATATCTGGTCGGCATGGGCAAGTTGGACCAAAGCATCTGTGTCCATGTTGTATATTGTTATGACCATATGAAATCTGCAGGTTCCCCTCAATCTACATTACATGTTGATTCAAAGACTTCAATGACTCAACTAAACATGATTTTCTTTCACAAAACCATGTGTCTCTGCCAAATTAATTTGAACTTCACCAAGTACTCTGTCGTAACATATTTAATAATATGTTCTAATATCTTCCTTATGAAGATGTTAAGCTAACTGGCCTATAACTTCCAGCTGTCTGAATTCCTCCCTTTTTGAACTAAGGAATTACATTATCAATTTTCCAATTTAATGGAGCCTTCCCCAAATGAAAGGAAATTTAGGAAAGTTTAAACCAACTATTATTTCACCAGCCACTTGTTTTGAGCACTGAAGTTGAAGGCCATCAAAACCCCAGGACTTGTTGCTCTGTAGCTCCATTAATTTGCTTCACTCAACTTCCCTGCTGATTACAATTTTCTTGAGTTTTTACAAATGCCATTTTTCTGATTTACAGTGATTTGTGGACTGTTACTGTATTTTTTTAGTGATGATGGATGCTTAATACCCATCCAATTTATCTGCCATATCCCTATTTCCCATTTTTTTCCTTAGATTTCTATGCAAATCATGCCATTTGTTATCTCTTTCTTTATAATGACTATAGAAATTCTTATTATCTTTTCTCATATTTCTAGCTAGCTTTTTCTCATACTCAAAAAATCCTCCCTTGGTAAACTTTTGGTCATTCTTCAATGTTGTTTTACATTTTTTTTACAATCTCCTGATCTGCCATCCATCTTTCAACAATTATATATCTTTTTAAGTTTCATACTACTTTTTAACATTTTCAGTAAACCATGGATGGCGGTCCTCTTTTTTGATTTTTTTTTCTGGTTATAATGTATCTATTCTATATGTTCTGAGCTATTCTCTTGAATGTATGCAAATCATTTTTTTTAACTTATTTTTAAAAATATTTTGCCAGCTCACTTAGATAAGATTTGTTGATTATTGAGTTGCTTAATCATATCTATTACTAGCAGCTTTCATTATTTGGCATGCATGTAGTTCTATGTGATAGATTCCTTCTCATTTTTTTGTCAAACAATGAAAGCTGCTAGTAATAGATATGATTAAGCAATCTAATAATCAACAAATATTATCTAAGTGAGTTGGCAAAATTTTTTTTATATTAGTAAATAGAGATGTTATTGCATACATTTAAGGAAATAGCTCAGAACATATAGAATAGATATATTACTACCAGAAAAAAATGTTCTAAAAGGAGGAGCTCCATCCATGGATCACTACTGCACTTTTCGCTCCTGGCTTGATGGCAGTGGTAGACTGGGAGATAGGCCAGGCCATGAGGTTATAGGTTGTTTATGAATACAGTGCTGTTGCTGTTGATAGTCCGCAGAGTCTCACAGATGCTCAGTTTTGAATTGCGTTTTGAATTGCTAAATCTGTTCAATTACTGTCCAATTTAACATGATGGTGGTGCTAAGTACAATGACTATCCCCAGTGCAAAAATGGGACTTTGGCTCCACAAGGACTGTACAGTTATTACTTCTACCAATAATGCCAAAAATGGACTCATCTGCGACAGGTAGATTTTTGAGAATGATATTACGCACATTTTCCCTCAAATCGGTTCCTTTACCACCTGCCACAGGCAAAGTCTAGTAGTTATATCCTTTAGGACTTTGTCAGTTCAGTTAGAGTGGCACTATGCAGCTATTCTGGTGATTGACATTGGAGTGCCCAACCAGAATATAATTTATGTCCTTGCCACTCTCAGTGCTTTCTCTGAGTGACCTTTAACATTGAAGAGTATTGATTTATGATCTGGTGGGGAGGGATAAACAGGAGGTTTTCTACTCTACGTTTGACCTGATGCCACGAGACTTAATAGGGTCCTGAGTCAAAGTTGAGGACTCCAGGACAGTTCCCTCCCAACTGTATCACCTTTGGCTATGGTGATAACTAGGACATTGTAAGGTATGCATTTGTGAGGATAAGTCATGTTGTTGCTGGACTAATTTGAGTGTCCCCTCTCTTTCAATTTTGGCACAACCTGCCAAATGTTAGTGAGGGTGACTTTGCAGAACTGATAGAGCTGAGTTAACTGTTGTTATTTCTAGTGCCTAAACAGATGGCAAGTCTGTCTGGTTTAACTCCTTCCTTTAGACTTTCCGGCAGTTTAATACAATTGAGGGGCTTTCTGGTCCAGTTGAAAAACAAACACATTTCTGTCGGTCTGAAGTCAAATGCAGGTTAGACCTGATAAGGTTTCATAAAGGGCATAATTGAACCAGATGGGTTTTTAAGACAATAGTTATCACTAGATTTTCTTTGAATTTCAGATTTCATTGAATTCAAATTTCCTCATCCATCATAGTAGGATTCTAAATGTTGTCTCCAGAATATTTGCTTTATGCTCTGGATTACTAGGCTATTTACATTAACACAACACCACAGCCTCACCTCTTTGTTGGAGACTGAGCATCTCAGACTCTAGATTTTGCATCAGGGTTCCTTAAGGCATTATCCTAGGCCCAAGCATCTGCATGAAGGCTTTTTCTCCATCAAAGACCTTCCCAATATTTGCATCCTGGAACTGTCTGCTGAATTTTAGGATTACCTTTAGCACACAGCCCACTATGCTATAGGAAGGTGGCTCAGCACTGTCTTCACACCAGTACTTGGGAATGGGAAATAAATGGTTGCTTTGCCATACGTCCAATGTATGATGAATAAAAATGAAAAGAAATTGCCTCTTAGAAGATTCCAAACATGTAACTTAAGATTAGATGTCTTAACTTATATTTTCCATTAACAATCATGTATGAATGGGGACAATAACATCAATAACATCCTTACAGATAAATCATTATGGAAGGCTGATGGGAAAGGTGTTCTAACCTCAGAAGTCAGATTATTCGATTGTTTGACCTTGAAATTAATTACTTCCTGATATTCTCATTAAAATAGCTAATAGAAAAATTTCATACAAAGACATGAAGTGTTTACTTGCTGCATTCCATCAACAGAGTTTCAAGGCTGGAGAAAGTTTAAAGCTACTGGTTTAACTGAAACAGCTGCAATGTTTGTCTTGTAACTCCTGTGTTTCTAACTCAAACAATGGCTTTTCACGCATACATTTAAGTATGTATGCTGCGAGATGAATAAACTCCCCAGAAAAAAAATTGTTTTCACGTACTGGATTACCTATTTTTGAAAAGTTGCTTCCAGAGGAGAGAGTGAATGCGGATGTGTTATCAATCAAGTGGGTTGCTTTATCTTGGACGGTGTTGAGCTTAAGTGTTAGTGGAGCCACATTCTCTCAGGCAAGTGGAGAGGATTCCATAACACTCCAGACCTTGTAGCAGGTCGACAAGTTGAGGGAGTCAGGAGGTGAGTTACTTGCTTCTGGATGCCCAACATCTTATCTACTGTTGAACCACTGTATTTATATGGCAAGCCCAGTTCAGCTTCTGTTCAATGTTAATTGCCAGGATGTTGTTAGTGGGGGATTTAGTGATGGTAATTCCCCATCGATTTCCAAGGGGTGAAGGTTAGGTTCTCTTTTTTGAAGATGGTTATTGGCTGGTATTTCTATGGTATGAATGTTTCTTGCTCTCTATCATCTGAAACCTGGATGTTGTCAGGTCTTGCTACATTTGGACGCACACAGCTTCAGTATCTGAGGATTCATGAATGGTGCTGGACATTGTGCAGTTATCAGTGATCAATCCTACTTGGAGGGGAGATCAATAAAAAGCGTTGAAGATGGTGGGGCCTGGACTCTACCCTGAGAAATTCTTGCTGGGATGTCCTGGAGCTGAGATGACTAACCTCCAACAACCACAACCATCTTCCTGTATGCCATATGTGGCTCCAACCAGTTGGCTGTATCCTCTGAATCCCATTGATTTCATTTTCCAGAGTTCCTTGATGCCATACTTTATCAAGGGTGATTAAGGAAGGCAGGAAGAAGATAACCTTAAGAGAATGCTCTTTAGAGAACTCCCAACTCCCTTCGTGCTTCAGATTTTTAAAGTCTTTCCCCATTTAGAAAATTTCCAAGCTTCTGTTCTTCCTACAAAGATGTATAACCTCAAATTTTCTCACATTATATTCTAGCTGCCACTTGTTTGCCCACTTTTCTAGCCTGTCCACATCCTCCTACAACCTCCTGCCTTCCTCAACATGGCCAGCTCCTTGACCTATCTTCATGGTGATCTGCAAATATAGCAAAAATCCCTCAGTTCCTTCCTCCATATTGTTAGTGTATAATGTGAATAGTTGTGGTCTCAAGACAGACCCCTGTGGAACTCCACTAGTCACCAACTGCCATCCTGAAAAATACCCTTTTTTTCCTGGTCTATGCCTTCTGCCAGTCAGCCAATCCTCTATCCATGCCAGTGTCTTGACCCTAACACCGTGGGTTCGTAACTTATTTCACAGTGAAAGAGAAACTCTAAGAGGTAATAAGCTTGTAATGATCTTAGATATTGATCTTACTTTCACATTTGTATGTATCATGTATGCTTACCTATGTTCAATTTTTGTACGTGTATTTTAGATAATAACATCTGCTCAGCAGCCAATTTCTAATAAACTAAACTTAATCACACTCAAAAACTAAAAGGAGGCTACACAAGTTTCCACAGACTTTTAATTCATCGATCATTCTGAGGATGCACTTAGTTGGGTTGCAACTAATGATTGAACGCTTCGCTTGATGGTAAGGGGCAAGTGGGATATGCTGATTCATGAAATTACATATTGTGTTGGAATACAATTTGGCTGTCACTGTTGACAGGATGTCCAGTTTGGATTTGGTTGGACCTGGTCTGACTCTATCCTGTTTAGCATGATGGCATTGACTCACAAACACCATGGAATGAATCCTCAGTTTAAAGACAGGCTATTGTCGCCACCATGGACTGAACATTGGTCACTCCTGCAAATTTTCTCATGGGTTTACATGCGGGAAATTGATAAGTGAGGGTAAGGTCAAAAGGTTTTCCCTTCTTGTTGGTTCCTTCATCCTAACCCAACCCTTAACCTTAACCAGCAGGTACATCTATCAGAATTCAGCAAGTTGAGTCAATTGTAGTGTTACTGAGTCACTCCTGGTGATGGACATTGAAATTGTTAATTCAGAGTACGTCCTGTGCTCTTCTTCACCTCTATACTTCTTCCACCCTGATGTCAGCAAGATCTCAGGATTCATTTGTTTGGACTTGTCTCTGTAAGTACTGCTTGCAGTCTCAGTCATGGCCACAACTCCCAGTGGTATCTCATGAATATGTATTATTGGAAAAAGGTGGAAATGTTTTCTTCCTTCTTCTAATTATTCCTTCTCTGCAGCCGGATGGCCAATACTAGAAAGGTGTTTGTCCCAGAAACTTATTTTCAGCAAGCAGTCATAAGACTATTCCACAATTCCCCTTCTGTTTCCCCGTCGGGCCAAAGCAAATTTTGAAATGGATCTCAAATGCAATCTGTGTTTATATTTCCAACACAAGCACTGAAGCATTCTGTCAATGCTCCAAGGTGAATAAGAGCTCCTTCTTTTACATACTCATCAGTCACTTTGCTTGCATCCAGAAACTTAGTCCGTACTGGGATATATTTGAAATACTGCTGCTAGGTTAAGTTTTCCAAAACCTAAATTTTCTTAATTGTTGCAATCTTGTTGTTCACCTCAAGTATAATGAATTGTTCCCTTGTATTGGTAGGTTCAGTACACTTAACAGGTTAAAAATGATGGTAAGCTATGCAAGTTTCATTCTCTATAAATGTTCCAGGATGTTTTCAGTTAATATGAGATTATGCATAAAAAGGGCAGTCAGCATCTCTTCATAAGGCTCAAAACACTTACTAAAATTCTGCTGTGACATCGGGAACATACTTTAGTGTGAAATAGACATTTTTGAACACTGCTTTGCAAACAGACTTGAATTCACAGCTCCAGGCTTCACAAATTCTCTGTCAAAACTGTGTTGTACACTATACATATTGTGACTTCCATTCCACTTGAGTTAAGGATGTGCCATAAGTACCTGTGGATTTATTTTTGCAATTTTTCCCACTGAGCCAGTCCAGTGTCAGGGAGGAAGAAGAATCCAATGGCCCAACTCAATCATATGGAATTTTGGGGCTAATATTCTTTCTCAGATGGATAGAGCTAGATAGAGACTAAATATTGTAGGAATTTGTGAAATGTTCAGATTATAAAATCTTATCAAATCATGAGGGGCATGGATAGGGTGAATAGCCAAGGTCTTTTTCCCATGGTAGAGGAGTCCAAAACTAGACGGCATAAGTTTAACGTGAGACTAGAAAAGTTTAAAAGGGGCCTAAGAGACAATTTTTCATGCAAAGGGTGGTGTGTGTGGAGTGCCAAATGAAGTGGCGGAGGTTGGTACAATTACAATATTTAAAAGGCATCTGGATGGGTTCATGAAAAATAAGGGCTTAGAGGGACATGGGACAAATGCTGGCCATTGGGACTGCATTAATTTAGGATAGCTGATCGGCTTGGATGAGTTGAACCGAAAGGTCTATTTCTGTGCTGTGCAACTCTATGGCGGTATTATGTCTTAATAAGGGATATTTTATTTACAAAGTTGAGTTGAAATGCAAACAAAATTTTGTGTCCCTTTGTCAACCTCACCGACAAGAGCACTTGCGTATTGTGTTTTTAATACAGAAACTGGCCAAAGTCCAAAGTTCATGGACAACACAACTAGCTGCACAGATGACAACACAGTTCTTCAACTTAAGTGCTTCTGATTCCATGAATATTTCCTCTTTCATTCTGGTAGCAGCTGACAGAAAAATAAATTTTCTAACATTTTCACCCACTAAACATAGGAAAGCCATCAACTGATCCGCAATACCAACATCACCTGGCCCTTCAAGCTGAATTGTGAACTATTCCTAATTACAAAGTCCAACTGCTTAATTGGCAATGTTCCTCTCTTGAATGCTTTTCAATTCTTCTGACTGCATCAATAAGATGTGTCAAGCCCTGAAACTTCTACTCTATATCTTAATTCACCATCACTTTGCACATTTTGATAGTAGCTGGAAGAATCAATTCCTCTTTGATAATATGATTCTTTCTTGCTTTTAGCAATCTGAAATGCTGTTAAAAAGGATATCTTCAGGGACTGCTTTGAAATCAACACGTTGTTCATCCTTTGAGATTTCCAGCAATGATATTGTTCTTTTTGCTTGTTCAAAGAAGTCTGTCAATTTATTTTTATATTCTGGATGTTGTGTTTGGAGGTGTCAGTTTTTTTTTATTGGAAGTTTCATTGAGATTGTTGTCTAAAATTTATGAGCTCCCAACACATTGCCATTACTGTCCATTTCAAAGCTGCATGAATCTAAATGCTATCTGACTCTTCACTTTCACATGTGTGTTTCTTGTTATATTCTACACTGTGCAAAGACAAACTAACGTAGGTTAAGAGATAAAAGGTACTGCAGATGCTGGAGAATCCGAGATAACAAGCATGGGGCTGGATGAACACAGCAGGTCAAGCAGCATCATAGCAGCAGGAAAACTTGACGTTTCGGGCCTAAACCCTTCATCAAGGGTTTAGACCCGAAACGTCAAATTTTCCTGCTCCTATGATGCTGCTTGACCTGCTGTGTTCATCCAGCCCCATGCTTGTTATCTCTAACATAGATTGACTTCTCTATGCGATATTTCTTTCTTCTTAAATGTGGAAACATCACTAAAAAAATTGGAGAAGCACCTACTGACTGGTTAGGCCGGATCACCTGTTTATAATGTAATTTTCATCTCACAAATTTTCTGCCATGATAATTATACAGCAATGTAATTTATTGCGTGAAATTTTCATAAAAAAGGAAAATGAGGACATGGGACTTAAGAGACATGTCAGGGTTACTGTTATTTTAGCTTTTGGTGATGATGAATGAAGATGTACAGCAGAAGTTCAGGGGTTTACCACATTTTAAAAACATTTTCAAAAGAGGTAAAATGCCAATCAAACATTTGGTCCTTGTCAATGAGAATATTCAATTGGCACATCAAGCCTAATCTGCCTTTTATTAAATTAGATGATATGGTTAAGACCTGAACTCGACTTTCCTTTAAGTCTTCCTTAGCCCTTGATTCCCTTGTCAGATTTCTGATGAAGGGTTTAGGCCCGAAACGTCAAGTTTTCCTGCTCCTATGATGCTGCTTGACCTGCTGTGTTCATCCAGCCCCACGCTTGTTATCTCTCATTTATTTAACGCAACCTTGAATGAATTCAATGGCCCAGCCTTCATGACAGTCTGGGAAAGAGAAGACCACAGATTAACAACTTTGTGAGAGAAAAGTTTTCCTCACCTCCATCTTAAAAGAGAGACTTCTTATCCTTCAATATCTTCCCTATATCCATCCTGTCAAATCCCTTCTGGATATCACAGGTTCAACAAGACAATCTCTCATTCTTCTAAACTCCAGTGGGTACAGGCCCAGTCAATACAACCTTTCCTCATAAGATAAGACCCTTAGCCTAAAAATGGGAAAATGAACAAAGAGCCTGAATGATAGCAGTCAAATTAAAGAAAACATTTAATATCAACTGGTAATGTAATAATTTATACTATAATTACGAAGATTCTTCATATTTGATCATTTTGTAGAACTTAAGTTTTGAGGGATTGTGAAAAAAAAATTTGTTTCAAGACTCGTCTTATTATCTGGAATAGTTTCTCGTCAAGAAGTTGTGGAAATGCCACTATGGACACACAAGATTTTTGTAAACAATGTTTCTTAGAAATCACATGATTAGTGATAACTGCTGGTTTTGCAGTAGATGCCTGTCTGGGTGTTTGATCAATGATTGGTCAGAGAGTGTTTTGATATCTGGAATTAGTTGGGGAAACCTGCACAGGAGGGCTGCCAAGCTGATCTCTCCTACTTCTGAAAAAAAGAACATGCATATAAATTCAGGTAAAAGCTATTCTAAAAGAGTGATTGGAGGGAGTTTTCAATATTGTATTTCCTGAAAAACGTCAGAGACCATCATGAGCAATCAGTAACCGGACTACACATGCCAGACTACTAGAGCCACAGGCTTCATAACAATCTAGGCTGTACCCTTTATCCTTTACTAATAACTCTTTGGTCAAAGTGTTTTTTTTTCAGAAAGCCAATCCCTGCAAAGAATCCATTTTTTTTTTCTTTTCATAAAACATATGCATGTGCATGTCAATTTGGGGACTATTTAGAGGGATAAAGATTTTTGCTTCTGACTGACTGTGAATGTTAGCCATTTGCAGCATCTTTATATGTAATGCTTTGTTTAGATAATACGTTGATAATGAGGGCCTTTTTCCTCTTATGGAGGAGGCCAGGAGCAGAAGGCATAATCTCAGAGTAAGGGGTTGCATATTTAAGAGAGATATGCGGAGGAATTTCTTGTCTCCGACTCCATGGAATTCTTTACCACAGAGGGCTGTTGAGATTGGGTCATTAAGAATATCCAAGACTGAGATAGATTTTTAATCAGTAAAGGAATCAACAATTATGGAGAAAAGGCAGGAAAGTGTAATTGAGCATTCTCAGATAAACTGTTATCTCACTGAATGACAGAGCATTCTTGTTGGGCTGAATGGCCTAAATTTTATCCAATGTCTTAAGGCCTGAATAATTGTGTTTTATAACGATACTGGCTGATAGATCTTGTTGTATAGATAAGATGTTTAATTGGCTAATTTGGGAGCTGAAAATGTATGTTATTTTACGTTGTGACCTATGGCATAGTGGAACCAGAATGATTGTACAATCCTCCAACTGTGGTCAAAACACAACACTGATTGGCACTTTAAATAACTTTAATGAACTTGATTCCAGTGATGAAGAGCCACATGGTCATTTGTACTGCAGATCTACGTGCCAGACTATCGTTCACAGGGGATTACGCAGGGTAGAGTAAAGGATGATGAGCTGTACTGCTCCCTTGTGCAGTTTACAGAGCAGTCTATGATATCCAAGAGTATTCTGAGAAAATTATGGAAGTAACTTGGAATAAGAGAAATATAGAGAGCAGATACTGACATTTAGATCCAGAATTTGGAATCAGTGATAGGGAGGGATATCACTACTGAAGTACTATAGATGCTGGAAGTCTGAAATAAAAAAAACAAGAAATATTGGAAATTCCTTGCAGTACCTGTGGACAATTAGACTGGGTTTTAGTTTTTTTGATCATGGGATGTGGGCATCACCTGGCGGGGCATCATTTATTGCCCATTCCTAACTGTCTAAGAGAAGATTATGATGACCTGCCTTCCTGAACTGTTAAAGCCTTGGAGTACAGGGACACCACAGGACTGATGGAAAGGAGTTCCAGCGTTTTGACCCAGAGACTGCAAAGGACATATTTTCATGTCAGATGGTGAGTGTCTTGAAGGGGAAGTTGCAGATGGTGGTGTTCTCATGCATCTGCTGCCCTTATCCTTCTCAATTGTCATGGGTTTGTAAGGTGCTGACTAAGGAGCCTTGGTGAGTTTCTGCAGTGTGTCTTGTAGATGGTAGACATTGCTGCTTTTGAGCATTGATGGTGGAGGGAATGAATGCTTGTGGATGTGACGCCAATTAAGCAAGTTTCTTTGTCCTAGATGGTATCAAGCTTCTTGAGTGTTATTGGAATTGCAATCATCCAGGTAAGTGGACAGTATTCCATCACATTCCTGACTTGTGCCTTGCAGATGGTGGACAAGCTTTTGGGAGTCAGGAGAAGAATTGGACACTGCAGGATTCCTAGTCTCTGACCTGCTCTTGTAGCCACAGTATAGCTAGTCCAGTTCACTTCATGGTCAATGGTAAGTCCTCAGGATGTTAACCATGTGGGCTACATGGATGATAATGCAATTGGATGTGAAGGGAAAATGGTTAAAATCTCTCTTGCAACTTTCGATCGCAGTCTGATAGTGACTGCATGCTGAACTCCTCTGCAATCTCTGTTCAGGCCGCTTTCATCAGGGAGGTGTTCTGCTTTTGCTATCAGCTGGCCCATCAGTTACTTACCATCAGTTCTACCTGGGGGTAGAATCACCATCAACAGTGTGACATCTTTGTCTCTGCTCCTGATCTCCAACCGCTCTTACCAGCTTTGTGCCAGAAGTCCTACCCTCTTGACCCTTTTGGGTGAGCAGCCCCTTCTTCCACTTTTGGGTCATCATTTATTGCGTGGGCTGGAGTGATGGGGGCAGGAGTTAGCAAACCACTTCCTTCTGGGTTGTCAGCGCCCCTACCCAAACACTGTGGACCCATAAGATCCAACTTATCTTTTTAAGTCTGTAAACCTTTCACCAGAATTGGGTTTTTGCTAAAAAAGCAATAGACTTGAAGTGAGTGAAAGGAGGGAGAGTGGGAAAAAGAAGAAAATGTAAGCTTTTTAACACTGTGAAGACTAGATGACCAAAGGTTTTGTGGTGCAAGGAACAGGAAATGGCAATGGAACAAGTATAGAAACAACAGATGCATGCAGAGGAGGTGTGAATGGCAGGGCTGTATATAACTGCCCTGCAAAAGCAAAGTAAATGGAAGAAGAAATAAAGGAGAATTTAAAATAACTAAGAAAAAAATACAAGGTAGATGTAATGATCAAAATGAGTGAATTTAGTGGTGATTCTATGGATCTTTGGAATGGAGGAAGTGAACGTGAAGATGCAGCAAGCAATTAGGAAGGCAAATGATGAAGAGGAATGGAATGTAAAAATATAGATGCCTCCTTACAATTGCACAGGTTTTGCTGAGACCACAACTGTGCACAGTTTCAGTCTCAACCATTATAAAAAGATATACTTGCAGTAGGAATAATTAAGTGGAGATTCACTAATTTAGTCCCTGGAATGCTGGGTTGTTGTGGGATGAGAAGCTAAGTAAATTGCTTATATTCTTGGGAGCTTATAAATGTGTGAGGTGACCTCACTGTGATATACAGGATGCACTGTGATGTACAAGATGCTGACAGAGTTTGAGAGGGTAGACAATGAGAGATTATTCCACCGGTCAGGAAATCTAGAATGTGGAAGCACTGTCTTAGGATAAGGGGACAATCATTTGGGACTGAAATGAGAAGGAATTACTTCATCCACATGGTTGTGGGGATGGTCCATCATTGAAAAAATTTACGGTTCGGATTGATTAATTCTTATTTTCTCAGGGAATTCATAGATATGGGGAGCAAATAGGAAGTATTGGTTGAAGCCCAAGGTTGGCCATGATCGGATTAAATGGCAAGGCAGGCTCAATGGGCCAAATGGTCTACTCATGTTCTTGCTTCTTGTGTCCTTCTGAGTACAGAAGAATGTAAGATGCCCAGATAAAAGATGAGGTACTGTGCCTCAAGCTGGTGCTGTATTCCATTCAAATACATCAAGATGCTGTGTACAGTAAGGTTGGAGTGAAAACAATGTGAATAATTGAAGCAAAAATGACTGGAAGCTCAGGATCATGCTTGAGGATTGTGGATTGTTCCGAAAACTGTCATCCAGTCTGTATTTTACCTCCCAGTGTTAAGGAGACCACAATGTGAAAAGTGAACGTGAAACTCCTGATAGAGCAACTTCCATTCCAATGCAGGTCAGCACTCTAGCCTGCGTGCTCGCTGCTTCACATGTAGCAACTGTTCTCCATTTGCGATTTTTATTAAGTTTCCTGATTCAGGAGGCACTCATTTGTTGGCTACTCAACCTTCTATAGTGATTCCCTACTTTTCAGATTATTTTGTGAGTTCCTCAGAAGGTTTCAGTCAAACTCAATTTAAGAGCCATTGATTTGTGGTCCTGTTACTATTATTCTCATTGTTTACAAGATTATTGTCATTTTAAACCTCTCAAATTATGCCTTGTACAAAAACCCAGATCATTAGTCTATGTGTGTGTGTATTTACCTAGGGGCTCTGCTACATCCCTTATTCCAGTTGCAAAAAACAAATTCATGCTACTCTATGCTTTCTGTGCTTAAACCAATTTTGTATCCACTGTTACATTAATCTTGTGGACTTTTATTTAGACCAATCCAGTTTGTTGGATTTTGAAGATTTGTTCTTAATTTTTAAGGCTACTTAATTTTTCTCACAGAAAGTGCCCTTTTTTGGCAACAATGACAATGCCCTGTTAGTAGACCCTTTCTATCAAATGAGGAGGTATAATTCTTTTCATCCTTCTTTGTTACATGAATAAAGTTGCTGAAGTTTTTTTCATCATGAGACCATATTTTTCTCCAACGAAGACATAGCTTACACATTTTACTGTAAGTAATAGAATCCAATCTCAAAGTTCCTTGATGAAAGGTCAAGTTTATTCCTCGATAACTGCGAGAAAAATAGTAGACGCAATGTCAAGCATTAGGCCTTTGTGCAGTCACTGAGTCCCACACAGAGTGTTAAAAGTAGTCATTGTCAAGTACAAAGGAGTATAAAAGAATATACAATTTAAAGCCCTTTAGTTGTCCTTGAGGCGTTATGCTTTAATCTGAGATCACAATTGGTTAGTTGCTTTCTTAGAACAGAGGTAATAGTGAATATTTCATTTTCTTTTTAAGATTTTGGCTCTCAGCAAAGAGTGAATTTGAATTTAACAGAAAATCTGGAAGAGAAAGTTTAATGATGACCATAAAATCAGTCATTAAAAACTTGGCTGCTGCATGAATGTCCCTTAAGGAAGAAAATTTGTCATTCTTACCTGGTCTGACTCCAGACCCGTAATAAATTAGTTTGCTCTTAACTGTCCTTTGAAGTAGTTTAAGAAACCATTCAGTTACTGTTGAAATGTCTCATAGAAGGAATGCAACTAAATGGATCATAATGCATCAAACAAGGCACTAGAAATGACAACAACAGTCAGCTCTGTTGATCCTATAAAGTCCTCATCATTCATGCCAAAATTGGAAGCATTCTCTCACAGTCATAGAGTCATACAGTCTTTGAGTCCTGCAGCACGGAGACAGGCCCTTTGACCCAAACTCCTCCAAGCCGACCAAAATGTCCATCCATGCTAGTCCCATTTCCCTGCACTTGGCTGATATCCTTCTAAACCTTTCTTATCAATGTATTTGTCTGAATACCTTTTAAATGTTGTTAATGTACCCAGCTCAACCACTTCTGCTGGCAACTCATTCCATATGTATACTACCCTCTGTTTAAAAATGTTACCACTCAAGTTTCCATGAATTCTTTCCCCTCTTACCTTAAACTTTAGTCCTTGATTCCCCAACCCTAGGAAGAAGACTGAGTGCATTCACCCTATCCATGGGTCTTATGATCTTATGCACTTCTATAAGATGCCCTCTTAGTCTCCTCTGCTCTGAAGAAAAATGTCCTAGCTTGTCCAACCTCTCCCTATGAATCGGTCCCTTGAGACCTGGCAACATCATTGATACAATTGTAAATCTCTGCACTCTTTCCAGTTTAATAATATCCTTCCTAGATCCAGGTGATCAAAATGAATACAGTATTCCAAGTGCGGTCTCAACAACATACTGTACAACTGCAAAATAACTTCCCAACTTCTATACTCAGTGCCCTGGCTGATGAAGGTCAGTGTGTCAAAAGCGTTCTTCACTACCCTGTCTACCTGCGACTCCACTTTCAGAGAACTACGTATCTGAACTCCAAGGTGCCTCTGTTCCACTAAACTCCTTAAGTCCCTACCATTCACTATGAAGCTCCTAACTTGATTTGACTTTCCAAAATGTAACACCTCATACTTACCTGTATTAAACTCTATTTGCCATTTCTTAGCCCACTTCTCCAGCTGCAAGATCCTGCTGCAATTTCTGATAACCTTCCTCACTGTCCACGATTCTGCATATTTTACGGTCATCTGCAAACTTACTAATCATGCCTTGTACATTCTCATCCAAATCATTGATATAGATAACAGACAGCAATGGGCCCACAGCATGGACCCCTGAGGCACACAACCAGTCACAGGTCTCCAGTCCAAGCATCCTTCCATAATTACTCTCTGCTTCCTACCATCAAGCTAATTGTATATCCAATCTGCCAGCATTCCCTGGATTCCATGTGATCTAACCTACCAGGGCAGCCTACCATGTGGAACCTTATCAAAAGTCTTACTGAAATTCATATAGACTACATCTACTACCCTTCCCTCATCAACTTTCCTGGTCACTTCTTCAAAGAACTCTAACAAATTTGTGAGGCATGATTTCCCATGCACAAAGCCTTGCTGACTACTCCTAATCAAATCCTGTCTTTTCAAATGTATGTATATTTTATCTCTTAGAATCTTCTCAAGTAATTTACTGACCACAGATGTTAGGCTCACTGGTCTATAATTCCCAGGCCTTTCTTTGCAGCCCTTCTTGAATAAGGGCACAACATTCGCTACCCGCCAGTCTTCCAGGACCTCACCTTCGGTTAACGATGATGCAAATATATCTGCCACGGTCCCCACAATTTCATCTCTAGCCTCTTGCAGGTTTCTTGGATTTATCTGGTCAGGGCTAGTAGATTCATCCACCTTCATACATTCTAATACTTCTAACACCTCCTCTACTTTGATATGGACTATCCCCAAGATATCGCTACTAACTTCTTCAAGTTCCCAAGTCTTCATGTCTTTCTCCATGGTAAACACTGAGGGCAAATAATCATGGAGGACCTCACGCAGCTCCTAGGCTTCCACACATACATGTCCACTTTGGTCTTTGAGGGGTCCTATTCTCACTCTAGTTATACTTTTCCTTTAATATACTTAAAGAATCACTTTGGATTCACCCTAATCTTCTCAGTTAAAGCTACCATGCCCCTTTTTGCACTCCTGTTTCTTTCTTCAGTAAATTCCTGTATCACCTATAAACCTTTAGGGATTCACTTGATCCCAGCTGCCTGTACCTTAGCCATGCCTCTGGCTTTTTTCTGGTCAAAGCCTCAATATCTCTTGTCATCTAGGGTTCGCTATGCCTGCCAACCTTGCCCTTCACCCTAACAAAAGCATATAGATGTTGAACTTTAGCTATCACACTTTTAAAGGCTTCCAACATGCCAGACGTCTCTTTGCCCGCAAACAAACTTCTCCAGTCAACCCCTGCAAGCTCTGTCTAATTCCATCAAAATTCACCGTGCCTCAATTTAGAACTTGAACCTGTGGACCAATTTTGTCCTTCTCGATAACTATTTTAAAAATTAATAGACCTATGGTCACTGGTTCCAAAGTGCTCCCCTACTGGCACCTAAGTCACCTGTACTGCCCTATTTCCCAAGAATAGGTCGAGTTTTGCCCCTTCCTGATTAGGATCCTTTATATAATGCTTGAGAAAACTTTCCTGAACACCTTTGACAAAATCGACCCCATCTCAGCCCTATGGCAGTCCCAGTCTATGTTCAGAAAATTAAAATCCCCCACTATGATAACCCTATTTCTCCTGCAAGTCTCCCCAGTCTCCCTGCATATTTGTTCCTCTAATTCTCATTGACTATTTAGGGGCTATAGTACAACCCCAACAACATCACCATCCCCTTCTTATTTCTTAGGTCCCCCCACAAACCCTCTCTGGATAATTCCTCAGTTATTTCATCTTCAACTACAGTTGTGATACCCCACTTAATCAAAAACGTAAATCCCCTTCCCTTCCTCCCCCCAACCTCTGTCCTGCCTAAAGCACCTGTACCCTGGTGCAATAAGTTACCAGTTCTGCCCCTCCCTTAGCCACGCTTCTGTAATGGCTATAATATCCCAGTTCCACGTACCTATCCACTCTGAGTTGATCAACCTCTCCTTTCAGCCCTCTTGCATTGAAATAAATGCAATTTAATCCAACAGGCATTCGTCACTCCCTGCCTGAACTGTCTCTTCAACTTGCTATTTCTGATTACAGTATCTTCTTCCAGCCTCATACATACTTCCCTGTTGTTGAGGATCCCACCGCCTGCCAACCTAGATTAAACCCTCCCTTGCAGCAGTAGCAAATCTGCCTGCCAGGATATTGGTGCCCCTCCAGTTCAGGTGCAACCCATCCCTCTTGAACAAGTCACCTCTGCCCCAGAAAAAGCTAGTCAAGAAGCAGCCTCATGGAATCATGTCTTTTATACAACGTCCAAAGCACCACCGTCACCGTCCCTAGGTATGTCCTGTCCCACTGACAGGACAGATCCAGCCGAGGTGGAGACACAGTGGTATATAATCAGGAGAGAGATGCCCTGGGAGTACTCAACATTGACTGTGGATGCCATGAAATCGCATATCATCAGGTCACTTGTGGCAAGGAAACATCCTGTTGATTACCATGTTCATCTCCTTCAGCTGATGACTCAGCACCCCTCCCTGTTGAACACTCCTTTCGGAAATCACCGAGAGTGCCAAAGGCACAGAATGTACTCTGGGTGGTACCTTCCATCACTAAGAGAGGCTCAGCAGCTGCCGTACTGACCAAGCTGGATCAGTCCCTAAAGGATATCGCTGTTAGATTAGGTCTGCAGCAGGTGGTGAAGGAACAAACAGGTAAACAAAACATTCTTGAGCTCACCTTCATCAATCTGCCTGCCACAGATGCATCTGCCCATGGTAGGAGAGACTACCTCACTGTCCTCGTGGAGGTAAAGTTTCATCATTGCATTGAGGATACTGTCAGTTGTGTTGTCTGACACTATCATTGTGCTAAATGGAATAAACTTCAAATAGATCTGGCAATTCAAGACTGGACATTAATGATGTTTTGTAGGCCATTAGCAGCAGCAGAATTGTGCTTTAACACAATCTGCAACCCCATTGCCCGCATATCCCCCACTCTACCATTATCATTAAGTCAGGAGCTCAATTCTGGTTCAATGAAGATCAAGGAGAGCATGCAGGAACAGTGCCATGTTGACCTGGAAATGAGGTGTCCACTTTTTGAAGCTATAAACAGGACTACTTACATGTTAAACAGCATTTGAGCAAGTGATAAACAGAGCTAAATGATCTCACAACAAACTCATTAGATCTTAAGGGCTTCAGTCCTTCAGGGTTTTACCACATTCAACTTACTGGAGCAGGAGGCTCCACAAATACCATGATTTTCAATGATGAAGGAGTGCTGCACATTGGTTCAAAAGGTAAATCTATGGCATTTACTAATAATCTTTAACCAGAAGTGCTGAGTGGACGATCCATCTCAGCCTCCTGCAGTGGTTATCAGCATCAGAGATGCCAGCCAATTTGATTCACTTCACATGGTTTCAGGAATCAGTTGGAGGCATTGGATACTGGAAGGGCCATGGGCTCTGACAATATGCTGGTGATAATGCTAAAGACTTGTGCTCTAGAACCTGCAACATCCTCAGCAAACTGTTCCAGTAAAGCTACAACACTGAAATCGACAAGAAACTTGTAAAGATCTGTCTTGTACATAAAAGGAAAAACAACTTGGAAATTCAGTCTAGCCAATTACCATTCAAGTGTCTACTTTTGATCATCAGCAAAGTGATGGAAGGTGTTAGCAATAATGTTATTTAGCAGCATCTGTTTCACAACAACCTGCTCACTGACATCTGGTTTGGGTTCCTCCAGGGCCACTCAGCTTCTGATCTCATTGCAGCCTTAGTTCAAACATGGACAAGGTGAAAGTGACTGCCCGTGAAGTAAAGGCAAAAATTGTGGCATCAAGGAACCCTAATAAAGCCAATGAAAATTAGGGGAAAACTGTCTCCTGATTGGATCCATCCCTAATACAAAGGAAGATAGTTGTGTTTGTGGAGGTCAGTCAGTTCACCCACATGATATCACTCCAGAATTTCTTCAAGGTAGTGTCCGAGGCCCAACCATTATCAACTGCTTAATCAACTACCTTTCCTCTTTACAAGGTCAGAAATAGGAATGTTTGCTGATGATTGTGCAATGTTCAGCACCACCTGTGACTCCTCAGATGCTGAAGCAGTCTATGTATAGTGCCAGAAGATTGGAGAGAGGCAAACGTCATTCCCTTGTTCAAAAAAGGGAATAGGGATAACCCCGGAAATTATAGGCCAGTTAGTCTTACGTCAGTGGTTGGCAAGTTATTGGAGAGGGCTCTGAAAGAAAGGATTTATAATCACTTGGAAAGGCACAGTTTGATTTGTGATAGTCAGCATGGATTTGTGAGGGGTAGTTCATGCCTCACAAACCTTACTGAATTCTTTGAAGAGGTGACCAAACACGTGGCTGAAGGTAGAGCAGTGGGTGTGGTATACATGGATTTAAGTAAGGCAGTTGATAAGGTTCCCCATGGTACGGTCATGCAGAATGTAAGGAGGCACGGGATAGGGGGAAATGTGACAGATTGGATTCAGAATTGGCTGACCCTTGGAAGACAAAGGGTGGTAGTGGATGGCAAATATTCAACATGGTGTTCAGTTACAAGTGGTGTACCACAAGGATCTGTTCTGGGTCCTCTTCTATTTGTGATTTTTGTAAATGATTTGGACGGAGGAGTGAAAGAGTGGATTAGTAAGTTCGCAGACAATACGAAGGTGGTTCACATTGTGGACAGTGCGGAGGGCTGTTCTAGGTTACAAAGGGACATTGGTAGGATGCGGAGCTGGGCTGAGAAGTGGCAGATGGAGTTTAACCCTGAAAAGTGTGAGGTGATTCATTTTGGAAGGACAAACTTGAAAGCAGAATACAGGGTTAATGGAAAGATTCTTGGTAGTATGGAGGAGCAGAGGGATCTTGGGGTTAATGTCCACAGTTCCCTGAAAGTTGCCACCCAGGTGGATAGAGTTGTTAAGAAGGCGTATGGTGTGTTAGCTTTCATTAATAGAGGGAACAAGAGCCGTGAAGTTATGCTCCAGCTATACAAAAGCCTGGTTCAGCCACATCTGGAGTATTGTGTCCAGTTCTGGTCACCTCATTACAGGAAAGATGTGGAAGGTTTGGAAAAGGTACAGAGGAGATTTACCAGGATGTTGCCTGGAATGGAGGGAAGGTCTTATGAGGAATGGTTGAGAGAGCTAGGGCTTTTCTCTTTAGAATGACGAAGGATGAGAGGTGACTTGATAGAGGTATACAAAACAATCAGAGGTATAGATAGAGTGGACAGCCAGAGACTTTTTCCTGGGGTGGAGGTAGCTATTACGAGGGGGCATAGTTTTAAAGTGAGTGGAAGTAGATATAGGGGAGACATCAGAGGTAGATTCTTTACTCAGAGAGTGGTCAGGGCATGGAATGCATTGCCGGGAGTGGAGTCAGCCTCATTAGGGGCATTTAAGCGGCTATTAGATAGGCATATGGATGATAGTATAAGGTAGGGGTGGAGGTTAGATAGACCTTAGGATTAGGGTAAAAGTTCGGCACAACATTGTGGGCTGAAGGGCCTGTACTGTGCTGTACTGTTCTATGTTCTATGTCCAAATGCATCAAGGCCTGGACAATATTCAGGTTTGGGGTGATACATAATATGCATATCACATGAGTATCAGGTGATGACAGTCTCCAGAAATACATAATCTAACCATTGCTCCTTGGGTTACCATTTACAGGAACAAAACTAGACATAAAAATATGGTGGCTACAAGAACAGGTAAGAGGTTAGGAATCCTGTGGTGCATAATTCACCTCCTGACACCCCAAAACGTGTCTACTATCGACGAAGCACAAGTGAAGTGTGTGATGGAATACTCCCCACTTGTTTGGATGTGTACATCTCTCAAGAACATTTAAGAAACTTAGGACACCATCCTGGACAAAGCAGCTGCTTGTTAGGCACCTCATCCACCTCAAATAGCCCTTTTACCACTGGTGCTCAGTAGTAGTGTTGTGCAGTATCTACAAGATGCAATCTAGAAATTCACCAAAGCTCCTTAGACAGCACTCAAGGCAACAAATAAACACCTGAAGGGAACAAAAGTTCCCGTCAAGCCATTCAAAATCCTGACTTGGAAGTCAAAGTCTTGGAACTCCCTCCCACACTGGGTCCAAATGGAGTTCAGAAAAGTTGGCTCACCCCCACCACCTCAAGAGCAATAATGGGTGGGCAATAAATAATGACCTGACCAGAAGATGCCCACATCGCATAAATGAATAAAAATAATATCCCATTGAGGAAAAACCTTGGAGATTTTGGGAGATCTGTGACATGGTTTAGGATTCCAACTGCACATGTTTGGACAACTTTATAAGTTTCAGAGTAGCTGGTAGATGCCTAATTGGGATGACATGGACTGAGGACTTAATGTGTAGTAATGGAAAGGCAAAACTGATCTCTGTGACGTTTTTCACACCCAGTGAAAAAGAACATTTTACATGCCAAATATTTTATATTAAATAAGTTTTAATTTGAACTGTCTCAAATGAAATTAGCACAACTCCAAAGTTGATGCAAGACATAGAATCCCGACAGTGAAGAAACAGGCCCTTTGGCCCAACAAGTCCACACCAACCTTCAGAACATCCCATCCAGATCCATGCCTCATAACCTACACATCCCTGAACGCTATGAGCAATTTAGCATGGCCAATCCACCTAGCCTGCACATCTTTGGACTGTGGGAGGAGACCAGAGCACTCGGAGGAAACCCACACAGACACAGGGAGAATGTGCAAACTCCACACAGTCAGTCACCCAAGGGTGGAATCAAACCTGTCCCCCTGGTGCTGTGAGGCAGCAGTGCTAACCACTGAGCCACTGAGCCACCGTGCCACTGTTAAGTCAGAGCTGAAATTGTAAAATTCATGTAGCACTGAGTTAATAGGTTTGCATTCACAGTATCAAATGTGCTGGAATACATTTTAAAAATTTGTAACTCTGGGAATTTTATAGTAAGTAATTTTTTTTCATGAACTTGGCAGCTGGAATACATTAAATGTTGATGTCAAACAGAAATTAATTTATGAATAGCTTTAATTATTTGAACATCATGCTGTGTTTGGAAATTGTGCTGCATCTTTTAACTTTTTAATTAATAAAAGAAAATCATGGTGTTTGTTAAATAATGCCCTTACCTTTCATTTTACTACAGGCTGCTAACATTATCCAATACCAATTTCAGAACAAATCAACCTGCACAGCTCGCTTTCATGTTTAATTCGTTTAGTTAATTCATTTAATTACTATCTTATTTTCCATGCAGTGGAATAATTGTAGCTGAAATTACAGTAATTATATTCAAATTTAATGACTCTGAGATTTCTGTGGAGTATCATGTGGGTCAGCATGGCAGGATGACCTCCAGCCTTGTTCGTGTTGTGGAACCTTGTTAATCAGCCTAACTTATATAGCCAGACAGTGAATAATCTAAAATATCATTGTGATCAAATAAGTCGATTCAACTGTGTTGCACACATGTTTTTATTGCAAACTCTTGGGAAATGTGTTCAGTGACCAAGTTTTTCTTTAAACAAATGGAGTTGCATTATTAAATGAAAATATTAACAAATATAAACCAAATATAAAGCAGTTTTAATCCTGGTTGAGTGCTTCAACTCAGAAAGGAGACTTGCTCACTGCTTCCAGCCAACTTTGCTTTCAACCAGCTCTTCTGGACAGATGGCAAAGAAGATTCAGCATTCCCTATCCCTAGTCTTTCCTTAAGTTCACCAGTTGAACTTTAACTATGCTATTAGACCCTCTTTTTGATGCCATTTTTGGGTTTCCTCATGGTGCTAGGAGTGCTTTCAGATCTTAAAAAAGGCATTTAGACCTCACCTGTCTGTGTTCTCTCCCTTCCAAATTGTTACTCCCTTGCAAACATATAAACCACAAAACATCTGAGTAACAGCTTTGAATCTTTCTACATCTTGGTCCAGTGCACCAAATAGTCTTTTGAATTGCCCAGTCCTTCTGCTAATGTAAGTGTGGTGAGGGTTACCTTTACTTTAGTTCTAGTCTTCCTGATTCTCACTCAGAGCTAATAATAAGAGCTAATATAAAAAGATCAGATTTGAATTGCTTTGTAACAGGTCACATTTTTGACATGAGGCGATATTCACCGAATATGTTGGGAAATTTATTTTTCTTGATAATGATTTTAAATTTATGGGTGAGCCTGCACTGACTGATTCTCGGAGGCAACTATCTTTTTAATCAGTTATTACAAATGACTAAACTCTCAATATTCAGTGTGTCTGCATTAATTATGAGGCATCCATCATTGAGGACATTTGAAGTCATCTGAAACATTGCCTTTTTGGCTCAAGGACATTAAATTATAGTTTCAGATAATACAATATCTATTCTGAACCTGGATCTTGTATTCACTTCAATATGCTTTTATCTACCAGCATACGTTACGGTAAGCATAGGACAGTTGACGGAAATTTCTTATTGGTAGCAGGTCTCGAGGCGTTGCTTTGTTGCTTTAAATAATATTTAAAGATATTATTATGAGAGAACAACCACTACAGAGTATACCAAAGCAGGGGCAACATAAAGAATGCATGGAACTGCCCACGGCTCCTATTCTGAGGTTTGCTTTGCCTTCACAACAAAAAAGGCCTTATAATTTAATAATTCTTTTCAACTCTTCCTGATTGCACAACAGTAATGAGTGAGCTTGCATTCCCACTGTCTTACAATGCTTATTTTAGACCTATTTACATTATTATGTTCACTACTCGATACTAGATATCAATGTGGGCGCTGCACTAGTTTACTGGTTCACTCATGAGGACAGATTGCAACAACTGAGATTGCAACTCATTTCATTTTCTCTTAATCTTTTCATGGGATGTGGACATCGCTGGCTCGGCCAGAATTTGGTGCCCCTCCCTAATTTCCCCAGAGATGCATGGCCTTGTCAACCATTTCAAAGGGCAGTGATCTTTATTGCTTCAGTGGATCTAGATTCACATATAAGCCAGGCTGGATAAGGATAGCAGATTTCATTTCCTGAAAGGGCATTAGAGAAGGAAATAATTTATTTCACTCCAGCTGACGTTGGCTAATTTTAAATTCTAGACCTCTAATGATTTTTTTTCATTGACCAGTGGCCATGATGAGATTTGAACCCATGTCAAAGAGCAAAGAACAGTACAGCACAGGAACAGGCCCTTCAGCCCACCAAGACACATAATGCCTTTCAAAACTGAAAACCTCTTGCATCCACATGATCCGTATCCCCAGCACAGTGTTTACTGTGGAGAAGGATATGGAAACTAGAGAACTTGGGGAAATAAATAGTATTATCTTAAAAAAATGTTCATATTACAGAGGAGGAAGCTGGATGTCTTAAAATGCATAAAGGTGGATAAATCCCCAGGACCTGATCAGTGGCACTCTAGGACTTTGCAGGAAGCTTGGGATTGCTGGGCTCCTCGTTGAGGTACTTGTATCATAGATTGCCACGAGTGAGGTGCGAGAAGACTGGATGACGGCTGTCGTGGTTCCATTATTTATGAAAGGTGGTAAGAAAAAGCCAGGGAACTACAGATCGGTGAGCCTGACATCAGTGGTGGACAAGTTGTTGGAGGGGATTCTCAGGGACAGAATTTACATGTATTTGGAAAGGAAAGGGCTGATTGTGGATTGTCGATTTGACTTTGTGAGTGGGAAAGCATGTCTCACTAGATTGAGATTTTTGAAGAAATGACAAAATGCTGGTAAATGGGACGAGATTAATTTAAGATATCTGGTCAATATGGATGAGTTGGATGGTCTAATTCTGTGCTGTACATCTCTATGACTCTATTCCCTGCCTATTTATGTATCACTCATGATGCCTGTTAAACGTTGCCATTATAACCGTTTCCACCAGCTCCTCTGACAGTACCTTCCAGACAAATACAGCCATTTATATGAACAACTTGCCTCAAATCTCCTTTAAACTTACCCCTTTTACTTTAAACCTATGTCCACTAGTAATTGACATTTCTATACTGGGCAAAAGACTCTAATTATTCATTCCACCCATGCCTCTCATAAATTTGTAAACATCAATCAGGTCACCCCTCACCCTCTGATGTTCAAGTAATAACAAAGTTTGTCCAATCTCTCCTCATAGCTAATACCCTCTAAACCAGGAAACATCATGGAAAATGTTTTCTGTACCTTTTCCAAAGCCTTCACGTCCTTCTTGTAGTTCGATGACTAAAACTGTACACAATGTTCAAAATATGTCCAAACTGAAGTTCCATACAGCTAAAAAACATAGCTTGCCAATTTTTATACTCTATGCCAAAACCAAGGAATGCAAACGTGCAATATACCTTCTTCATCACCTTATCCACTTGTGTTGCCACTTTCAAGAACTGTGGACCTATTCTCCTAGACCGTCCTTTATGTTGATGCTACTAATAGTTCTGCCATTTACTGTATATATCCCTCCAGCATTATATCTTCCAAACTACATCACCTCACAAAATTGTCCAAATTAAATGTCATCTGTCATTTCTCCACCCAAGTCTCCAGCAAATCTTTACCTGACTATATCCCCAGGCAACATTCCTTGCCTTCTGCATCTCCTCCAATTTTTGTCATTAGCAAGCTTACTAATCAGACCACCTACATTCTCCTGAAATTCATTTATATATTTTACAAACAACAGGGGTCCCAGTACTGATCTCTGCAGACCATCACAAGTCACAGATCTCCAGTCAGAAAAACATGCTTCCACATGTCTTTGTCTTCTATGACCCAAGTCATTTCTGTATAAGAACAAAAGAACATAAGAACTAGGAGCAGGAGTAGGCCACCCGGCCCCTCGAGCCTGCCCCACCATTCAATAAGATCATGGCTGATCTTTTTGAGACTCAGCTCCACTTACCTGCCCACTCACCATAACCCTTAATTCCTTTACTGTTCAAAAATTTATCTATCCTTGCCTTAAACACATTCAGTGGGGTAGCTTCAACCGTGTCTCTGGGCAGGGAATTCCACAGATTCACAACCCTTTGGCTGAAGAAGTTCCTCCTGACCTCAGCCCTACATTTGCTTCCCTTTATTTTGAGGCGATGCCCTCTAGTCCTAGTTTCACCTGCTAGCGGAAACAATCTCCCTGCCTGCATCTTATCTATTCCCTTCATAATCTTATATGTTTCTATAAGATCTCCCCTCATCCTTCTGAATTCCAATGTGTATAATCCCAGTCTACTCAGTCTCTCCTCATAATCCAACCCTCTCAACTCTGGAATCAACTGAGTGAATCTCCTCTGCACCCTCTCCAGAGCTTGTATATTTCATCTCAAGTAAGGAGACCAAAACTGCACACAGAACTCCAGGTGTGGCCTCACCAGGACCCTATACAGCTGCAGCATAGCCTCCCTGTTTTTAAACTCCATCCGTCTAGCAATGACAGACAAAATTCCATTTGCCTTTTTAATTACCTGCTGCACCTGCAATCCTACTTTTAGCAATTCATGCACAAGGACACCCAAGTCCCTCTGTACAGCAGCGTGCTGCAATTTTTTACCATTTAAGACATAGTCCATTTTGCTGTTATTCCGACCAAAATGGATGACCTATCACTTATCAACATTGTACTCCATCTGCCAGACCTTTGCCCACTCACTTAGGCAATCTATATTCCTCTGCAGACTTTCAGTGTCTTCTGCACACTTTGCTTTACCACTCACCTTAGTGTCATCTGCAAATTTTGACACACCACACTTAGTCCCCAACTCCAAATCATCTATGTAAATTGTAAACAATTGCGGTCCCAACACTGATCGCTGAGGCACACCACTAGCCACTGACTGCCAACCAGAAAAAGACCCATTTACCCCTACTCTTTGCTTTCTACTGGTCAACCAATCCTCTATCCATGCCAATACATTACCTGTAATACCATGCAACTTTATCTTATGTAGCAGCCATTGGTGTGGCACTTTGTCAAATGCCTTCTGGAAATCCAGATACACCACATCCACAGGTTCCCCATTGTACACCATGCAAGTAATGTCCTCAAAGAATTCCACCAAATTAGTTAAACATGACCTACTCTTCATGAACCCATGCTGGGTGTTCCCAGTGGAACAATTTATATCCAGATGTCCTGCTATTTCTTCCTTAATGATAGACTCAAGCATTTTCCCCTCTACCGAAATTAAGCTAACTGGCCTATAGTTACCTGTTTTTAGTCTACTTCCTTTTTTAAACAGTGGCGTCACATTGGCTCCTTTCCAATCTGCGGGAACCACCCCAGAGTCCAGTGAATTTTGGTAAATAATTACTAGTGCATTTGCTATTTCCCCCATCACCTGTTTTAGTACCCTGGGATGCATTTCATCAGGGCCAGGAGATTTGTCTACCTTTAGCCCCATTAGCTTGCCCAGCAATGCCTCCTTAGTGATAATGATAGTTTCCAGGTCCTCACCTGCTATAACCTTCTTGCCATTAGTTTTCGGCATGTTATTTGTGTCTTCCACTGTGGAGACCGACACGAAATAACTATTTAATGTCTCGGCTATTTCCTCATTCCCAGTTATTAAATTGGCTTTCTCATCCTCTGAAGGACCAATGTTTACTTTCGCAACTCTTTTATGATTTACATATTTATAGAAACTTTTGCTGCCTGTTTTTATATTCTGAGCTAGTTTACTCTCATAATCTATCTTACTTTTCTGTATAACTGTTTTGTGGCTTTCTGTTGGCCTTTAAAGATTTCCCAGTCTACTAGTTTCCCACTACTCTTTGCTTTATTGTATGTGTTTTTTTTCAATCTGATACTTTCCTTTATTTCCTTAGACATCCACGGCTGGCTGTCTCTTTTCCTACAGTTCATCCTTATCACTGGAATACACTTCTGCTGAGCACTGTGAAAAATCGTTTTGAAAGTCCTCCACTGTTCCTCAATTGACCCACCATAAAGTTTTTGCTCCCATTCTATCTTAGCTAACTCCTCCCTCATTCCTTCATAGTCTCCTTTGTTTAAGCACAGGACATAGGTACTGGATTTAACCTTCTCACGCTCCTTCTGTATTTTAAATTCGACCATACTGAGATCGCTCCTTCTGAGAGGATCCCTAGCTGTGAGATCATTAATTATTCCTGTCTCATTACACAGGACTAGATCTCGGATAGCTTGCTCCCTCATAGGTTCCATTACATATAGTTCAAGGAAATTATAGTGGATAATTTGCATCTTTTGTATGCATCATATGAGCTCACCTTTTGTATCAACCTGCCATGAGGGGCCTTGACAAAGGCCTCGCTAAAGTCCCTGTCGACAACATCTACTTCTCTGCTTTCATCAAAAATATTGACACTTCCTCAAAAAATTCAATCAAGTTTGTGAAACATAACATTTCTCGCACAAAGCCATGCAGCTTATTACGATTAAGTTCATATTTTTCCAAATGTGAATAAATCCTATCTTCAAGAATCTTGTCCAATAATTTCTCTAACACTGATATAAGGCTCACTGGCATGTAAGGTCCCAGATTAACCCTACCACCCTTTTTAAACAAAGGAACAATGTTGGCTATTTTCCAGTCCTCTTGCACCTCTCTTGTGGTATAAGAAGATACAAAGATTTTGTAGAAGGCTGTAGCAATTTTTTCACTTGCTTCCCTTGGCATTCTGGCTTAGATCCCATCAGGTCTTGGGCACTTGTCTAACTTAGTGCTTTTTTTAAAACACACAAGACTTACTCCTTTTCTACATTGATGTGCCCAGAATGTCAAAACACCCATCCAGCATGTCCTTCTACTTTGTGAATACCTATGCAAAGTATTTGTTAAGGACTTTGCCCACTTCCTCTGGCTTCATGAATAAATTCTTCCTTTGTGTTTAAATGGACCTTCTTTTTCCCTATCTGCCCTCCTGCTAATAGGTGTATAAAGCGCCTTAGGATATTCCATAATCCAGTTTTCCAAAGACATTTCATGGCACACTTTAGCTCTCCTGATTCTTTGTTTGAGTTCTTTCTTGCTATCTTTGTATTCTTCAAGGGATCTGACTGTCTTCAGTTTCCTAAACCGTACTTATGCTTTCTTTTCATTTTTGACTAAGCTCTCAGTTTCTCTTGTCATCTAAGGCTCCTAAACCTTGTTATCCTTATCTTTCATTTCACATGCACATGCTGATCTTGAATTCTAATAAATTGGGCTTTAAAAGATGCCCACATGTCAGCTGTGGATATATCCTCAAACAACTGCCCCCAGACTACATTTCCCAGTTCCTGATTAATATTGGGCTAGTTAGCCTTTCCACAATTTAATACTTTCACTCAAGGACTACTCTTATCCTTATCCTAAGTAACTTAAAACTTACAGAATTATGGTCACTGTTCCCATATGAAACTTACTGAAACTTTGTACTGAAAGTACTGAAACTTTGACCATCTGGCTGGGCTCATTCTGCAAAACCAGGTCTAGTATGGCCCCTTCTATAGTTGGCTATTTAAATACTATCTCAAAAAAATTCTGGACACACGTAACAAATTTTCCCCTATCCTGAGCCCTTAGGCACCAAGCAAGGCCCAGTCAAAATCGGGGAAGTTAAAATCAACCACCACAATAATCCTTCTGTTTTTATGATGTTCCATAATGTGTTCACATATCTGTTGTTCTATCATCTGCTAGCCTTTGGGAGGCCTGTAGTACAAACCCATCAGAGTGATTCCACCTTTCCTATTCTTGAGCCGTAACCATATGATCTCGCTGGATGAGCCCTCCAAGGTGTCCTCCCTCAGTACAGCTGTGATATTCTTCCAAATCAGTAATACAACTCCCCCACCTCTTCTACATCACTCCCTATCACCATCTAAATCCCAGACGTGAAGTTACCAGTCTTGTCCCTCTCTTAACCGCACCTCTGTAATAGCTGCTGTATCATAGTTATGTGACCTAATACAAGCTGTAAATTCATCTGCTTTACCTGTCAGACTCCGCACATTAAGACAAATATACCTCAGACCACCAGTCCTGCTGTGTTCTTCCTCTTAATCTCTGGCCTTAGCCTCTGACTCTTCCTTAGTCATTTTACTTACTGACCTACTTCTGTGGTTCCCACCTCTCCGCTACACTAGTTTAAACCCTCCCAAATGAAACAAGCCAACTTCCCTGTCAATATTCGTGCCCTTCTAATTTCATGTCCTTCTTGTACAGGTCCCACCTGATCCAGAAGACATTCCAATGATCCACACACCTGAAGCCCTCCATAAAGCATCAACTCTTTAGTCACATATTTAGCTATACGCTCTTCCTATTCCTAGCCTCACTGGCACATGGCATGGGAAATAATCCCAAGATTACAATCCTAGAGGTTCTTTTTTGCAACTTCCTACCTCAGTACCTGAACTCCCTTTGCTGGACCTCATCTCTCTTTCTGCCTATGTTGTCAGTACCGGTATGGATCACAATCTCTGGCTGGTCACCTTCCCCCTTCAGAAATTCCTGTACCCACTCAGAGGTACTCTTGACCCTGGCACCAGGGAGGCAATGCACCATCCTGGAGTCTTGCTTGTGGCCACAGAAAGGCCTACCTGTGCCCCAAACTATAAAGTCTCCAATCAATACTGTTTGCCTACACTTTGACCCTCCCTGCTGTATAACAGTGTCCGTCACGGTGCTGCTGAACTGGTTACTCTTGCTGCTTTCCCCTGAGAGGCCATCCTCCCCAGCAGTATCCAAAACAGTACACCTGTTTGAGAAAGGAATGACCACAGGGGACTCCTGCACTGCCTGCCCATGCTTACTCATCTTCCTGGTGGTCACCCAACTCTTCTCTGTTGTGTAGCCCTTATTGGCGGTGTAGCCAGCTTGATAAATGTGCTATCCACAACATTCTCAGCCTCGTGGATGCTCTGTAGTGACTCCATCCACAGGTCCAGGCACTCCATGCGGCAAATCGGAAGTCGCAGCTGAACACACTTCCTGAATATGTTGTCACCATGGACAACTGGCAGTGACCCTGATTTCCAACATATTGCAGGAGGACCACTCCATGGGGCTGTATTCTTTTGCCATTGCGAGCCTTATTGATTAAATCAACATTACCAACTAAGGGCAATAATCGAGGAACTGATTACGCAACCTAATCCAGTAGTCACCAAACTCAGGTCTGTGACTCCTGTTCTCTGTTTCTAGCAGTCTACAACTACATGAAGCAAATATTTTATCTCTTTCCAGACACTACACACTCAGTCTGCAAACCTGGTTCCTGAGCAGCTATGCCTGTGCCACTTTTTGAGTTGTGATGTCACTTCTGGAGCTCTGCCCCAAGATTCAGTGCCCAGGTTTGCTCCCCTTTGCTCTGTTGCTGTTGCTGGTCAGACTGACCCTGGTTCAGGCCACTCCCTCAGGTATTTATCCTGCTTCTGCTGCTGTCGTCCACCCCCAGGATTACTCTCCTTCACTGTTGCTGCTGCTGTTGCTGCTCAAACTGACATTAGAACATGCCCAGTTATTGGAAGGATATTTTTAAACTGGGGAGGATCCAGAGGAGATTTACCAGGATGTAATAGGGTATGGAAGGTTTGAGTTATAAAGAAAGGCAGGATAGGCTGGGACATTTTTGACTGGAGTGTAGGATGCTGAGAGGTGTCATTATGGAAGTTTATAAAATTATTAGGGGTGTAGATAAGGTTAATGTTAGGTATCTTTTCACTAGGATAGGGGATTTCAAGGCTAAGGGGCACATTTTTAAGATGAGAGGAGACATGAGGGGCAAGTTTTTTTTACACAGAGGGTGGTTCACATGTAGAATGAAGTTCCTGAGGAAGTGCTAGGTGTGGGCATAATTACAACATTTAAAAGACACTTGGATAAGTACATGAATAGGAAAGGTTTGGAAAGATGTTGGCCAGAAGCAGGCAGGTAGGACTATTTTAGTTTGGGATTATATTTGGCATAGACTGGTTGGACAAAAGTGTCTCAGAGATAGTAGGAACTGCAGATGCTGGAGAATCTGAGACAACAAGGTGTAGAGTTGGATGAACACAGCAGGCCAAGCAGCATCAGAGGAGCAGAAAGGCTGACATTTCGGGCCTAGACCCTTCTTCAGAAAATACAAAAGTGTCTATTTTTGAGCTGTACAACTCTATGACTCTATGTCCCCAGAACAATAGCATGGGACTTTAGATTACTAGTCCAGTTAGGTTACCATTGTGTCACTATCTCCCCCATCAAGTTAGAAGATCCAGGGGCTATTTAATCGAGGCGTCTAAGATATTTTCAGGAGTTGATGAGGATAGTAAAGACACAAAATCTGTTTCCTCAAGTCAGAAACCCAAAAAGTGAGACATTAAAAAAAAATTGCTCAGCTGAAGACCAGAAGTAATACTTTGCACAAAACATTGTAGAAATCTATAACTCTCTCCCAAAGAGATTATTGAAATTAGGTCAATTGAATATGTCAACATGTGAGACTGAACATTTTATTAACTAAATGTATTAAGGCTTACAGAACTACTGAAGTTGAGATTTCGAACAGCTATGATATAATTGAAGAGCAGAATAGGTCTGTGGGAACTAAATTCTGTTCCTAAATGCATTATAAGGCTTGTAAATGTATTTGCAGTGAAAATATTCCACTGTAGACATAGCAGATCCGAAATAAAAAGAGAAAGTAGTAGGAAACTCAGCAAGTGTAGTGGCATTGGTGCAGAGAGAAATGAGATTAATGTTTTCAATTTGATGCGGAGAATCATGCCAGACTGAAAATATTAGCTCTGTTTTTCTCTCTACAAATGCCACCAGACCTGCTGAATTCCTCTAGCAGTTTTTTATTCCACTTTTATTTCCTTTTTATTAAATTGAAATATATGCCCCTCTATACCTGAAGTCTTCTCAAAAGTTAAAGGTTTTATCAAGTTGTATAGAATTTCCTAATTTATCTGTCTTTTACCTCAGACTTCTGTATTTACCAAGAATTACTGTTTATTACAAATAAATAGATTCTAGTTACAGGTATACAATGGTGAACTGTCTATATATAACTCTACTGGTTAAAATTTGGACCCCCTCATAAACCTTCCCCTACACACACGTACAAACAGACATCGACAGACAAAAAATACATTAGTGCTATGGGTACAGGGAACAGCTGAGAAGACAGTCCACAGGACTGGCTGAGGTTATCTTTTTAACCTGTCAGCACTTTTGTCATGAGATAATAGGAACTGCAGATGCTGGAGAATCCGAGATAACAAGGTGTGGAGCTGAATGAACACAGCAGGCCAAGCAGCATCATAGGAGCAGGAAAGCTTGACGTTTCGGGCCTAGACCCTTCATCAGAAATGGGGGAGGGGAAGAGGGTTCTGAAATAAATAGGGAAAGAGGGGGAGGCGTATAGAAGATGGATAGAGGAGAAGGCGGAGGAGGGGAAGAGGGGGGGAGAGGGTTCTTTTGTCAATCTCCCTTTGCAAAGTGCAAGAAACTTGATTGCAATTTCTCAAGTTTCTTAGTTACTGGCTGAAGGTCACAACTTACAGCAACTGGTAAGGGAAAATAAATATGATTTCTTCATTCTTTAGATTTTGTTCTACTAGAGACAGACACCACCTCCCTTTCAGAGGTCCAAAGGCTCCTGCCGTGGCCCCAAGCCATTCAGCTACCTGAGAGCCAATCACATAGTTGTTGGGAGATAACAAAAATATCAATGACAAATGGATGTAACTCTACAAGCCAATCAACTACATATTATCAGCCAAATCTCGCTTTGTACACTCACCTCATGGCAACCTGTCTGCAGTAACCTGCCCTGACTCCTTGACCATGCAGCAGTGTAAACAGCACGTACAATGGGAGTCGGTAACCTGCTTTTATCATGTACAGCAATCTCTTCTGCAATTATTGCTTTTAAAACAATTAATTTCCTGTTTCAGTTCTTAATTAAAAGCACAAAACAAATTTCTAAACATACAGTCTATTCAGAAACCATAAGTGTCCGGCTAATGTCTACTTAAGTGTCTCATCCTGTCCCCATCAATCTGTTCCCCATGACAGGGAAAGACACGTGCTAAGCAGATGGACAAGTAGCTTTAGGTAAATGGACTGGTGTTGGGTAAAGGGAGCTGTACTTGCTTTGGGGTTCCTTCAAACGTCAATCCCCATTTCTCCCTTTAAACCTTCCGCGGCACCCGTAAAACCTGGCCCTCCAACCTTTTACTCCCATTGCTGAAGCCTGCCTATCAGGCCCCACCAATACCCTGGACTGACCTTCAGTCAGGCCTCTAATTGCTCTAATTCTGTGGCCAATGCCCAAAGCTGGCACTGCAGAGCTGTTGGCCATCAACTGGTTGGAAACTCCTTACAATGGCACTTTCTGCGTAAATGGGACAGGGGTCTCATCCCACCCAATTAATGCCCTAAGATCCCTACTGACTACTTATACTAATGGCTCTTTAGGTAACAGGATGGGAAAATCTAACTTGGTCTCATTGGTGATGATAAAGCAACTTTAAATCAGTCCTCCCCTGTTTCTAAGTCAGATGGGAGTGGTGGGAGCTGGGCAGGACATTAAGACCATAAGACCATAAGACATAGGAGTGGAAGTAAGGTCATTCGGCCCATTGAGTCCACTCCGCCATTTAATCATGGCTGATGGGCATTTCAACTCCACTTACCCGCACTCTCCCCATAGCCCTTGATTCCTTGCGAGATCAAGAATTTATCAATCTCTGCCTTGAAGACATTTAACGTTCCGGCCTCCACTGCGCTCCGTGGCAATGAATTCCACAGGCCCACCACTCTCTGGCTGAAGAAATGTCTCCTCATTTCCATTCTAAATTGACGCCCTCTAATTCTAAGGCTGTGCCCACGGGTCCTAGTCTCCCCACCTAACGGAAACAACTTCCCAGCGTCCACCCTTTCTAAGCCATGCATTATCTTATAAGTTTCTATTAGATCTCCCCTCAACCTTCTAAACTCTAATGAATACTATCCCAGGATCCTCAGCCATTCATCGTATGTTAGGCCTACCATTCCAGGGATCATCCGTGTGAATCTCCACTGGACATGGTCCAGTGCCAATATGTCCTTCCTGAGGTGTGGGGATCAAAATTGGACACAGTATTCTAAATGGGGCAAGTTATTAAGCAAGTTATTAAACAGAAACACATACTTTGCATTATCATTTCCAAAAGGAATGACTTGAAATGACTAATGTGTCCCTCAGTTTGTTTTTGGCATTTTCTAAGTATCATAGACTTTGTCAGCCCAAAGCCTAATATTTAAATCTAATATGTTGTTGCTGCTGGACAAAAGCATCTTCAATTAAATTTTTTTTTAATAAAGAAGTGATTATCGGTTGACAAGTTGCTACTTGCTATTCGAATGTAGGCAGTAGATGTCTATTCTAAGAGATTTTGTCACTGTGTTAAACACTTAGCTAAGGGCTATGGTAGAAACATGTAAAGTGTTTATTGTCTAACCTTAGCTCAGTGATTCTGAGGGAAGAATGAGATCTGTCCTTTCTAGAACATATTATGAAATAATCATAGTAGCACATGTTCATTTTCAGAATGTTAATGTAGCGATTTTCAAAAAAGACCTTGCTATCTCTTACAGCATATCAGTTTCAATGCTACTATCTATTGAAATAATTTTTTAACTACATACATGGGGCAATTTTCACCTTTAGCTACAACCAGCTCAGCAGCCAAACTGCTGAAGATGCCAGTGAGGGGTCAGGACAATTTATTGATCCCATCTGGAATGTTCCATGTGTCACAAAATTTGGGAGGATCATGATCACCTTGATGGTCACTGGTGAGGATGCTGGCCTAGGTCAACGAGCTGTCACAGCTCTGTGAATACCTCCTTGTTGAAGCACAGCATTTCCAGCTTAGGAAGAGATAGGAGAAGGTTTCCCTCAAGAGCTTTGATGGTCCTGCTGATGTCACTTCATCCTCCTAGGGCAGCTGCAGCTCTCGCCCCTATGAGTGGAAACTTGTGCTGCATTCAGAGTCTATTTAGAAAGATCTAATGCTTTCTCAATATCCAATGCCATTCCATCCAGGATTAAAAAACTTTCTAAAATCTTCCAACAATCTGGTACTTCCATAAACTCTGCAAAATCCTATAGGTAGGAATAAGGAAGAATCTGCAAATTGGATTTAAGTACCATTAACATAAGAGTCCTCATGCAATTGACACATTTGCTTGTGGGTGTGAAGAAAGGGTTTCAATTGAAGCAGCAAGCTTGAAAGTGCCAGATCCTGAGGCAGATCCATTAGATGTTGAGTGATTAAACTATCATGACTGTATAGTTATAATGCTATATATTTTACAAAAAGTCTTAATCTGACCTTTTAAATGGACACAGCAATTTAGAAGATGGCTGTCAGGAATCACATGACTGTTCATAGTCAGTTGACTTCAATCAACGAGACAGGTTAGCTATCTCAGCATCAACCACGAAGGGAGACATGTAGAATTGAATTAATACTTGGATAATACAATTGGTCCTTAAATGTGTGAGAACTGCAAGGTCATGAGACAGACAGGAGAATGAAAAGACCTGGATAGCACTTGTAATTTCAATTTCAAGCATATTTGACGCTACTTTGTGTAATGGTGATTTATCAGTGTTACTGTGACAATCATGTTAAGTTTTGAGCTGTTTAATACTCTGTGATGTACCATTTTATATTAATCTATCACAAAAAAGAGCACTGTAAATTAGTATAATCTATCACAAAAAAGAGCACTGGAAGTTAGTAAAAGAGAGAGAGAGGGATCGCCACCAAAGAGAACACAAGGAGAAAGGCTTTCAGAAATCAACCACAGTTCTGCTGAAAGAATCCAGGTAACTTGCAAGTCCCATAACTGCAGAAGTACTGAGGAATAGGAAAGATAATCTCTTTTTCAAAGCCTGCTATACATACTAAGCCCATCCACGTAAACAGTTTCCAACTGTTCAACTGTAAAAGCAATCATAGCTGCTGAGCTCTGACTTCAAGTTTTTAACCCCATTCCAAGGACGAGTTTCAAGGAAAAATCTTTGACCAAGCATAATCATCACTAACTGATCGTATTTTTATTTTTATAGGTATTTTTAATATATGCTTTAATCTTTGTATCTGTATTTTATCTAATAACTCTTTCTTCAACTTAGGAATTTGCAGCAACAAATGTGTAATAAATTATTTCCCAATCTTGTTCAAAACTAAAGTTCTGCATGTTATTCTTTTTAAGTTGGAACACTCAAAAAGCTAAAAGGGGAATAAACAAGCTATAAAAATAAGTCAGAAAAGAAAATACCGCAGGAGTCATTGCGAGCCAGTAGGCTTGGATTTGTACCTCTGTTCCAAAACACATGCATTAAAAGTGAGATGCTTATATTTGTGGATTGGGTTCAACGAAGCCACTTGTAACAACAGTTATAAATGGCTTTACCTTCTGAATAAATTAATATTAAGCAAAAAGACAATTTCACAACCACATATGTGTTTAATTTGCTTTATAATTGGTCTGATATGACTGATATGAAAACAAATGTTGCAGATCAGAAATGATCCTGGATATACTACAAAACATGGCATAGCAAAAGGATAACCAATTTACTGCAGTTTTAGATTTATTTCCCTTGGATAAGTGTGGACAAAGAGTGCAAAACTGACTGCCGATTCACTGTCACTCATTTTGGAGATATGACCAAAGTCACCTGTGATTCTTAACTTTATTAATGGTGTAATTATATCCTGACTTAGTACCATAATATCTTCTGTTAAATAGACCAAGATTCTTAGATACGCCGGATAAAATCCTCCTACCAAATGGCAGAAAAATCAAAGATCAATTTGAGGACAGAATTTTTCAATGCAAGATTTCGGCTCCATTGCTGAGCTACAAGCTAACCAAACAAGTAACGTTCTTTAATGCAAGGACAGCCTATTTCATCTGAGGGCTGCGCTATAGACAGTTCTTGCGTTCTCCTGACAAGACTACAGTTGATTCATGCTTTAGTGGTCCTTTGTTGATATATCTAGTAGACAGATGGGTTGGGACGAAGGGAGGAGAGGGTTGTGTTCACTTGCAATGCTTCCAGCAGGTGAATGCCCTCCTGATCCTTATTGCATAGGTGCATGGTCATGTAGTGGAAGATTCCAAGTAGAAAATGCCTTGTGAAGGCTGCACTTCATTTTATATTCACAGGATTTATTTGCTTTGTGTCACTAAGTTTATGATCAGATGTTTCAGTTCATGAATTTTGACAATTTTTGAAGAATGATTTAAAGGTAAATATGTCAAGCCACTAAAGTTGTATCTGAGCAGCTGTTTTAATTAATTTTTATCTTTTATGTTTTGCAAGTAAGTTATTTTGCAGAGCTACAAGGAGAATTGGGCTTCACCATTAATGGCCATCATATTTGTTTCTCTTTTGTATACTCATTGACAATGTCAAAATTACCTCTGCAGTGGATAGAAAACAAAAATGAAAGGCAGATGTACATGACTTAAACCTAGAAGACCTCCTACAGCTCGAGATCACAAGCAAAGCTTGTGCTTACATTTGTTTCCATAGCTTGTGCGTCCTGAAGCAGGCCGGTCACAAAAGAAACGACAACATTTTAAAACATTTGTTTATGGAATGAGTGTATCATTGACTAGGTCAACAGTTAATTGCCATGAATAATCATCCAGAGGATGGTTAAGAGTCAACTATGTTGCTGTGGGTCTGGAGTCACACAGAGGCCAGGCCATGTAAGGATTGTAGACTGCCTTCCCTGAAAGACTTGAGTGAATCAGATGAATTTTTAAGACTGTTGACAGTGGTTACATGGTTATCATTTTTATTCCAGATTTATTATTGATTCAAACTTCGCCATTTAAACCCATGTCCCCTGAGCATTAGCCTGGTAGTTCTGGGTGACTGATCCAGTGACATTACCATTATGCCACCGGCTTTGCTAGAGGGGATTCATATCAAGCATTGCGGACCACCAGACCCTCCCACTCTTACGGCCCACCAAATATCTATTGGTAAGATTTGCAGCTTGATAATTAACTGGTCAGACTGCTTTGTAACCTAGAGCTTCTGTGGTCATCAAGCCCTAGAGTTGGACTTGAACCCAGAATTTCTGGATCAGAAGAAGGGATCTTACCCACTGTGCCAGAAGACCTCCCCATATAATATTGAAACAATGAACCAACATTTTCCAAAAAAGTGGTCTGTTTATGTTCAGAGCAAAGAATGTTGCTGATTCAGTAGACAATATAAGGTGGCTCTCTGCCTGTTTTCTGTCCTGAAATTAAAGACAAGTGACTTGAATATAGAGTGGGAGTGAGCAACTCGTTCTTCAATCTTCTCTGCTTCATTTTGTGGCATGTTTCAGGGGGACACAACTTTAAATTTTTGCCATGAAATTTAATCGAATAATTTTCCTTCTGCAGTGAATCTTTTTTCTATAGTAGCTTCTAATATCAGCAGGAACAAAATCTGGGATGTTAAAATTCTGCATTGTGATGACCTTCCCAACACCTTCAATAATTTTTCACATTATTGTGCAAGATACTGCGCATTTTGTGGTGGAGACTTATTAAAATCTATTCAGTAGAATGGGAATAGCTTGAGAAATGGACTTGTTTCCAGCCCCACCCCAAAACTGGTGCACAGAATGAACTCAGATAATCAAAACATTTTGGCATAGATTTTAGTGCTTCTGCTGATGCTAAATTAGCATGAACCTTATACAAAGAGTGTTCAACTGAATAGGGTCACAGAAATGAACATCAGAACTTTTGAACTGTTGGAAAGGCACAGAAGCTATCACTGAGTAATATTAAGTTATTTCTCTCCAACAGATCCTCTCTGAATAAAAGAGGAGGCTACGCCTGCTCTACAAATAATTTTCACCTCACAACCGATAAATATCAACAATTGCCTATGTTATCCGAAGAGCTGTATACTGAGAATATTCGTGATGTTTTATACAGTGTAAGTTTGCATTTGATATGGTTCACCGAGTCTTTTGCCAATGATAGAATTAACTTGTGATGTTGAGAAAGATACACATTTAGTTATGCCTGATAGGGTACAGACTCCAAGGAAAGTCAGACTAAACTTAAAACAGCAGATGGCTTAACCATTATATAATCGAAACATCTGATATCTTGGAGCAGAAGCCTATAGATTCCCATCAGACTGTTCAAAGGTCCTCACGACCATTATGTTAGCTGGGAAACTAGGAAAGAGATGCATATAGTTGTCATGGTTTATCAAGACTCGGTTAATTCTGTTTTGTTTATTTAACATAGCAAAACACAAGTAATGAAGCAGACAGTACGGCAAACCAACTGATTTATGTGTGTATAGCTTATAAATTTAAAACAGACTAATTGGCAGGCAGAGTCACAACATTGAATACACATTGCACACAGAATCCTTATTGGTGAAGTTTTCGAAGATAAGTTGCACATGCAGCAACAGTGGCTGCATTACACCACATAAACCTTTCACTACAAAGCATTAAAAATAGAAACAGTGTTTGGACACAAATTTAACTCAAGGGGGTAGGAGACAAAGTGTATATGAAATAATTTTGGCTTTGGTATATTAAGGTCTGGGACATTGTAATTCCCAGACTTCATGTGCACAAGTTCAGTCAGCCTCCCACCCAAAATGAATATGAACTGATGGATGGCTGATGGGAACAAAATGTCAGAAAGGAAAGGACCATCACTGTGGACCTAAAGAACAGTCTCCTGACACTTAGGGTAGTGGGGTCTTGCTCACGGCCCACTTGATTGAGGTACAGCAAGGCCAGGGACCAGGAGGGAAATACCTGGTCTTGTGCAAAGCACAGCTACTTCTTTTGGCTCAGCAATGGGAGTCAAAAACTCTAAAATTATTAGATAACAGTCTGATAGTTTCTGCTTGTCAGAATAGACAAGAGATTGTGCTGAGCATCACACATTTCAGTGCATGATATGGATGTTAGTCTACTGATATATTATCACATTCAAACCATGCAGGAGTCTGTGAATATTGGTTCTGAGAAGATTTAATGGAGTTGATTTTCAGTCCTTAAGCCTTGTGTTAATGAAATGATAACAACTCAAAATAGGGTCAGTGGCCTTGCTACAATGTTCAAACTGGCATTGCAACAAGCTCCACATGCCTGCCTGTTCCAGTCTTTAAATGACAGAGCCTTTTAATATGAAAAGCTGGAAGATGAAATTCTCCACCAGGGTCTGTAGAAGTAACTTCTTCAAAGCAAGAATCTAGTGTCCACCCCCGCCACCCTTGAGTTAGCAAGTCACATTCGTGTAGCTTCTTAATTAAGCTATCATTTCTACACTTTCTGAAATAATATTGATTTTGAATGAGAAGTAATAATGCTGAATGGTCACTTATACAGAAAAGTCAATGTTTATTGTGCCTTAGGTAAGGGTCTTTTTAATGGCACAGTGTTATATATGTTGTCCTATAAAAAAAAAATCTATACTGCTGAATAAACAATGAAATAATTTCCTAACTGAAATAATTAGCAGACAGTCATGTGCAACATTAATGTTTGCTACTTTGCTTACTGTTTTTCAGCGAAACAGTCTTCAATTGGAGACATTAACCATTTAAGAGTTGATTCTTTTTTCTTATGCAACGGGCAGGACAGGGACTAGAAATTAGGGCGCGTTGGTTTTTGGGGTGCAGGGGTTGCAATAGATGATTACCCCATGTTGCCTTCTCATCAGAATGACTGCAATGGACGGACCAATGTCGTATAGGCTGCTGACTGCATGCATACTCAGTCAGAAGTCTCGATATATGCACGGAAAGCATGAGGTACAGCTAACTTGCACTTCTTAGCTGTCTGTAATTCTAAAGAAGGAGATACATTCAGGTCACTACAAATGCTGGGACTGTGTCTAAATGTAACCATGGATGTAAATTCAGGAGCTTTTCCCTACCACTTCATTTCAGGGACAAAAAGTTCAATGACCTCAAGAGTTGTCAAGGGCAGCGAATGCGTCTTCAAGTGCCATCTGCTAGCCACTGGTCCACCAATCTCTCACGTGCAGAATGAACAACACCTCTGTCACTAATCCACAAATGATCGCCAGTAATCAAGATTCACGCTTGACATTCATATGCTCCATCTTACCCTCAACATGCTTACCCTTGCTGCAAACCTCACGCCTTCATCCTGCAGTTTTCCCATACTTTCTGCATTCATCAATTGTAACAACCAGATATACATGCAAGACAAAGTGGATCTTTGCAGAGGAGATGTGCAGAACAGGTATGCCTGCATTCTCTAGCTGAGCCCTTTCTCTGAGTCAGTGTAGTAAATTATGCAATAATTGCATGGTTGGCAGTGATTGAGGCTGTTGCAACCAATGCCAATGAGAACGTCCAGAATGATGGTGTTACACTATGTGCATTCTCAAGTAACACTTCACACTTATCAAGTGTAGATGCAAATGTTGTGAGCAAGGACCATTACATTCCACAAAACCTACTTCTTGTGACTCTCAGAAGGAATCAACTCCTGTGATGGTCCAGTATTTGTGAGATCCACCTACTGTTACTGTTCATGTGATGGCTGTGGTGGGTAAAATGATTTGAATTAGCACTGGCAGATTTTATTTAACTTTGCATTACAAATATGCTTGTATTTCACGTCAGATTTATTTAAGTTTAACATAACAATGTTCTGCAACTTGTGGGTCTATTCAATTGCTTTGCTTGACAACTGGCTCTTTAAATAACCCAATCAGGATTGTGTTTTGCTGCTCCATTTCATATTTTCTCAGAATACCACTCCTGGTACCATGTGGTATTTGTAATTCTGCCAGTATGCGGCACTGGGGAAGGTTTGTTTGACATAGTTCACTGCTATCATTCTATTTATCTTTGTTTCGTCATGGCCCTTTTCCAGTGATTGGTGTTAGATGATAGCATGATAGAATATTCACAAAAGAGGCACTGTTCTTGGATAACGAGAGGTTTAAATGCATAATAGCAATAAGTAAAACTATATTTAGCCAGGTAGAACCTTAGGGAGCTGGTACAGATATATCTCCTCCCCCGACAGCCGGAGTAGAACTCTATCTCCTTCCATTGATTATGTATATCGTCAGTACAAGTTGGCGGTGGAGCAGGACACTCCAACTGGAGCTCCTCTACTCCTTCTGTTTCTTTCTATTTTTCTGTTTTTGTTCTCTGTTTTTCTCCCTTTGGTCTCTCAGCAGGTCTTAGCCTGGTCTCCGGGTTTGTGGAGGCTGCCAGCCTGGTCTCTCAGTGGCTGTGGTGGGTCCCGGCTTGGTCCCTCGACGGCTCTCAGCCTGGTGTTTCGGTAGTATGTCGGCTGGTCTCTCTGCGGCTCATGGTGGCTTGGTGTGCAAGTGGATCCTGCCTGGGGCATGTTCCCAGGGCACTGGGGAAGATCGGAGAGAGAAGCAGCAGTTTCAGCAGCAGCGACCCTATCTGTGGCAGCAGGATCGAGAACACACGTCAGTGCCGGATAAGTGGAGGACTCATCAAAGACTGTTGAACTTTTAACTTATTCATTTATTTTCCTAGTTTAAACTATGAAATACTTTAAAGTAAACCATTGCCTATTTCTTTATTTTTCTACTATTCTATGAAGTAATGCTAAACTTTTTAATGCTTGTTTCTCTTACTACTTTGTGCCTAAGCTTTTTTTGTACCTAGGTACCTTGGAAACTAAGATGGCGCCATGTGTGGTGACATTATACACTTTTCACTGTACACCTGCGCTTCTGTATTTGAGTATATGTGACAATAAAGACTAAAATCTAAATCAATAGGTACAGCCAATGTAACACAGACATTAATTCCTTCAGAACCATTCCAACATATAGCTGTCCTCACCACATCCTGTGCCACACATTCACTGCCAGATTAAAGGTGATATTGTGATTAGTTGGATACATCGAGATATTGCAAACAGGTACACTGAAATTTCTTCAGGTTTCGTATCCGATATTGCATCCTCTCAATTGGAACGTGCTTCAGCATTATTACCAGACCTTCTGGTCCTGCTCATAACTGCTGATCTGTATATTTGCTTTGCTGTGATAGAAATAACTTAGTCTTTCTGATCTAATCTCTTCCTTGGCATGATTTCAAAGAGGTTAACAAAGGACTCAGAGTATCTGAGCTAGGTCACAAAGAAGAATTACTCTTACATACCTGGGCTATGTTACTGTACAGGTAGATCTGTGGATTGACTCTCTTAAAAGAAAAATACTCAAATTATTTTATGGGGCTACCAATCCAATTCAGAAGGTATGTCCAAATTGATAACGGTACTCTCTAATGCCAGAGTCACATGCTGTAGTACAGCTATCATATCATGATATAGCTGACTGCATGACTGGAAAATGTGATCAGACCATAAGGAATAGGAACAGGAGTAGGCCACTTGGCCCCTTGACCCTGCTGCACCATTCAACAGGATCATAACTGATCCAATATTCCTCATGTCCACTCTCTTGTGATGGTGTGGTATTGTGATGGTCATGGCAGTGTCTTTTCTTATTGCCCTCATCTGACCAAAGCTGACAATAACATTGGACATCCGTACATGTACAGGGCATGGAAATCCAGAGGTTTCAGTGGAGATTCCATGCTCCTCCACGGGGAATATTACTGAGGATTCCTTCAGAATTGAATTGAATTGAATTAGATTGATTGTCACATGCACTAGGAACCTAGGAACAGATTCTTAGGCACAAAGCAGAAAAATAAGGGAAACAAAGTTACAACGTTAAACATTACAGAGCTTCTTACCAAAAATAAAGAAAGACAAAGAAACACAGGTAACAGTTCAACACCATTGTCCAAGCACCTATTATTCTTGCAATGAGAATCTCCAGTTTTACACAGTTAGCCTCACTGCTGCTGGAAGCCTGGAGATCCCCTTAACCTCTCTCCAAATCTGCCATCAAAAAGGGGAAATACTTCACAAAGATTACTAAATCTTTATGGGATGTTTTCTTAGAAGACAGTGGTGTCACACCACCACTGACTATAAAATCGAACCCAGCAAATTTAAATAGCAAGCTTCTTCAATTAGAAACAAGGTAAATAAGCTAGAGCACACATTGAAATTGGTAGGTATGATGTTGTGGGTGTCACCAGGACATGGCTGCAAGTGTATCTGGGCTGGGAACTAAATATCCAAGGAGACACATCTTATCAAAAGGACAGCCAGATGGGCAGAGGGGATAAGCTTGCCTTGGTTAATAAGTAAAAAGATTAAATCAAGAGCAAGAAGTGATTGGAAGATGTAGAATCTGTGTGGGTAGACTTGTGGAACAGCAAAAGTGAAAAAGATCATGAAATGCCCATTTCTGAAGAAGGGTCCCGACACGAAACATCAGCTTTGCTGATCCTCTGATGCTGCCTGGCCTGCTGTGTTCATCCAGCTCCACACCGTGTTATCTCTGACTCCAGCATCGGCAGTTCTTACTATCTCGAAGATCATGATGGTTGTTATGTACAGGCCTCCCAGCAGTAGTCAGGTTGTCAGGAACGGCTCTATGACAAGAATCATGGGTGATCCTCAATATGGAGATGGATTGAGAAACTCAGTTTGGATCTCAAGAAAAGAAATTTATGGAATGTCTACATGATGGGTTTTTTTGGGAGCAGCTGGCAGCAGAGCACGCGAACGAACAGGCAATTCTGGATTTTTTTGATGTGTAATGAGACAGGTTTGATTAAAGAGCTTAAGGTGGAGGTACCCTTAGGGGCCAATAACCATAATGTAATAGAATACACCCTGCACTTTGAGAGGAGAAGCTTGAATTAGATGTAATGATATTACAATTGAGTAAAGATAACTGCAAAGACATGAGGGAGTAGCTGGCCAGAGTTGTTTGGAAGGGGACCCTAGCAGGGTAGATGATGGAGCAGCAATGACAGGAATTTCATAGAATCATAGAATCCCTACAGTGTAGAATCAGGCCATTCAGCCCATTGAGTCCACACCAACCCTCCAAAGAGCATCCCACCCAGACCCACCCCCTACCTTAGATACTATGGGCAATTTAGCAACGCCAATCCACCTAACCTGCACATCTTTGGGCTGTGGGACAAAACCGGAGCATCCAGAGGAAACCCATGCAGAAATGGAGAGAATATGCAAACTCTACACAGACAGTAACCTGAGGCTGGAATCAAACCCAGGTCCCTGGCACTGTGAGTCAGCAGTGCTAGCCACTGATGAATTTCTGGGACAATTTGGCAGGCACAGCAGAAATTCATCCCAAAGAAGTAGAAACATACCAAGGAGAGATCAAGGGAACAATTGCTGACAAGGGAAGTCAGAGATAGCATTAAAGCAAAAGACAAAGCATACATGGTTAAAGGATTGGAGGCCATTAAAAACTAGCAGAGGGCCAGCTAAAGAAGCAATCGGGAAGGGCGTGGTAGGGAGAAGATGAAATATGAGGATAAGCAAGCTAGTAACATATAAGAAGATTTCAAGTGTTTTTTAAACATATGAAAGGTAAGAGAGCGACAAGTTCAAAATGCAAGCAAAGAGCAGTCGAACAATGTGTTTCCATTGGTCATGCATGAAAGAAAGACATGCTGTAATTAGGAAATGTGTCTGGCAATTTGTATACGGCTTGGTCCCACAAACAGTAATGTATGTTAAGATAGCCTACCTTTAGTTATTTTGGTTCCAGCCAAATATTGCTTACACTGAAGAGACCTTCTCTGCCGCTCTTCAAAATAGTGCAATGGCCCCTTTCATATGTACTGCAGATATAGCCTTACTTTAATATCGCAGCCAAAAAAAAGTAGCACTTCTTCAGTGGTGCACTGCAGTGAGCAGAGAAGACGGTAGAGCAGCAATAGTATGGGTATCTAGGGGTCATTCGGGAGGTAGAGCAGAAATTCCTTTCCATGAAGAAGAAACCTACTGAGGGGAGGATGAGATAATCATGGCTAACAAGAAAAGTCAGGAACAGAATCAAAGCAAATGAAAAAGCAAACAATGTGGTGAAGATTAATGGGAAGCCAAGGGATTGGGAAGCCTTTAAAAACTAGCAGAGGATAACTTAAGAAGCAATAAGGGGGAAGGAGATGAAATACAAGAGTAAGCTAGCTAGTAATAGAAAATAAAACTGCAAGAGGTTTTTTTTAGATATTTTAAAGTGTGAGAGAGAGGCATGAGTGGACATTGCACATTGGAAAATGAGGCTTGAGAAGTAGAAATGGGAAACAAAGAAATGGTGGAGGAACTGAATTGGTATTTTGCATCAGTTTTCACAGTGAAGGCATATCAGATCTTTAAGACAGTTGGGGGTGCAGAGGTGACTGAAGTGACCATCACTAAGGAGAAGGTGTTTGGGAAGCTGAAAGTCTTAAATCATCTGGACTGGATGGACTACAGCCCAAAGTTCTAAGAAGATATCTGAAGAGATTTTGGAGGCATTGGTGGTAATCTATCAAGATTCACTGGAGCCAGGGAGAGTCCGAGAGGACTTGAAAATGGCAAATATAACACCTCTGTATAAGAAAGGAGGGAGACAGAAAACTGGAAATTGTAGGCTGGTTCGCTTGACCTCGGTCAATGGAGAGATTTTGAGTCCATCATTAAAGATGAGATTGCGGAGTAGTTGGAAGTGCATGGTAAAATAGGGCTGAGTCATCATGGCTTCGTCAAGAGGAGGTCGTGTCTGACAAATCTGTTGGAATTCTTTGAGGAGTTAATGATCAAATTAGAAAAAGGAAAGTCAGTGAACATCATCTATTTGGATTTCCAGAAGGGCTTTGACAACATGCCATACAGGAGGCTGTTACATTTGATAAGAGCCCATGGTGTTAGGTGCAAAGTACTGGCACCGATAGAAAATTAGCTGACTAGCAGAAGGTAGAGGGTGGGTATGAAGGGGTCCTTTTCAGGATGGCTGCCAGTGACTTGTGAACTTCTGCAGGGGTCAGTGTTGGGACGATCACTATTCACATTATATATTATCAACCTGGACAAAGGAACTGAGGACATTTTTGCTAGGTTTGCAGATGACACTAAGATAATTGGAGTCTCAGGTAATGTTGAGGAGGCGGGGGGCTGCAGAAGGATTTGGAAAAGTTAGGGAAGTGGGCACAAAACTGCAGATGGAACACAATGTTGGAAAGTGTGAGGTTATGCATTATGGTAGAAAGAATAAAGACATAGAGTATTTTTTAAATGGGGAAAGGCTTCAGAAATCTGAAAAGGGACTTTGGAATCCTTGTTCAAGATTCTCTTAAGGTTAACATGCAATTAACAGTTGACATTTAAGAAAGCAAATGCAATATTAACATTCAGTCAAGAGGGCTAGAATACAACAGCAGAGACGTGCTGCTGAGGTTGTATAAGGCTCTGGTCAAACCCTATTTGGAATATTGTGAGCGATTTTGGGCCCCCCCATCTGAGAAAGGCCTTGGAGAGAGTCCAGAGGAGATTTAAAATCTTGGAATGAAGGTCTTTTCATATGAGCAGCTGTTGAGGACTTTGAGTCTGTACTCGATGGAGTTTAGAACCATAAGCAAGTATCTAATTGAAACTTACAGAATGCTGACAGGCCTGGATAAAGTGGACTGGAGAAGATTTTTCCATTGGAGAGACTAAGACACAAGGACAGAGCTTAAAGTGAGGGGATAGCTCTTTAGAACTGAGATGATGGGAATTTTTTTCACCCAGATGGTGATCAATCTGTGGAACTCTTTGCCATAGAAGGCTGCGAAGGTCAAGTAATTGAGTATTTTTAAGGCAGAGAAGGATAGGTTCTTGATTAGTAGAAGTATCAAGAGTTACAAGGAGAAAGTAGGAGAATGTTGTTGAGAAACATATCAGCCATGATCGAATGGCGGAGTAGACTCTGGGCTGAGTAGCCTAATTCTGCTCTGATAACTTACGGTCTTATGTGAGGGGTGTGGTGTTACAGGATGGGAAGGTTTCCACTCCAGCACCAATTGATGCTTTAAATGATAATTAGTGCTGGTTTATGGACGCATTCTACCACCACTGGTACTCAACCAGCGTCCAATTGAGGGACCTGGCATTAAGAAGGATAACCTGCTCAGCCACACATCCCACCTTTATTGTTGACCTTCTCCTTGTCAGTAAACTCCACCCATGGTCCCCATCCTGCCATTAATCCACTGAAGCCTGAGCCATTGGCAATCCTGGATTTTGGGTGTATGCATTAAAGGCAGCAACCACTGTGTAATGATTGTAATGATGTCGGCCAGGTGGACCTCACAGAATATGAGTTCCTGTTTGTGGCTGTTAGTCTGGTCTCATCAGGGAGCCCTGGTTGACAGATAAGAACAAGAGTGTCAGAGATTCTGCTCACTTTGAGAGCTGGCCTAAAGGAAGCTAGACCAATGTCAAGGAATCCCCAAGTGTAAATAAAGGGTGACTTGGTGACAAGATATTGGTCTCTGTGGAGTTATTTCAGTGGTAATGAGAGAAAAGAATGCTCCTAAAGAAATTCACTTGCAATATCATCCTTGAGTTGAGGTAAGAATTTTGGGCATCATACCGTTATTTGGGAAGCTTGGCTTGTTTGATCCTGCTGTCAAATACTGGGCTCATTATGTGGAAAGAATGCACAAATGACATTGAGGCAGATGAAAAGCAACAAGTAATTCTCCTAACAGCTTGTGGACTCACAGCTTTTTCGGTTATTAGGAGCCTAACTTTCCCAGAAGCACCAGATACTAAAACATTTCAAGAGTTGACAAATTTAGTTAAGGAATATTATGACTCCAAGCTTCCTCTAATTCTGGGATGTTTTCCTTGAGAACCAGGAGAACCCATGTCAGGATTTATGACGAGGTTAAGATGACTGGCAGAGTCATGTGATTTTGGTTTAACCCTTAATGAGATGCCGAGAGACCATTTGGTATGTGGGATTAATGTTGTAACCATGTAAAAGCGCTTAGTAGCTGAAGCCCAGTTGGACTTCAAACAAGCTCCACAACTGGCTTTACAACTGGAAAATGTGACAGGTGAAGCATATGAGTTGCAGCGTATTCCAATGGAAATGGATAGCCTCGACAATCCAAATGAGATTAGGAACACCACCTGAGTGAAGGCAATTGCATAGCCTCATTCAGGACATATCCTGAACAGAAGGACTCTCGGTCAGCCCATAGCAAAATCCAAAAACAAAGCCAAGCCTCAGCAAAACAGTTAAAATTTTCATTAGGATCTGGGCTGGCAAGCCATCATAATTGCTGCCAGTACGTGGACTTGAGACTGCAAAAGAGTCTCACTAGACCTAAAAAGAGTAAGAGAACTCATAAGCCAGTATCCAGGAGAGTGCACACTTTGGAAATTCTACTTACAGCTGGTTTGAAACAGTTAAATTGCATAGCAACATTCAAATCAGAACCAATCAAAATAAATGTCTAGTTAAATGGCCACCTGGTTCTAATGAGATCGCAGAAGCAGTCTTTAATAAAATTCGCTCTGGACTCCAACGCTTAAGTTTGTGCAAGACCTGCGCTAGACTGAGAATGTGTACCTATACCTAATCCCTACAGGTTAAGGATACAACTTTGGTTCCAGTCTGTTATGAGAAACAGCTAGCTCCATCACCAGTGATTGTAGTAAAAATCTCGGCCCCAAGTTTGAACGGGTGAAATTGGTTGAGAAAGATTCACCTTGATGGGCTCGACATTTTTCAATTAGAAAATGGCAGTATAAGTGAAGTCCTAATTAAATACCGAATGATTTTTAGGAAGGTTTAGGGACTATCAAAGGAGCAAGGGCCAACTTTCATGTTGATGAGGAACCAATTTCATGATTCTGCATGGCCCACCCAGTGCCATTTGCCTTATGGGCAAAAGTAGAGGCAGAAATTAGTAGGTTAGAAAGCGAAGGAATAATCAAACCAGCGCCGTTTGCAAAATGGGCAGCACCGGGCAAACCAATTGTGAAGATTGACGTGTTGGTTTATCTTTGTGGGGATCTTAAACAAACGGTAGACTGCTTTTCACTGACGGATGAATACCCAATCCTTCACATGGAGGATTTATACATAAAGCTGGCAGGGGGACTGTCCTTCACGAAGCTGGAAATGAGCCACGTACTTGCAGTTGCGGTTAAATGAGGATTCTCAGAAGTATGCTCCAATTAATACCCATCAAGGTTTGTACCATATATGAGACTGCTTTTTGAGGTATCATCGCCCAGTACAAATTTTCAGTGGATGATGGACAACATTTTACAAGGTCTACCCCAGGTCACCATTTATTTACATGATGTGCTAATAACAGGGAAGACCAAGAAGGAGCATTTAGGGAACTTGGGAATTACCATTAGATGTTGTACCCAGGCAGACATATGCAATAGAAGGAAAAGATGTGTGTTCCAGGCACCCCAAGTGACCTACTTGGGCTACAGAGTTGACAAGATAGGTTTACACCCATTGCCATTACTTTATCTTCCAAGCAAAGTTGCCCCAGCTCCCACATCTGTGCCAGAATTTAGGTCTTTCTTTGGGCTGGTGAGTTATTACAGAAAGTTCATACATAACCTGGCCTCCATCCTGGCACCTTTGCATCAACTCTTTAAAAAGGGTCAGCCTTGGAAATGGTCATGTAGGCAAGCTAGAGCATTTGGGGGAGTTAAGAAACATCTATCATCCTTGAAGGTACTGGCACATTATGCACCCAAGCAAGGTCTGGCATTGATATGTGACACCTCTCCATATGGCACCAGCGTAGTATTAACTCATAGGTGGCCCACTGCTGAAGAACACCCAATAGTGTGTGCATCTAGGACTTTGGCTAATGTAGAGCATGAATATGCTTAGATAGAGAAGGAAGGTTTGGTGGTAATATTTGGAGTCAGGAAGTTCCACCAATACCTTTTCAGACATATATTTGTAATAATAATGGACCACAAATCCCAGTTAGGTGTACTTAAACAGGACAAGGCAGTGTGCCCATAACTTCAGGCCAAATCCAGCAGTGGGCTCTAATGCTAAGTGCATATGATCATTATAACATTGAACACCACCCGGGAGGCCGAGAAGCAAATGTGGATGCATTGAGCTACCTTCCATTGGCAGACACACTACTGATAGTACCATCACTGGAAGAGTCCTCTATGGTTTTAAATTTTCTGGACAGACATCCAGTCACAACTGACAATAACAGACATTAGACGCAGAAAGATCCAGTCCTGGCAAAACTGGAATAGCTGGTCATGATGGGGTAAACCAAAGGGCCATCACAACCAGAATTGAGATAACAAGGTGTAGAGCTGGATGAACACAGCAGGCCAAGAAGCATCAGAGGAGCAGGAAAGCTGATGTTTTGCGTCTGGACCCTTCTTCAGAAATGGGGGAGGGGAAGGGGATTCTGAAATAAATAGAGAGAGAGGAGGAGGCAGATGGAAGATGGATAAAGGAGCAGATAGGTGGAGAGGAGACAGACAGGTCAAGGAGGCAGGGACAAGGCTGGTAGGTAGGAGGTGGGGGTAGTGGTTGATTTGGGAGGAGTGGATAGATGGGAGAAAGGACGGACAGGTTAGGGAGGCGGGGATGAGCTGGGCTGGTTTTGGGATGAGGTCAGGGGCGGGGAGATTTTGAAACTTGTGAAGTCCACATTGATAGCATTGGGCTGCAGGGTTCCCAAGCGAAATATAAGGTGCTGTTCCTGCAACTTTCGGGTGGCATCGTTGTGGCACTGGAGGAGGCCCAGGATGGACATGTCGTCCAAGGAGTGGGAGGCGGAGTTGAAGTGGTTCGCGACTCTGGTGCAGTCATTTGTCGTGAACCAAGCGTAGGTGTTCCACAAAATGGTCTCCAAGCCTCCGTCTGGTTTCCCCAATGTAGAGGAGGCCACATCGGGAACAGCGGATACAGTATACCACATTAGCAGATGTGCAGGTGAACATCTGTTTGATGTTAAGGGTTTTCTTGGGGCCTGCGGGGGAGAGGTGTAGGGGCTGGTGTAACACTTCCTGCGGTTGCAGGGGATGGTGGGGCTGGTGGGGAGTGTAGAGTGGACAAGGGATTCAAGGAGAGAGTGGTCCCTCTGAAAGGCAGATAAGGGTGGAGAGGGAAAAATATCCTTGGTAGTGGGGTCAGATTGCAGGTGGCGGAAGTGGCGGAGAATGATACGTTGGATTTGGAGGTTGGTGGGTTGGTACGTGAGGACAAGGGGGATTCTGTTTTTGTTGTTATTGTGGGGAGGGGGTGTGAGGGATGAGTTGCGGGAAATGCGAGATATGCGGCCGAGGCCGTTTTCTACCATGTGGAGGGAAAGTTGCGGTCCTTGAAAAATGAGGACACCTGGGATGTTGTGGAATGGAATGCCTCATCTTGGGAGCAGATGCAGCAGAGGCGAAGGAATTGGGAATAGGGGATGGCATTTTTGCAGGAAGGTGGGTGAGAGGAGGTATATTCTAGGTAGCTGTGGGAGTTGGTTAGCTTGAAATGGATATCGGTTTCCAGGTGGTTGCCAAAGATGGAAACAGAGAGGTCCAGGAAGGAGAGAGAGGTATCGGAGATGGTCCAGGTGAACTTAAGGTTGGGGCAGAAGGTGTTGGTGAAGTGTATGAACTGTTTGAGATCCTCGTGGGAGCACAAGGCGGCGCCAATAGAGTCATTAATATAACGGAGGAAGAGATGGGGGATAGGGCCAGTGTAGCTTCTGAAGATGGATTGTTCCACGTATCCTACAAAGAGGCAGGCATAGCTTGGGCTCGTGCAGGTATCCATGGCCACCCCCTTCATCTGTAGGAAGTGGGATGAATTGAAGGAGAAGTTATTAAGGGTGAGGACGAGTTCGGCTAAGCGGATAAGGGTGTCAGTGGAGGGGGACTGATCAGGCCTGCGGGACAAGAAGAAGCGGAGGGCCTTTAGGCCATCTGCATGGGGAATGCATGTATATAGGGACTGGACTTCCATGGTGAAGATGAGGTGTTGGAGACCAGGGAATCGGAAGTTTTAGAGGAGGTGGAGGGCATGGGTGGTGTCACGGACGTATGTGGGGAGTTCCTGGACCAAGGGGGAGAAAATGGAATTGAGATAAGTGGAGATGAGTTCGGTGTGGCAGTAGCAGGCGGAGACAATGGGTCGACCAGGGCAGTCAGGTTTGTGGATTTTGGGAAGGAGATAGAAACAGCTGGTGTGGGGTTGGGGAACAATGAGGTTGGAGGCTGTGGGTGGGAGATCACCTGAAGTGATGAGGTTGTGGATAGTCTGGGAGATGGTGTTTTGGTGGTTGTAGGTGGGGTCATGATCAAGGGGGCAGTAGGAGGAGGTGTCAGAATTGCACCTGGAGAGATGAGATCATGGCGTAGAGGATGGCATGTCACTATGTGGAGCAAGAGTGATTGTAAAAGTTACGACAGATACTGGCTGAACTCCACCAAAGTCCTCCGAGGGTTTCCAGAATGAAGAAGTTGGTGGGAAGTTCTGTCTGGTGGCCACAATTGGATGCATACATAGCTGCACTGGTGGGACAGTGCCCAGAGGGCCAACAAGAACAATAATTACCACCGGCAGCTCCCCTACATTTGTGGGAATGGCCGGGTAAACCCTGGACTCAGTACACATTGACTATCCAGATCCTTTCATGGGTTCAATGATCTTAGTCATTGTGGACGTCCACTCAAAGTGTCTGGATATGCATAGAGTTCATTAGTCAAACATGGGGCAACGGTAGAAAAGCTGCATGCATCTTTTACAATACACAAACTCCCAGAAGTTTTATTGTCAGATAATGGGCCAACATTCACCAGCAGGGAATTTAAGTGTTTCCTAAAGTCAAATGGTATTCATCAAGTAATGATATCGGTACCATCCATGATCCAATGGCCTGGCAGAAACAGCAAACTTTGAAGACTGTCTTAAAGAAACAGCCTGCACTTTCACTCGATACCAAACGTTCCCGTTGTGGCCTCCTCTACATCGGGAAACCAAGCGGAGGCTTGGGGACCGCTTTGCGGAACACCTACACTCAGTTCGCAACAAAAAACTACACCTCCCAGTCACGAACCATTTCAACTAGCACCCCCCCACTCCTTAGACGACATGTCCATCCTGGGCCTCCTGCATTGCCACAATGATGCCACCCAAAAGCTGCAGGAACAGCATCTCATATTACGCTTGGGAACCCTGCAACCCAACGGTATCAATGTGGACTTCACAAGCTTCAAAATCTCCCCTCCCCCAACGACATCCCAAAACCAGCCCAGCTAGTCCCCACCTCCCTAACCATTCCTCCCACTTCAAGCCCCACCCCCATCTCCTACACACTAACCTCATCCCGCCTCCTTGACCTGTCCGTCCTCCCTGGACTGACCTATCTCCCACCTAAATCCCCACCTACATTCACCTTCACTGGTTCTAACCCCGCCTCTTTGACCTGTCTGTCTCCTCTCAACCTATCTTCTCCTTTATCCAACTTCTATCCGCCTCCCCCTCTCTCCCTATTTATTTCAGAATCCCCTTCCCCTCCCCTATTTCTGAAGAAGGGTCTCGAACTGAAACGTCAACTTTCCTGCTCCTCTGATGCTGCTCAGCCTGCTGTGTTCATCCAGCTCCACAACATTTTATCTCAGATTCTCCAGCATCGGCAATTCCTACTATCTCTGTCCCAGTTGTTATTCGATTATAGGACCACCCGCTCATGCAACTACAAGGATAGATCCAGCAGAGTTTGTAATAGGGAGAGGACTCTGCACCAGGTTAAATCTGATCTTCCTGGACCTGTGGGGGAGGGTAAAATGGCATCAGGAGCACCATTGCCAAACGGAAGACTCCACTAAACAAGAGAGGCGGTTTACTTCAAGGGAAGAGGTTTCTTTAGAAACTACAGGAATAGCACTGCATGGGTAAGAGGCTAGGTCAATGCAAGGTCAGTTCCAGTGATGTATAATGTTTGGGTAGGTGTGACTGTCCTGAACAAGCACATAGACCATATGAAAGCTGCAAATTCGCAGACGATGTGGGAACAAAACATGCCCAGCTCCTCAACTGCCTTTCTGATTGTTCTGGAACTCATGTGTTCTCCTTCTCCATTAAGCATTGGAGATACCTTGAAATCTGAGATGGGCATGGTGGATGTCGCCACTTAAATGCTTTTGCACCTGAAGAGGAGAATGAATTTCTTTAGAGGTGCTATGAGCTCAAAAGGCAAGCTACTGTGCGTTACATGCTGCCTGTATCAGAGGCAGAGTTGGAGGAAACTGACCTAGTGCCAAAATGCCCCAGGAGAGCTACAAAGAAAAAGGACAGCCTATGTCCTCAGACTCAGAGGGGGTGGAATGTAATGATTGTAACAAAGTCAGCCAGGTGGACCTTATAGAATATGAGTTTCCTGATTCAGGCTGTTAATCTGGTCCAATCAGGGAGCTCTGGCTGACAGATATAAACAGGGGTGTTCAAAGTTCTGTTCACCTTGAAAGTTGGCTCTGAGGAAGCTAGATCAGTGTCAACGACTCTCCACATGTAAATAGAGGGTGACTTGGTAACAGGATACGGTCCTTTGTGGTGCTATTTCATATTGCGCCCCTGGTGGTCATGCAGAACAATGCATGACTGCAAGCCTTTGGACTGGCTGGTACCTATCCATGAGGGAGGTGGGGACGGGAGTACTGTCCCTGGGGTTGTTCGATCATGAGGAAGGCAGGCCCTGTGCAGTGGAGTACCTTGAGTTTGAGTAAGAATTGAGTTTGAACTTAATTTAGTTCATCTACTCGAAAAGAATTGATGTAGGGCTCTTGCCAGCTGTTGAGCTGATGCCGAATACCGTCACCCCCATTAATTGCAAGCCCAGCTAAACAGCCAAGTTTAGAGGCCATGATAGTCTCACATCAGCTGAGTTGGCAGGACATAGGTTCAGGATGTCTTACAAACAAACACTATACTCTTAGTAATACCAAGGAATCCATTCCCTTTGGGGAAGGATAAAGAAAACATTTCACAGATAATTCCAAAGCTTTGAATATCTACTCTATTAGCATCAACTCAGAGTGCTGTACTTCCCAATTGTGACTAAGAAGGTAACATATCATTTAAAAAACCGTTCCAATCAATAAGAACAGTCCTTTAGACAGGACTGTAAGAAATATGGGGCTGAGTGGATGGCTGCTCAAGCCAACAATTCACTATCTCTACTGACTGACAACTAATGTCTGCACAGTGAGAGACCCAGCAAATTTAAAGTAAGACTCATAAACCATCTGCAAACCTAAAGCCATATTGACCCCTCATTTCCACCCAGCCACCTGCAAGAACGATAATTTTTGACCTGGGGGATTGCTGCTGATGAAATATTTCATAGCTTTTGTACATAAGACACATCTTACGCTGAAAGATGACAAAAATTAATAAAGCCAATTATTTGAATTGTGTGGAGACTAAGATTCAATTAGCCATTTTCAGCATAGTGTACAGTATTCTGTGCTTTAAGGTATGTCCATTTGGGGAATACAACCTGGCTGACATAAATTGTATCTTAACACTTTATTTTCACAATTTAGAATGGGAATGTGGATGACATATTCATATAAGTGGAGGTATCGTGCATTCATTTTGGTAACGTCCATCAAATATTGTTGGATCATATTATCTCAAGACATTATCTGAATTTCTAAGTGGAAAATGATTGAAAAGGTGACATTCAGTAAGGGATGTGTCAACGTAGCAAATTCCAGGCTCTTTTGTCCCCTAAATTTACTATTATTTCTTTAAATGAATACATTAAGAATCTGTTCAACTTATTGGCTAAGACATTGTTGGAAGTTTGCAAGTAGTGTTCTGCACCAAGGTAAAAAATGAAAACATAGGAACAGTGCAATACTGATTACCAAAAACACCAGGAATAATTACGAAAGACGACTTCAGAAGTTAGTTCTGTATTCCTTGGAGCAGATAATGATAAGGGGAAATCTAATAGAATTATTTGAAATTCTGATAGGCTTTCAGGCTATAAATAATGTAGGGTTTTTTCACCAGTAAGTGAATCGCTAACAAGGGGAGATAAAGTGAGGGCAGTTACATTTTTCTTTTATTCAAAGAATTATTTGAATATGGAATACAGTACCACAAGGGACCAGAGAAGCTCAATCGACCATAACATTTAAGAAGCAGTTTAAGAAAAAATATTAAATGATATAATGAAAGAGAAGAAAACTCGGATCAGATTAGACAGAGCTGAATGTCTGGAACTGGCTCTGTCTAGCCAGACATAGGAGGAGGGGCTGTGGGCACAGTGAGTGCAGTATTCCAAAATGACAGTATTCCCAAGAAGTGTACAGCATAACCCTGATTTTGATCATGGCATCATATGGGTGACTTGTACTCCCTGTAGGAATAAGCTGGAAATAGCCTCCAATTTAAGGAAGGGAAGTTAATCTCCCCACAGATTAAGTGCATTGGATGACAAAGAACAGGGGAAAATCACTTGGCCAGGAAACCAATACTTCTCTCTGGCTGAGTCCCCAGGCAAAAATCGTAGTAGTACCCTGATGTTCTCTTTTTTAAGACAATTTACCCTTGTGATGTAGGCCTTGGCACCAAGGTTGCCTTTTGAAATTTGTCCTAAGTTGTTCAGACAGGATATTAGTGACCTTCATCAACTGTCTGCCCTTGCTCAGCTGTTAGAGCACAATTAAGAATAAAATGTATTAGAGTGGGAGTCACATTTAGGTCAGATTGGGTAGAACAGTAAATTTCCTTCACAGATGTAACCAGTTGAGTTTAAACAATAACGCATGGTGGCTCAGTGGTCAGCATTGCTGCCTCACAGCTCCAGGAACCTGAGTTCAATTCCACCCTTGGGCAACTGTCTGTGTGGAATTTGCACATTTTCCCTGTGTCTGCATGGGTTTTCTTCGGGTGCTCTGGTTTCTTCCCACAATCCAAAGATGAGCAGGCTAGGTGGATTGGCCATGCTAAATTGCCTGTAGTGTTCAGGGATGTGTAGATTAGGTGGGTTATAGGGGGGTGGGCCTGGATGTGATACTATGAGGGTCAGCATGGACTTGTTGGGCTGAAGGGCCTGTTTCCACACTGTAGGGATTCTATGAAACTCAACATCTGTGTGAGCAGATTTACTGTTAACAACTTTTGTCCTGAAATCTACATTCAAATTGACACCAACATCCTTTGAGAGAATAAAATCTTCAAACTGCTCTGGTGGTTCCACAGGATAATTAGTCCAAACCTCTGGATTTAATTCTGTTCTGGTGACACAATCATTGTACCAGGTGAGTGTCCTTGTCTCAACACCTTAAAATGGCAGCGGTAGAACAACTAACATTTCCCCATCATGTTTTAACTGCCCCACTTTGTGGTTTCTGCTAAATCAAGAAAAAATGATATTGAGTTGAAATTATTTGCCACTCTTCACGTTTGAATTTTTGCGCGCAATCCTTGAGACCAGGACTTGAGCCAAAAAAATTCCTCATTCAGAGATAAGAATGCTACAAACTGAGCCACAGTGTCTACTTGCATTAGCTTGCCTCAATGTGAGTCATTCACATGGGCGACACACATGTTTTAGAAACAGGAAATAGCAACAGCAGTAGGCCATTCAGCCTTTCAAGCCTACTTTGACATTCAATATGATCATGGCTGATTATCCACCTGAGTGCCCTGTTCCTTCTTTCCCCCCAAACTCTTTGACCCTTTACCCCTAGGAACTATATCTAGCTACTTTTTGAAAACATTTAATGTTTTGGCTACAACCACTGTCTTTGACAAAGCATTCCATGGGCTTAGCAATAGAACTAGTGTCAACTGGCATTTGAGAAACAGTTACTAACTTCTACTACAGAATGTGCATAGAAGGACTTCCTAATTTCATTCCTGAATAATTACTGCTCTCACCTCTAGTCCTAAATTTGCCTATCAGCAGAAGTTGACCTGGATTTTCATTCCTGGGTAGAAAGCACAGAACTGGAACATTTTCTAGATCCACCTACTCGATCCAGGAGGAAGTGATGTTGTCGTTAGAACTTTTGTTTCAGCATGGCCACATTTTCTGCATACTTTTGTCTTAAATAAGTAAACATCTCATTTTAAAAAAATGACTTAATTACATTTACATTCCTTTAACAATATTATTTCTTATAATGACAAAAATTTCATTCATTGCACAAACCCTTATAAAAGCCAGCTTTAGAAATCATCATTTCAAATCATCATCAACTTCAAAGAGTTTATAACCACTTGGAGTTATTAATAGAACTGGGAAATGGCAAGAATCTGTTTGTAATAATGAAAGGTAGTGAAATCAGTTATGCAGCACTAATCCAGAAGTGGCAGCCCTCAGGTTTGTGTCATTAGAGAGAGTGAAATAGCAAGCAACATTTTTTTTTTAAACTCCAGACAATTTTTTTCCTAGGATTTAAAGGACAGAAGTTTAAATCCCAAGATGTTATGGACACATTCTTTCAGTGGTTGATTTTGACAGGTCTATTGATTACTCCAGTGATCTTAACAGTTAATTTATGTCTTTTTTAATGCATTTTCATGTCCATTTCCGACCATTTCAAGAATACTTAGCATCCCCGATAGAGCTGCTTATCTCTCCAAAATGTGTCCTTGGACTGTATCCAAAGGGGTACTTTACCTCTCCAAAAGGATATTCCAGCTAACCAAATCAATCTCTAATCTGCCCCTACCATTTATAATCTGTACATGTCAATTTTGGTACACCTAGCTCATCAAAAGCAGACATAAATGGAGGCAGCTGCTGACTTACATGGGAAACATATATGCATGAATTCTGACATGGTCCTACAGAAATGATAAGGCTTTGTTCAGAGTGGGATTTCTGATTTGCAGGCTCCTCTTCCATTTTTGCAGTGGTGGAGATATGTTTCATATTTGAAAGCTTTTAGGACATAGTATACATGGGGAAAATTACTTGCTCACTTTTGCATCTTAAAGACTTCAAATAAATCTCCCCTCAATCTTCTGAATTCAAAAATGAATTCATTATCCTGTAGAGTGAGCTGTATTTAATCTTCTCGACATAAGGTGGGTTTTATTTTTTGTGCCATATTTTATTCACCAGGCAATTTTCAATTTGAAGTAGTTTTAAATGAATACATTCACATGAAGGGAAGAGAACCAAAATTTAAACATGTTTACATTGTATCTTCATTGCTCCTGTAGATGTGCCCAACAAATCTAAATGAAGATCTTGTTCTGGTCTCGAGGCACCATGCAAGCAGACATGGTAAATAATTGCGAGACCACAAATATTCCTGGGCATGTTGGATTATCCTTCATTATTTGTGTGTTGAATGTAAGATTTTTTGGCAAAAAAACAAAACTGGCTTTGGCATTTCTACTTCTTGTAAAGAAAAATGGTGTAATAAGTGTTTTTGTGACCTCGACCATGTGAATTGCTTATCTCTACCTACAGGAAAAAAGAATGAAAAAAATCACTTGGAGTGTGTGGGATAACTGGCAGCTAGCAAGCATCAGTTAATTAAATATATGCGTGGGAGGGAAGGAGCAAACAGGTACAAATGGCACAAAATGATAAATTCAATTACATGTGATATAAATTTAGTTAATATTTTTTAAGTCTTCAGATGTCTTTTTTTCAAAAGAAACAGAAGCAAATTAAAAATGAATTGACAAACAGAGCCCCCAAAATACACAGAGATCATTAGATGTGGAACAAGGCAATTAGCAAGCAGTAATCATGAAAAGTAAACAGCAGCATCAGGGAAAACAAATAATCAGTTCAGCAGTTATTATTGAGCATCTCCATTTCAGTGCTAGCAACATTTTCCCCACTGTGATTCACATTCAGTATCAACTAACAACAATTTACGATAGAAAATGGGCTTTTACCTCGGGAATAGTTGGACCAACTTGATAGTGATTGGCTTGGGTGTTGGTGTTTGGGAGGGCGGAGTGGGGTCGGGTTGGGGGTGCTGTGGGGGACGGTGGCCGAGACTAGGGTAGGGGTCAAGAAACTAGCCAGGCTTACTGCTTCTTTTCACAATTCAAGCCTTTCTCCTGAAAATGTAAGTGGCTGCATGCCAGATAAGGGATGAATCAGATTTGGCTGGTCTAATATTTTGCTAGCACTCTGTCAATGCTTAGAGGTGTACAACAGTTAATTTATTAAATAGTTGTTGTGTTATGTCTCACAGACAATATGACAGTGTGCTTTAAGAGACATGCTCATAATATCATCACTGTCTCATAGCATGTGACCAGAGGGTTAAGTGTCTAATATTGCTTCTGACCTTGCGTTGTTGAAAGCAAGTCCTGCTACTGGAGGTATGCTGCCCTATGGAACTCAACGGCTCAATTTTAACCCTGACATTAATGTGCCTGAAGAATGTAATGTTTATACATAAAAGTCAGCTGTAATAAATGGCTGATGGATTATTCAGTATCACAATATTTTTGTCAAATTTATTATGTTACAGGAGATAACAAAAGTTGAGATAAAAACAGTTTTTAGTGGAAAATGAAACATCATGGTTAGGAACAGCGACTGTCTAAAAAATTAAAGACTCAATTTGTTGGCAGTAGATACTTGGAAAATTAATTGAAGACCAATTGAACAACAGTTCTGAACATCAGAGAATTCAGACAATTGGCGATATCAGTTTCTATGAGAGCAGATAGCCATACAGAACTGTGGATAGAGTATAGATCTCCAAGAAGACAGAGTTAATTTCCTTTTAAATTAATGAACAGGTTCTTTCAATATACAAAAGTTTTGCATGGTCAGGAAGGAAAGATCACATACAAATAGAAACAGAACCTGAATGAGAATATAATTCAGGGAATTTGGAGACAGCATGAGAATTCAATGCAGGTGGGAAGACATGCTTTGTTGGTTTATTCTCCGCTCATAGTTTGTAAAGTTTCTTTTTTAAACAGGGTAAGTTAAAACCCAGGATCAGGGGCCCAGCACAAATGAGTGACAGCACAGGTAAACCATAAGTTCATTAGTTGGCGATAGCTACTAACTTGACTATCTACTACAGGTTACTTTCAGATTGAACATAAATGGGGAAAATATATACAAGCTACAACCTAAAAGACAAGTATGAATTCCCCCAAAAAACTCCAATTAAAAACTAAATGAATAAATTAGAGGTGCAGGGCCTGATGTTGGGTTGAACCTGCATGATGTGGGAGATGGTGGACCTCATTGTAGTTCATAGCAACCATGCCTTAAGCAAGTGTTGGGTGCTTAAGGAACTCTGACTCAGAATTGATGAGCTTGAATCTGAACTTTGAAGACTGACATGTCAGGGGGAGACGGTTACCTGGATGCTGCGTTTCAGGAAGCATTCAAAATGCTTAAATGAAACATCTCAATTTCAATCAGTGGTCAGGGACAGGAGGGTGTGACTGTGAGCAAAGCAGGTACAGGGATTTAGGAGGTAGCACTGAAGGAGCTTCAGTCCTTGACCTTGTCCGATAGGTTTGAGATTCTTCCTTTCCATGTGGATGGGAGCAGGGGCTGTAGGGAAGATGAGCAAACTGACCATAGCACCATGGTACAAGGAGCCAATGAAGAGAATGGAGAAAAGAAAAATGTAGTTGTAATTTGGGATCGTATAGCCAGGGAAATAGACACTGTTCTCTGTGGCCAGGATCGAGAGTTCCAAAAGCTGTGTTGCCTACCTGGCGTCTGTGTTCAGGATATCTCATCTGGGCTGCAGAGGAACTTAGAGTGGGAGGGGAAAGATTTATATGCCATGGTCCATGTAGCTACCAACGATATAGGTAGAAAAACGAAAGAGGTTATGCTGACGAAATATGAGCAGCTACAGGCTAAATTAGAAAGCAAAACCAAAAATGAAATCATCTCTGGATTACTACCTGATACAATGTGGTGGAAATTAGTAGGAAGGCTTTAAAAACCAGTAAAGGATAACTAAAAATGCAATCAAGGCGTAGAAGATGAAATATGAAAGTTGTCTAGCTACTAATATAAAGGAAGATTGCCAAAGTATTTGTTTAGATAGCTAAAATGGTAAGTGAGGGGGAAGTGTGGACATTGAATCACTAGAAAACAAGGCTGGAGAAATAGTAATGGGGAACAAAGAAATGGTGGAGCATCAGTTTTCACATTGGAACACACCAGCTGCATACCAGAACTTCAAGAGAGTCAAAGAGATCTCAATGTTGTGGCCATCACTAAAGACAAGACGCTGAGGAAGCTGAAATTTCTGAAGGTGGATAAATCATCCAGACTAGAAGGACTACACTCCAGAGTTCTGAAGAAGATAGCTGAGGAGATTATAAAGACATTGGTGGTGATCTTTCAGAAATCACCGGAGTCAGGGAGGGTTCCAGAGGACTAGAAAATGGTTAATGTAACACTTCTGTTTAAGAAGGCAGGGAGGCAGAAAAATATAGGCTGGTTAGCTTGACCTCAGTCAAGATTTTAGAGTGCTTTATTAAGGATGAGATTGCAGCGTACTTAGAAGTGCATGGTAAAATAGGGCTGAGTCAACACAGCTTCATCAAGGGGAAGTCATGCTTGACAACACTGTTAGCATTCTTTGGGGGAGTTAATGAGCAAGTTTGACCAAGAACAGCCAGTGTACGTGATCTATTTGAATTTCCAGGAGGCCTTTGATAAGGTGCCACACAGGAGGCTGCCAAATAAGTTAAGAGCCCATGGATTTAAGGGTAAGGTACTGGCATGAACAGAGGATTAGCTGACTGGCAAGAGGCAGAGAGTGGGGATAAAGGAATCTTTTTGAGGAAGGCAGTCAATGACTAGTGGAGTTCAAGGGTCAGTATTGGGACCACAACTATTCACGTGATGGGATATTCACGATCTGGATGAAGTAACAGAGGACATTATTGCTAAGTTTGCAGATGACACAGAGGTAGGAGGAGGGAAATGTATTGTGGAAGTAAGGAGGCTGCAGAGGACTTGGACAGGCTAGCAGAATGGGCAACTAAGTAGCAGATGGAATGCAACTTGTGAGCATATGCATTTTGGTCGTAAGCATACAGGCAAAGACTATTTTCCAAATGGCAAAAGACTTTGGAAATGTGAAGCATAAAAGGACTTGTGCGTCCTTGTTCAGGATTCCCTCAAGGTTACCATACAGCTTCATTTGGCAGTTAGGAAGGCAAATGCAATGTTAGTATTCATTTCAAGAAAACTGGAATACAAGAGCAGAAATGTACTTTCAAGGCTATATAAGCCTCTGGTCAGACTGCATTCCAAATACTGTGAGCAGTTATGAGCCCCATATCTAAAGAAAGATGTATTGGCGTTGGACGGGGCCCAGAGGAGGTTTACAAGACTGATCCCGGGGATGAAAGCTTGCCAAATGAGGAGCAGTTGTGGACTCTGTGTCTGTATTTGGAGTTTAAAAGGATGAGGGGAGGATCTCTTTGAACTCACATAATATTGACAGGCCTAGATAGTGTCGATATGGAGAAGATGTTTCCACTAGTAGGAAAGACTTGGAACCAAAAGCATAACCTCAGAGTGAAGGGACGACCATTTTGAACTGAGATGAGGAGGAATTTCTTTAGCTGGAGGGTTGTTAATCTATGGAATGCAATACCACCAAGGGCTGTGAAGGCCAACTCATTGACTGTATTTAAGACAAGGATGAATAGGTCTTGATTGGTAAAGAAATTAAGGTATGCAGGGAGAAGGCAGGAAAATGGGGTTGAGAAACATATCAGCCATGATGGAACAGTGAGCAGGCTTGATGGGCTGAATAGCCAAATTTTGTTCCCATGTCATTTGCTCTTATGGTCTTAAAAACTTCTAACAGTGTCATACTTAAAAAGTAAAAAAGCTGAAATTACAAACATTATTGAAATTTAAAGTTGTAGATGTTTGCTGAAACACAGTGAGTAATGCATACAGTTCTAACTTATGAATCAAACAGTAGACAATGCCAAGGAAATATAAAATGTAATTTGCCATTTGTATGGAGAAGCTTCACAGTATTAACACATCCATTCTTTCCATGGCCTACCAGAAGTATCCAGAAAATATCTGCAAAGTTCTTGACAATCAGCTCTCAGTAAGAATTAACTTTAAAATTAACAGACTTCCATTCATGTCAAGTGGACAGAAACAGCAAGAGTCTAATAACCAGTTTGTTAGAGGTGCTGCAGCAAATGGCATGATTGTGTCTTTTGCATGAAGCAACTGTCAGAGAGGCTCAGAGATAGCAGGAACTGTAGATGCCGGAGAATCTGAGATAACAAGGTGTAGAGCTGGATGAACACAGCAGGCCAAGCAGCATCAGAGGAGCAGGAAAGCTGAAGTTCGAGGCCTAGACCCTTCTTCAGAAATGGAGGAGGGGAGTGGAGTTCTGAAATAAATAGGGAGAGAGGGGGAGGCGGGTAGAAGATGGATAAAGGAGAAGATAGATGGAGAGGAGACAGACAGGTCAAAGAGGTGGGGATAGAGCCAGTAGAGGTGAGTGTAGGTGGGGATGTGGGAGAAGATAGGTCAGTCCAGGGAGGATGGACAGGTCAAGGGGGCGGGATGAGGCCAGTAGGTCGGAGATGGAGGTGGGGCTTGAGGTGGGAGGAGGGGATAGGTGGGAGGAAGGTCACGTTAAGGTGGCGGGGACAAGCTGGGCTGGTTTTGGGATGCGGTTGGGGGAGGGGAGATTTTGAAGCTTGTGAAGTCCACATTGATACCATTGGGCTGCAGGGTTCCCAAGCGAAATATGAGGTGCTGTTCCTGCAACCTTCGGGTGGCATCGTTGTGGCACTGCAGGAGGCCTAGGATGGACATGTTGTCTGAGGAATGGGAGGGGGAGTTGAAATGGTTCGTGACTGGGAGGTGCAGTCGTTTAGTGCGAACCGAGCATAGGTTCCCTGTGACACTACCCACGCCCTCCACCTCCTCCAAAACTTCCAATTCCCTGGTCCCCAACACCTCATCTTTACCATGGATGTCCAGTCCCTGTACACCAGCATTCCCCATGCAGATGGCCTAAAGGATCTCTGCTTCTTCCTGTCCCGCAGGCCCGACCAGTCCCCCTCCACTGACACCCTCATCCACTTAGCCGAACTCATCCTCACCCTCAACAGCATCTCTTTCAATTCTTCCTACTTCCTACAGACAAAAGTGGTGACCATGGGGGCCCACAGAGGCCCAAGCTATGCCTGCCTCTTTGTAGGATACGTGGAACAATCCCTCTTCCATACCTACACTGGCCCTAAACCCCACCTCTTCCTCCGTTTCATTGATGACAGTATCGGCGCCGACTTGTGCTCCCATGAGGAGCTCGAACAGTTCATACACTTCACCAACACCTTCTGCCCCAACCTTAAGTTCATCTGGACCATCTCTGTACCTTTCTCTCCTTCCTGGACCTCTGTGTCTCCATCTCTGGCAACCGCCTGGAAACCGATATCCATTTCAAGCACACCGACTCCCACAGCTACCTAGAATACACCTCCTCCCACCCACCTTCCTGCAAAAACGCCATCCCCTATTTCCAATTCCTTCGCCTCCGCCGCATCTGCTCCCTGGATGAGGCATTCCACTCCCGAACATCTCAGATGTCCTCGTTTTTCAAGGACCGCAACTTCCCCCACTCAGGGGTCGAGAACGCCCTCAACCCTGTCTCCCGCATTTCCTGCAACTCATCCCTCACATCCCCTCCCCGCAATAACAACCAAAAAAGAATCCCCATCGTCCTCACGTACCACCCCACCAACCTCCGGATCAAATGCATCTCTCTCCGACACTTCTGCCATCTGCAATCTGACCCAACCATCAAAGACATTTTGTCCTCCCCACCCTTATCTGCTTTCCGGAGGGACCACTCTCTCCGTGACTCGCTTGTCCGCTCCATACGCCCCTCCAGCCCCACCACACCTGGCACTTTTCCCTGCAACCGCAGGAAGTGCTATACCTGCCCCACACCTCCCCCCTCACCCCCATCCCAGGCTCCAAGAAGACTTTCCACATCAAGCAGATGTTCACCTGCATATCTGCTAATGTGGTATACTGTATCCGCTGTTCCCGATGTGGCCTCCTCTACATCGGGGAAACCAAGCGGAGGCTTGGGGATCGCTTTGTGGACCACCTGTGCTCGGTTCACACTAAACAACTGCACTTCCCATTCGCGAACCATTTCAACTCCCCCACCCATTCCTCAGACGACATGTCCATCCTGGGTCTCCTGCAGTGCCACAACGATGTCACCCGAAGGTTGCAGGAACAGCACCTCATATGTCACTTGGGAACCCTGCAGCCCAATGGGTATCAATGAGGGCTTCACAAGCTCCAAAATCTCCCCTCCCCCAACTGCATCCCAAAATCAGCCCAGCTCGTCCCTGCATCCCTAACCTATCCTTCCTCTCACCTATCCCCTTATCCCACCTCAAAACTCACCCCCATCTCCTACCTACTGGCCTTATCCCGCCCCCTTGACCTGTCCATCCTCCCTGGACTGACCTATCCCAACCCTAACTCCCCACCTACACTCACCTTTACTGGCTCCACCCCTGCCTTTTCGACCTGTCTGTCTCCTCTCCACCTATCTTCTCCTCTATCCATCTTCTATCCGCCTCCCCCTCTCTCCCTATTTATTTCAGAACCCCCTTCCCCTCCCTCATTTCTGAAGAAGGGTCTAGGCCCAAGACATCAGCCTTCCTGCTCCTCTGATGCTGCTTGGCCTGCTGTGTTCATCCAGCTCTACACCTTGTTATCTCTATTACAGGTTTTGTTGGTTTGGTATGTTTTGCTGACTGTAGCAATAGTATTAACTGTACTTATAGCATTTAGTTGTTATTAGCCTGCCATAATGGCTTCATACATCTGTCTATTCTCAAGTAATGTGTGAATTATATTACCTATTTTCTTGCCCTGAATTTCTTCCTAAAGGTATTAATTGTTTTAAAGGTGATGACTAACTAGAGGCTAACACAGACTGATCTAAATAACTGTCCAATTCAACAGACCCTTTCACCTCATTGTTTGCAGATAGCCCCCAGGGAAGGATGCTGTGAGCTGCAAATTTGGCATCACCTATTAGTTTTTCACTCAAACACCTGGTTTTCACACGGGATAAAGGCATTGTGGAGGGATGGAATAGTGAAGTAAGTTCTGAGGTCCATCATGTATATGAATCTAGGAAGAAAATAGGAAAAGCAAAGGTGTAGGATTTTCATTTGTTCAGGCAGCGACATCTGTTTCTGTGGCAATAGGCATAACTTCTGATTTCTATATTGCCACCCTAGTGCCAGGGTCAATGTCATAGACTAGCTGCAGGACATTCTTCTCAGGGAGGGTGAACAACCAGAGATTGTGGTCTACATTAGTATTAATACCTTGCATCAAAAGAAGGATGTGGTCCTGTAAATGGAATTTTGGGAGTTAGGTAGAAAATTAATAAGCAGGACCTCAAGTGTCATAACCTCTCGATTACTCCCAATGCCACACAAAAGTAGGTACAGAAAAAGGAGCACAAGGCAGATGCATGCATGTTTGGAAAGATGATGCTGGAAGGAGGTCTCTAGATTCTTGATATACTGGGACTGGCTCTGGGGAAGACTGAACCTGTACAAACCATTCAGATTGCACCTGAGCAGAGCTGGCATTGAGCTCTTTGTGGGGCATTTTGTTAGTACGGTTTAGAAGGCTTTAAATTAATTCAGCAATGGTATTGGAATCAAGGGAAAAACTTGATAGAAGGATGCATAAAATATAGATTGATAGTTAATATATATAGTTAATAGGTAAAGTCAAAGTGAGGGAGAGGGTAATGAAGTTAATTGTGTATGTATCTTAATGAATGGAGTATTATAGTTAAGATTGGGGACTTACGTATTGCCTTATGGAAACATGATATTGTGGCAATAAATGAAACCTGGCTCATGGAAGGGCAAGACTAGTTGTTAAATATATGTGGGTACAAATGTTATTAAAAGAGAGGGAAGGAAGAACAGGATGAGAAGTGGCAGCATTTATTAAGGAGAGCATTGCATCGCTGGAGAAAGAGGACATTCCGAGGCATTATGGACAAAATCAATCTGACTGAAGCTAAGGAAAAGAATGGGTGCAATTATACTGCTCTGTGTAGACTATAGACTATTAGTTAACTAGCGGGAAGGATGTACGGGAATAAATCTGCAGGGAAATTACAAAGAGTTGCCTACAGTAGAGAGTAGTTATAATGGGAACTTTATAATTTAGAACAGTAGCAGTGACAGCACAAAGGGTGAACAGCATTATGCATTCCTAGATTGTGTCCTGGAAACATTTCTGCAGCAGTATGTGTCTAATCCAACACTAAAGGATTCACGATTGGACCTGGAAATTACAGGGGTAATATAGGTCAAGTGTAAATGCAGGAAAATTTAGGAGACTGTGAACATTACATTGTAAGGTTTGGGATGTTGTTGAAAAGGACAACAGGCAATCCAGAGCAAGAATAATTTACTGACCGAGAGCTTCCTTCAATGGGGCAAGAACTTAACTAACAGGTAGATTGGAATAAAAAGTTCACTGTAAAATCTGCACTGAATACTGTACCACCTTTGCAGAGATGGTTTGGGTATAGTCAAGGCCTACTTTAAGGGCATTTAAATGGTCATTGGATAAACATATGGATGATAAGGGAATAGTGTAGGTTAGATGGGCTTCAGATTGGTTTCACAGGTCGGCGCAACATCGAGGGCCGAAGGGCCTGTACTGCGCTGTAATGTTCTATGCTCTATGTTCTATGTTCTACGCCATCAGACAAGAGTGTAAACAAATCTAGATCTCTCTGCATTTAAAGTGAAAAAGAAATTGAAACAAAAAAGGAAAATATGCACTTGTGACAGGTAGAAAATACAATCGATACACATGAGGAATACAGAATGTTGTGGTAGTCAGTGAAAAAGCATACAATATGGCAATATTGGGGTCAATTATCGGTCAAAAACAGGATTTAAAGTTGTAGACAAAAGGCATGGCTGGAGTATCAAATAAATTGTTTGCACCTGTCTTTTCCAAGAAGATAGCTGCTAACCGGATTGTTGTGACTGAGATGGAACTTAGGTCATGGAAAGGGTTTAATAATGATGAAGAGAACATATTGGTAAACTCTAATAATAGGGGTAAAAAGTACAAGAGCAAGGAGGTGACACTGAACATATACAAGACTCTTGTTAGACCTCAGCTAGAATACTGTATACAGTTATTGGCATCACACTTTAGAAAGGATGTAAACATATTAGAAAGAGTACAGAGAAGATTTTCAAAATGCTCCAAGAATAAGAAACTTCAGTTTTAAGGATAGAGTTAAAATGTTGCGACTGTTCTCCTTGGTAAAAAGAGGACTGAGGGCAGATCTGAGGAAATTTTCAAAATTTTCAAAACCATGAGTGGCCTAGATAGAACAGACAGGGAGAGAAGTGTTCCCTCTTGTAACAGGGTCAAGACTGAGAGGGCACAGATTTAAGTCAAATTGCAAAAGTGCGTTGTAAGAAAAATCATTTTATGGTGCAGTCAGTGACAGTTGAAGCATTCAAGAGTGAATTAGATGAGTTTTAAGGTATGAGGAGAAGGCAGAAAAATGGCACTAAGACTTAACGCTCCTTGGAAAGCCATTGCAAACCAAATAGGCTGAGTGGCCTCCTTTCGTGCCGTATCATTTCTGCAACTCTCTGACTCTGTGAAATACGCTGTGAGGACATGGTAGCTATGTCGGTTCTGCTCTGACTTATTTTAAACTATTTCAATCATTACACGTCTCAACAGGCTGCAGTGTATTAGACCGAAGATTTGTAGGCAGTCTGTTAGCATCAGGGTAGATGTCAAATGCACCATACTTAACATCTGAGTAAATCTATCTACAAAAATCCTCGACATCCATATAAAGAACCCACATGATTGCTTCACCAATCTTTGTGCACGATTAATAAGTTTACAGTCAGGTGAAGAAGTACGTATGAAGACCACCATGTTCTTAACAATCTTTCAAGATGCATGGGTGTTCATGGCTCAATTTGCTTTGGTCGACTTCAAGAGGTTTCTGCATCAGCGCCATGCATTGGAGGCTTGAGATGACATTTGCTACCTTTGCCATCTTCCTCTGTCCTCGCTCTGATGAGCCTTTCAATCAGCAGTTTTGGTGAGTCAATCCTTCTTTACCCTCTGTCTCTGCTAATTATCCCTCTTTGGAGTTGTCTGAAAACTTTGAGCCACTCACTCCCACTAAAAACCGGTTATTTTCTTTCTCTTCCTGAAATGCTTCTGACTCTTTAAGCAGATACAAGCTTTTAAATGTTGCAGTGGGATTCAGGATTCTTCCCCTTTCCATTACTACCAGCATGTCAGATGAATTCCCTTCAGGAAAATGCTACTGATTTCTTGGCCTATTAGTGTCACTGAAAGAATTGCCTGTAAGTGTTCACAATCTTTAACCATGGACTTTATTTATCTCCAATTGAAAATTTCAAAAGAGAAGCTAACAGTTCTTGAAGCTTAAAAAGGAATAAAACTGAGAACAGAAGAAAATTTAGAGAACAAATAGTTTTCAGTAAACTGCTGAGCTGAGCCTAATGGTCTGCCTTTAAAAACTTTATAAAGTCAGACAAGCTGCCTGGCTATAAGCTTTCCCTTGTCACTTATGACTCTTAAAATAACAGATTTAGAAGGAGTGAGCTTTATGCTCAAAAGGATGGAAACCTATTTCAGCATGTTTATTTCTTTATTTGTACGAGAGATACATTAAGAGACGTAGGCACTTTAAAACTCGAGTGAAAGAACCTTCACTGTGTTCCTTTCTGTATCTTATGGTGAAAAAAACTCAATTTTTTTTTAGATTTGTAGTCATAGCTGTGAACATCATAAACCTGGCAAGGTAATGAGAATGTCAAATATGAAAACATGTCATTTTTGGGAACAACTAGTTTTGTGCAGTCCTTGGGGTTAGACATGAGATCTTGTTGAGTGCAGGAAATAGCCAATGATGTCTAAAAGTCGTTCATTACTCACGGTACAAATGAACTTCAAAGAAAGGCCACAGCTTTCAAACCTTTATCTTCACAGGCTGTGTTTCCTGAATGATAATATACCTGTCCCATTGCTTTAGTCACACAAGGCCACATTGCCATGGTTACAGAATAGCACAGACTGTGACATTTTACTGCTGTTTTAAAGAAAGCATAATTCTTCAGCATAACCAATGTGTTTCCAAATTAGATTCATAGAAACTACTTTCCTTCCAGCCTGAGGCTTGTTTTAATCCCGAATAAAGCTTTTATTTATAAGCTGTCAGCAATTGCTATTCTTTCCCTTTTTTTTTCTCTCTCAATTTGTTTTATAATAATCCTCATTGTTGAACTGAAGAAAGAGTTCCACTGATTTCTTAAGACAACAATTTTTAGGTTGTGACTTCAATATTTAAGCAACTTGTTACAATTAGTTGTCTTACTTATAAAAATAAATACAGAAAGGGGGAGACATTATGAATTTTTCAGAATACTATAGAGGCTGGTGAATATCTGATGTGGTTAAGCTGCAGTGCTGAGCCCTTGTGTTGGTTTAACTTGCCTTTAGCACGACCATCGTAGTGGTAAAGGAGTTCAAATGCATCTTAGGAATAGCCACCCTAGGGATCATGAAGGTTCTGGCTGACATTTAACTTGCCTTTCGATGCTTATTAAAGAGATTTCAAACACTTTTGCTGGCCAGCACTGGAATTTTTTTAATCAAATGTATTATGACAATTCGCCAGGAACATTTGGACTTGAAACCAGGCCACCTAGTTCAAAGGTAGGGGCATTGCCATTACACGACAGGGGATGCCAAGCTTTCTCACCTTTTAAGAAACTTGTTCAGACATGTTATGACACCCCATTGGAGCAGATGGGACTGGCATTACACCATAAGAGCCCTCCACATACTGGAGGTTTTTTCTAAATGAAGTGTTTCACACTTCCAGCTGTGAAATCACCCATGCTACGTTTCATCAAGTGTGTTTCCAATTAATCAAATTATTAATAACTTTTATTAACAGCTTCCAGCTGAAGAAAAGAATTAAAGTCATCGCCATCTGACAAGGTGACCAAGAGGTTAAAATTAATCCATTGTGTTGTGCATGTGTTTGAGTCTTATTCCTGTTAATAATTTACTGCACTGTGTTTCTGTTGTGGTTATTATGTTTATCTAACATTAATAGGTTTCCACTTCAAAACTGAGCACCACCGTGGCTAAAGATTCAGCGTCCCCATATGAGGAAGAGATGTGCTGCTCCTGTTTTTTGTTACAAGTCAATAAAATTGTTCTCTAAGGCAAGGTGTTCATGCAGTGGTAGTGTCACAAGTCTGGTAATACTGAGTCTTGTTTTCTGGAAATGTTGGTTCGGATCCTGCTATAGCATCTGTGGAACATAATTAACTCTAGTGTCTTGTGATGCCATGTTATATCCCTAGCTCTGGCCAAGAAGGTTCTGGTTCAAGTCTCACCTGTCCCAGAAGTGTGTCATAATGGGTTGAGTTTTAAAAAAAACATAAACTGCTTGAGATGGATTTTGCTTCCTAATTACAGCCTTTCAGCCTTCACTGTTCACGTGCTGCTGATGGGTAATTAACTTCACTGCCTTTGAACATAACTTTTGACATAATGAGAGATTTTTTTGGACAATATTTAATGACTTTATCAACACAACAGTCTACATGCAAATGTGGGGATCAGCTTCTGGTCCTTAGGGAATGAAACTTGATATTCCATCTGATCTGACCGACATGTGACTTTGGACCAACTGTAAAATCTTAAATGTCCACAGAAATGGCCTTGCAAGTTATTCATTACAAGGGTTATATGGGGATTGGTATCCAATTTGAGCTCACAGAGCAAGCCCTAGAATGTTCAAGTTAAATTGTCTACACCCTTAATGTACCCTGTACACTTTCCACCCTCCAATGAAAGACCAACTTTCCACACCTCCTTCACCATCAGATTTGGAACACTGTTGTCACCTGCCTTGCCGTCTATGATTATGAATCCATCAAGTAGTCTGCCATATGCATTTGGCAACCACATGGCCTCCGCTACATCGGGGAAACCAAGCGGAGGCTTGGGGACCGCTTTGTGGAACACCCACGCTTGGTTCGCAACAGACAACTGCACCTCCCAGCCACGAACCATTTCAACTCCCCCTCCCACTCTTTAGGTGACATGTCCATCCTGGGTCTCCTGCAGTGCCACAACGATGCCACCCAAAGGTTGCAGGAACAGAACCCCATGTTTCGCTTGGGAACCCTGCGGCCCAATGGTATCAATGTGGACTTCACAATTTTAAAAACTTCCCTCCCACAACCGCATCCGAAAACCAGCCCAGCTTGTCCCCGCCTCCCTAACCTGTCCTTCCTCCCACCTATCCCCTCCTCCCACCTCAAGCCCCACCCCCATCTCCTACCTACTAACCTCATCCTGCCCCCTTGACCTGTCTATCCTCCCTGGACTGACCGATCCCCCCCTTACTCCCCACCTACACTCACCTTTACTGGCTCCACCCCCTGCCTCCTTGATCTGTCTGTCTCCTCTCCAACTATCTTCTCCTTTATCCATCTTCTATCTGCCTCCCCCCTCTCCCTAATTATTTCAGAATCTGCTTCCCCTCCCCCATTTCTGAAGAAGGGTCTAGACCCGAAACGTCAGCTTTCCTGCTCCTCTAATGCTGTTTGGCCTGCTGTGTTCATCCAGCTCTGCACCTTGTTATCTGTCATATGCCCTCAATCTTTTCGACTGGAGTCAACGGGTCTTAGGGAGCAAACTCTCCAGCAGTTTGAGTCATATCTGACATATAGAAAGATGGTCATGGTTCTTGAAGATCACTCATCTCAGCTCCAGGACATCTCTGTAGGAGTTCATCAGAGTAGTGACCTCAGCCCAACCATCTTCAGCAGCTTCATCAATGACCTCCCCTCCATCAAAAAGGTCAGAAGTGGGGATGTTTGCTGATGATTGCACAATGAACAGTGCCATTCGTGATTCCTCAGATACTGAAGCAATCCATGTAAAAATGCAACAAGATCTGGACAATATCCAGGCTTGGGCTGACAAGTAGCAAGTAACATTCGTGCCGCACAAATGCCAGGCTATGGCCATCACGAATAAGAGACAATCTAACCACTTCACCTTGACATTCAATGGTGTTACCATCACTGAATCCCCCATGATCAACATTCTGGGGGTTATCATTGACTAGAGACTTAACTGGATTTACCACATAAGCACAATGGCTAAATGAGCAAGTCAGAAGCTAGGAATACTGCGGCAAGTAAGTCACTGGCTGGTCACCACCTCGCTGATCTGTAGCCTGACTCCATATAACTGCCATTGGCCCATATCCCTCAATACGTTTGCTAAACAAAAAAAAATCTATCTTAATTTAAAGTTAACAACTGACCCAGCAAGCATGCTCTTTGTGGAAGTGAGTACCAAATGTCAACCATCATTTGTGTGTAGATATCCTTCCGAATACCTCACCTGACCAATCTCACACTAGTTTTCACACTGTCTTCGTTCTAGAAACCCCATTTGCTTTTCTGGTCACCCCTTAATACATCTACTCTGGTCCTCTCCAGCTTGTCCTCTCCAGCAATTGAGGGAGCTCAACACACATTTAATTGGAGGTGGGAGGGTCTCCAGCTGACTCTGCTCCACACCCCTATGCTTTAAAGGTAGCTTTCCATTCCAGTGGTGTCAGAAGACTGACACATAACCCATGAACATTAATTTCAAAGTACATCCAGATCTCACCTCTCCACGACAGTGTTTAAAAATCTCTCTTCTCTATTGCAACCTTCTGTCTCCCCAGCAACTGTCTGAACCTGAATTGGACCATTCACAATATTGCTATAATAATGGACCCTCAGCTGTGCTGCTGACCCCACATCCCTTTCATCACCATCTCTCATGACCTCCTTACGATATTGTATTGCATTAAAGCTTACATATAAATGCAATTGCTTGTTGTCAACTTTAGCAGAGAAAGAAGTATAAGTGGTAGCAAGAGGACAAAGTTAATGATTGACAGAAAAAAAGAAGTTGTTGGGGAGTTTTGATCACATGTGCTCCTACCACAAACAACCAATTGTCAGCTACTGACAGGCTTCATTATTCATTCTCCCAGGCTGATCTCTACCAATTCCTTCAGAGATAAAAGGTACTGCAGATGCTGGAGAATCCGAGATAACAAGGCGTGGAGCTGGATGAACACAGCAGGCCAAGCAGCATCATAGGAGCAGGAAAACTTGACATTTCGGGCCTAGACCCTTCATCAGACGTCTACCAATTCCTTCGTTTGCCCAACTATTTTTCTCTCTGGACTCCACCTCCATCTATCGTTTACACCTCCCAATTCCCCCATCCCATCTTCAGGATAAATACCAAGCTTTTCCTAACTAAAATCAGTTCCGAAGAAGGGCTACTGGACACATAATGTTAACTCTGTCTTCTCTCCACAGATGCTGCCAGATCTGCTGAGTTTTTCCCGCAATTGCATTTTGTTTCTGATTTCCACTATCCAGAGTTCTTTGGGTTTTTTTTAGTTAATGATTGATTTCATTTTGGTGATGGCTGTAGAAAGAAACAGTAAAATCATTGTTTTTCACTTTATAATTCTAACTCAGGGCAGAATAACAAGAATGTCCTATCTCTCAACAAATAACCTATATCCATGAACTAGATTAATTTTGGTTTGAATGATTGTTTGAACTAAAAAGCATGTTTTATAAAGGCTGTGCATGAAAAGATCTGTAATAATATATTTTATACAAGTAATAAATGGAAACCAAAAATAAACAAACTTGCTGTGGGAATGGTTTGTACTTTGTAAGGTGACCCCCCACCCCCCCCCAACCACAACCCAAACAATGTGCATCACTGTGGCTAGGAGCTATCAAAAGAAATGTCACTCCACTCAGCAAGTGATAAGACTTGACATATGGCATCAAAACATCATTAAGAGTGCATCTGCTGCAGGATAGGCTACATCATTCAGGGCAATTTAAATGAGAAAAGGTTATGTTGTGGAGCAAAAGGATAATCTTCACTTCACTAATCAAGCAACTACATCTGAGCTTGTATAAATTGAATAGTTGATAGTGATCGCAAGGTAGGTAAGATTAATAATATGGAAAATATGACAGTTAATTATAATTCTTTAGATATATAAGTTTAAAAAATAATTTAAGTAATTGTCATCTTTTTACATAAAAAATCATTAGGAGCAAAAGTAGGATATTGATATTTCTCTGTACTGAGTGAACATAGGCAGCGTCCCTGTCTCTGAGTCTGTAATCTCAGAGTTGAGTCCCAACTCTATAACTTGATGGCCAAGGAATATGGCCAAACAGATTGAGTTACAACCTGCAAATCTTTCCAACACATGCTAATGGAAGGAGATAGTTGCAGCCTGTACCATCGCCATCCAGAGCTCCAGATTACAGTTTGTATGCCTAAGTGCAGGTTGCCACAGTAACTTGGACTTTCAGAGTGAAGTGCAATCTGTAAGATATTTTAATGACTAATATAATCTTCTCCATATTTTATGTAAGGATGCAGTCAGAAAGATTCAATTCTCCAATTTAAAAAAACGTTTTAAATTCTGCAGAGTTCAATGTAACCCCTATAAATTACTAATGCTCATTAATTTACAAAAAAAACCTATTTTTTGTAATGATTTTGGAAAATGTTCCAATGTATAAATAGTTTTGAATACCAAAACCTATGTGGTTTTGAAACTTAATTTTCTCTGTATCATTTTAGATAAGAATGAATATTTTGTCCTCTGTTAACTGACATGGAAAACAAAACATGACTTCACTCTGTGCTATCTTCGGTATTGCAATCACAGTACTCTGTCTTTGTTGAAATGAAGAGTTTTGCGAAGTTTGAAAGGGACTCAACAGCAGCTGACTATAACTCTTTTAATATGCTCTACTAAATGAGTATTATTCCCAGTTAGAACGCTTAATTAAGAGGCATTACTTCTAATGAGTTTGTAATTTGTGAAAAAAGTTCCTGGCTTGCAGAAGCTTGGTATCATTCAGATGCCAATAATTGATGCCAAGAGCATTGCCAAGTTGTTAGTACCATGGATGTTTGCCGAATTTTGAATCATCTGATGCTGTTGTAAATTTCAAGATGATAATGATTTTTTGAAGTATATAGTTAATTAGAGATCGTTCTAACCATTTGACTAACTTGTGTTTGAACTCCTCAACAACAAACTTAGAGGGAAATTTTAAACAGTTTATGAAGCTATAGCTTGTAATATGAATCAACTATTAAATAATAGGAGTGCGGATAGGTATAAAGATTGCAAGGTGGAATTCCTTATTTACAGAAAAAATATATCATTTAGACGCTTTTCTGTAGTTTCTCTGACCCTAGGAATTCAAGACATTGAGCAATCCCTACATAGATTTGAGAATTTAATTGATTGCATATACATAAAATGTACAGACATATGCATGAGGATACAATTTTACCGTTTAATTTAGTCATCTGCATTAGGTAATGAACTAGAACTAGATCAATATTGAAGCACTTGTTCCTGATTACAATTACTAACTTCAACTAGGACACTTTATATTTGTGGTTATCAAGAGCTGGAGGAGTACTACCAGGTTAATGCATGTGGCTGTATATGTGCTTCTTGTAAACTTTCTTCTCTTCTATACTTAAATGTATGACAAGGTGTCCTGAAGCTGCACTGTCAATCTCCTCATGCACCTGGAGTCTGACTCTGGTAAGATCGCCTTCCTTTCAGAAGGTTGTTGTTGGTCGCTTTTAATTGGGATTCCACCTCACATGCATGGATTAAAGGCATTGGTACCAGGCTTACAAACTGCGTGAGTTAACTGATGAGAAAAGATTAATTCTTACCGAAAAATCCTACAGAGGAAATTAACTCCCCAAACCACATAGGAATTTGATTATACATTAAAACTTTTTCCAGAATCATAACAAAAAATAGCCATCTTTTTGTCAATTTATGAGCAATAATGGCATGAAGGCTTGTCTTCTACAGGGATTACTCAGAACTCCAGGAAACAAACCATGAGAACTCATTAGAGGGTTGGCATGACGGCTTTGTTTTAACTTTCCAGCGCTTAGACTTTCAAGCTGCCTCCACTGAGCTGGAAAAGTTCCAACCCAGATGAGAGCAAGGTCAAGCTCACACAAATATCGGCAGCTTGTCAACACTTGACAAATGAACACCTGAGAAATGGCTGCTGAGGTCATTTGCCAAATGTTCCTTAAAGAAGATAGGTTTTTAATTATTCATAAACTTATAGATAACCCCATTTTTTACTCCTTTCAATTATCATTTGGTTATCATGAAAAAGCGAATCCTGTAGTGTTGGTTGTTGAGATTCCTTCAAAATTCTCGTGGAACGGATAACATTAACGCATTATTAATATTTTCTCTATATGCTAATTGCAGTTAATCGATTTTGTACGACTCTGGTCATAAGCTGAAGCTGACTATACCGTCAATGAAGTAGTTGGTGCTTTAATTAAAAATCAATAAGCAGAACAGCTTACAAACGTAACACAAGTTTGTCTCCACTGTTTGTCAGAAGATACCTTATGTTAGTTTATTTTTCAAGCGGACAATGAAAATACTCGTAAGATTATCAACATCTCTCCAACTGTCATCAGATGTTTTCTACATGACCTGAATTTCCCCCAAAATCCATTGTCACTTCCGTAAAATGTCCCCATGGGAGTCAAGTCACAGCAAAAATGGGAAGGAAGCAACAAAAATATTGCGACAGTTTGCTCAATATTCCAATTTTTGCATTATTCTTCACCCATTTGACTTCACAATATAATAGCATATGTTGTTGTAATAGCATGTGGAATATTTTCAGCAGATTTCTCATATTACTGAAATTAAAATGGTCCCCTCTCACAAAAACACTTTGACACACCATGCCAATGCCCAAGATGCCGGTCATCGACAAATTGTCTTTATCTTTCGGCAACTCCCTTCCTTAAAGGACATGACTGAGCCAAATAGGTTTTTCAAATAATCAGTAATGGTTAAATGGTCATCAGCTTTTCAATTCCATATTCATTGAATTAAAACTTTACCATTATCCACAGCATGATTTGAACATATGTCCCCAGTCTAGAGCTCTAAGTAATGAGTCCAAAGACATTGTCAATATACTCTCACCATTGTCCACTGGGTTGTCTGGGTTTCTTAGATTATCACAAGACACATTTCTGGTCTGCAACAACTTTTTAGAAATTGTTTTAGTCCACAAAAGTCTCAGTTATGAAATTTAAGGGTAAAATTTCAATACTGATAATCAGTTTTCACTATAAATTTAACAACGAGCAGATCAAAAGGGTTTACTGCATTCCAGATTCAGTCTCACCAAAGCTCTGTACAACTATAGTAAAACTTCCAACTTTTAAATTCCGTTTGACTTCCTAAGTATTCGCTGTCCTTGTAAATTAACTTGTAAAAAAATTATGTTGATCACTCTGTACCATGATGACGATCATGAGTTCTTAGACAGCAATGGCCTCTGGAACTCTGACTGAGTCACTGTACCTGTGCTCCCTGTGCAAAAGGTTCCTGCTCTCACACTAACACACCCTCACATTACTTCCCCCACGCTGTCATTGTTCTCACTAAGGGGTCATGACAATTTTAAAGTCTCAAAATGTAGTCACAGTGGGAAAAGTCCGGGAAACACTGCCATGTGTCCACTCCACAACTTTCTCACCTACCTATCTTTGTGCCATCTGCAAATTTAGAGAACACGCAATCAGTTCCTTTACTTAAATCATTGATACATGGAAAAATAGAAAATAGGAGCAGGCGTAGGCTATTGGGCCTTTCAAGCACACTCCGTCATTCCATATGTTCATGGCTGTTCATTCAACTTAGTCCCTTGTTTCCATTTTCTCCCTACACCCCTTTGATTCCTTTAGCCTGAAGAACCATACCTAATTTGTTCAAAACATTCAATGCATGGGTCTCAATCTCTTTCTGTGGCAGACAATTTCATAGGCTCACCACTCTCTGGGTAAAGCAATTTCCTCATCATATAGATTCTAAATTGTCAAGGAATTGAACTAATCCCTCTGTTACTCCACTAGTTATGTCTTGTCAACCCAAGAACAAGCCATTTATTCCTTCCTTCTGTTTACTGTTCACTATCCAATATGTTACCTCCTACACCATGAGCTCTCATTTTGCATAGCGACCTTTGATGTGGTACCTTACTGAATGCATGTTATTGATTCTGCATCTTAAGTAGTTTTATTTTTAAAATACCTGTTATTATCTAAAGATTAGATCATGGAAACATTGCAACAAAGAATCCCAAATGTCTTTTGCTCTGCAACATTCAGGGGATTTATGTCCTCTGGTGACACCCTCATTTTTGAAGTACTTTTGCATTGAGCAACAGAATTTCATGCACAGAGCTACATAATTTATTAAATAAAATGGAATGCTACAGAAATAGCACTGTGACAGTACCATGCTATTGAATAAACTTGAACTTAAAAGATGCTAGTTTCAAGTTTATCCCAGAGCGTAGGATGAAACAGTTTGCTGATTCACAGTTTATGGAATCTCATTCGATTTTAGAGAGTTTCAACCACAAATTAGTTAAACTTTTGTTTAACTAATGCTTCATGACTGTTCTTGATGTAAAAGGCCAAGAGTTTTAATGGCTCTTTGGGACAATTTGAGATCTCGTCCCTAGTTGATAGCTCGCACTGATCAAGTAGCATGGTTTCAAATGATCCTGCAAAAGAAATTTGCCAGCAATGTTGATCAGATTCTGTTTTATGAAAATTGGCATTTTTGTCCTCTATCCTGTTTAACCTGACAGTTATTGGGTTTCTGGCAAACCCATCCTGTTTCCTGACCAAAATCTATCTTTTGGGCTATTAAACCTTCAAGACCACCACCCTGTCCCAACCTGTACCCAAACCTGCCACCCATCTTGACTATTAGTCTGAGCACTCTCCAATCTGAATTGTCAAACAGGCTTGTTGTTTCTTGACTTGCTCACAGATCTCATTGTAGAGGGCCAGATCAGAAGCCAGTTGCGAAGGAGTCTCTGCTCAAACTTCTGCAAGCGCTTTGTGGGAAGGTATAATGAGGTGATTAGTGAGCACTAAGTTAGTACCACTGACTCCTTCATCACTATTTACAAAGTCCAGGCCATCCCTTACATTCAGCCTAACCAATAGGATCTAAAATAGAATCCTGGAGATCACCACAAAAATACCAATGCTCATCTGAATCTGGAGTCAGGAGAAGCAAGAATGGTCTTTTCCTCTCCCTATAATGCTGTGATAAACTAAGTTTGGATATTTGGACCATTCCATTTATTCCACTTGCCTTTAAATCTTTATCACTGCCCTGATCAGCAAACAGTGCTGTTACTGGGGCATAGTAATGGATTACTGGATGGGAGAAGTGAGTCTCATTAGTAACGCTTTCACTTCCAGAAATCAGAGGTTATTTAACACAAATTCAGTCATCCAACTCCTGTGCCTGAGAATTTTGCTCTAAACTTTGAGTTAAATTTGAAAATTTGAAAATTTGCTGTATTCATTAAATAAGTTAATTATTTTGCTACACCATCTTTGGATTACTTCCTTAACTATCCTCCTTCTTCCATATCCTAGTTACTGCTGTCCCTCAATTTTGAAACATCTGTTTTGCATGAATGTTTTAATTGATAGAATTGGAATGAGCCTGCTGTTTGTTAGTTATTTAATGCCTGGTTTTAGTGGTACTTATTAATGATCTGTCCAAGGCAGGTCCAATGTTTGGCACTGATCTCCATCACAGGTAGAGGATGGAAGGGGGACCTGAATCCACCATGAGGATCAAACAGCATTCTATTGGCACCAGTCTGATCCACTCAGGCCATCCAGCCAACTAACCATCTAAGCTACACTCCACACACACCCCCACTCCCACCTCTACCATAAACAAGCCTGAGCTTCTGTGCAAACTTGCACCTTTACAATCATATTGTCATCTAAAATTATGGATGGAGGTGGTTGACACTCCAGTTTTTTTTCCACTGCACAGCATTCTTATCACCTGTCAATGGCATTTGTTGGAAAGATTTACAAGTTAGTATTCCATCTGTTTGGACATTATGTGCACACATTCCTAGGCTATCAAACCTGAGTGGGACTTGAAATCAAACCTTCTGGCTCAGAGACAGGGAGGATTGTGCCACAAGATCTCTATAATAGTACTCATTTTGACTACTTCTTAGTTGTTTCAACCATATCAAACAACCCACCCCGTTACTTGGGATGTCTCCCACACCACATGGATTACAGCAGTTTAAGAAGGGAGCTCATTATCATTTCTTCAACTGCAATTAGGGCTGGGCGAGAGATGTAGGACTTGCAGTTGATGCCCACATCTCATGAATGAATCAAACGAATAAGAATTTTGTTTCATTGGGTCAGCATTTAGTGTTCATAATCTCCATCAATTACAAAATGACTCAAACCATTGTTTCATTTCCATCTTTAAGCAATGCTATCTCTATTTAACCTCTGAATGATTTTGCCATTTTGCAACATTGGGAACCATTGAGAAAGGAAGAAGCAAAATGTAAAATCAACGGAGGCTAGGTGAATCATCCCAATCACATCCACCGTTGATTCATTACAGAAGGTGCAGATGGATTACTTTCGTGCACTGGTCCAGCAAGGTTGAAAACAACATGGTATGTGTACTGACTCAAAGCAATATTCAGCCTCCTCCAAAAGAGTGCAAGTAATTTTAGTAATAAGTATAATTAATACATTAAATAAACACAAGCTTACTGAACTTATAATTGATTGTGAACTTTTACAAAATTCATATATATGTAAATTTGAAAACCTATCATACTTGAAGGCATTTAACTATATCTGAATGTAGTTTGTATCTCTGAAAATGTTTTCTCTGTAGCTCTTAGTTATAAACACACACTGTAGTGTCACCTCCATGCACCTAAAGCAATAATTACATTGAGTTTATAGTCAAGAAGCTGGCCATTCAGTTCAACTGATCTATAGTAGTGTTTATGCTCTGGACAAACTTCCTCCTACGTCACTTCCAAATTATCAGCATATCCATGTATTTCTTCCTCCTGAATCTAAGATTCTTGTTCCATTTGAAAGCAATCCAATTAAACAAAAAACAGCATTTTCTTAGAGTGGGTCAGTCGTGCTTGTCACATAAAGAATATTCTTCCATACGGTGCTGGTCAGCCAAAATTGATAATTGACGGTTTGAATTAGATGAAGATGTGGAAGGATTTTCAGATGAAGATCAAAACAGGGAACTGAACATAGCACAAAAAGCAACACAGTTCAATATAAAGTAAGACTCTTACTGTGTTTTTGGAATCATTATTATTATTTATGTTATCTTCTTTGCATTTCTATTGATTGACCATTAATGAATAGATGCAGGAATTTGTTGACTTATTGTTTTGCCTTTCAAAACTCATCGCCTCCTCTGCTCCCCAGCAAGACTAATATCCTTTTAATCTTCTGCTTCTGTGCTATTTAAAATGTGAACAAAGAAGTGAATAAGGGCTGTCGGTGCTGAATTAATGTTAATTGAACATGGGATGTCATTCTTGTTCAACTATCCCCTATTCAATGAGTGCCAATTAAAATACTTCTATTGTCTATGTTTAATGTCACTATAGTATTTTTTAAGCTGAACTCTGAGAATCCCTTTTAAATCTTGAAACACATTGACACTGCTGCTTTTTTCCTCACAAATGTTGCACCTCAAAGAAACAATATCAGAGGTGAGGTGCACTTAGAAAAATGGCACTAAATTCTTTAAAGGACATGTGCTGGGTGATAACAAAGAAGTTAATACTTTTAAAGACACCTATCATTATAAAACTGAATGGACGCTGTGGGAAAGAACTTAATGGGAACAATGAAATTCATCAAAACCAGATCCAATGAATCAATCATAATTTTTTTTAAGAGACAGTAGGAACTGCAGATGCTGGAGAATCTGAGATAACAAGGTGTAGAGCTGGATGAATGCAGCAGGCCAAGCAGCAACAGAGGAGCAGAAAGGCTGATATTTCGGGCCTAGTCTAGGCCCGAAACGTCAGCCTTCCTGCTCCTCTGATGCTGCTTGGCCTGCTGTACTCATCCAGCTCTACACCTTGTTATCTCATAATTTTTTAAAAAGTATTTGAAGTCATTTCAGGTGCAATGAAAAAAAATTGTAATTTTTTGCTTCACAGACGTAAAGCAGTTTCACACACTTCTCCAATGCTTTCTAATGTATGTACCCATTTATGTCACTGAACAAGAGACTGCAAATTTTTAAATGTGATGCTTGGTAAATTTTTCAGTCATTAGTTATCTGCTCGTGTGCTCTGTGCTTGATATATTCTAATTGGTCCACTTGGATTAATGAGAAAAGGGATGCAATTCTCTATTCTCCCATTGTCTAGGCATCTTTTTTTAAATTGACATACCCAGTTGAAAAGCCTAGGGGTGGAGTGTATAAAGCATAACGAACAAAAAGATGATATCAGGACAACAGATGTTAAAATTTTGATAATCATATAGTTAAGGAAGAAACATTCTCATCTCTTTTTACCTCTGGAATTACTGGAAATTCTACAGTCCGGAAATTCAAATAAAAGTCCTGATAAAATGAAGGCACACAACCTCCTTAAAGTGACTAACCTCCCAAAAATTATAATCAGTAGTTGAGCTTGGGACCTTAATGGATTAATCCTCCCTTCCAAAAAAAAGTTTACTCCTCAAAATTAGTAGAGTATTGTTGAGATCCATGTATGATCATATTCAGGAGGTTAGTCTCAGGATATGAATTGTGGTAAAGAAATAATCTTAACTTAACTTATTCTCTATCTGACAATCCCACCTAATAGAATCAACTTGATACTGATTGCATATTTCTTGATAACTGATGTAAATATTTACTACTGGTATGTTAGTTGCTGTGATCATCATTTTTGCCTCTGTGATCATGTTAATTATTGTGTTAATTGGCGCAAATTTACAAGTTTGTGGGATGTAAGCAGTACTGTGGAAGCCTAACACAAATATGTACATGAAGAGTCCTGCCTCTCCAAAGTAGGACATTCAAACGTGAGATAGCTTGTTACAGTAAAAATGGCAGCTGACAATTACTTGGTGAGTTTGAAATGCCTATCCCAAGTTTTAATTTTTAATCCGTTCCATTATGAGTTCCAATCATAATTGCTTCCTTTCAGTTACCTAGAACCTAAACACTGGTGAGCACTCCTTCCAACTCTTTGCCACTCTATCTAATTTACATGTTTTAAGGCACTTATGCAAATCTTCTTCTTTGACCAAATTTTTGGTCATCTGACCTTATATCTCCTTATGTAGTTCAGTGCCGCAGTTAATTGTTGCAATGTTCCTGTGAATCACTTTGTGACACTTCATTACATTAAAGGTACTACATCATAGTAAACTGTTGCTGTTGTTTGATTCAACATGGTTGTAATATGATACAGTTTTAAGGTGTAAATGGTTTCTGAATGTGTATAAATTTTCTTCCTAACTATCCTTTGTCTGAAGTCTGTTTCCTCATTTTCAACATGTAGAATGAGAACCCCATAGATCGTTCACAGAGATGCAGTCTATAGAATTGCCGTTTCCATTCAATTAGTATCTTTTGTATGGCTTCCTTGTATGATTGTAAACAATTGAAGTCCTTTTGCCTCATCTTTCCAGGGATTTTATTGATCACCTTCAAAGCCATGATGGAAAAGATTTATGGAAATTCTCCTTTTAGAAGCCCAACTTTTTGAACTTCCTCTTCCTACTTAACCTTTGTCAACTTTTTTACCCCAACTTGGCTGTGAATCCCTCTGTAGGTTTATTTTCCCAGCTTTTAACAGGCTTAGCAAGTTCATTTCATGCAACCAAGGTAGGTGGTTTGAAATTTCTTGGCTGGGTATGCCTGCCTCAGTAAAAAGTGCCCGCCACAACAAATTTTCAATACAGTGTAAAAATTTGTTGTCACTCAGAGATATCAATAACTGCGGATGCTGGAGTCAGTGTCAATACAGTGTGGAACTGGAGGAAATCAGCAGGTCAGACTGCATCAAAGGATGCTCTCCTGCTCCACTGATGCTGCCTGGCCTGCAGAGTCCTCCAGCTCCACGCTGTATTGACACTGATTCCAACATCTGCAGTTCTTACTATCTCTGAGTGACAACAAATTTTCACTCTACCACCTCCAGAAGCAGATCTGACGTAAGCATGGGGGTAGTTGAGTTTTAAGACAGTCTGGGTAAAAGACTTGCCTTGGTTCTCTGGGATTTTGTTGCAGTTATTGTCAAAGGTTAGCTAAGCCTCACTTCTTACAACCCATCATCCTCCATCTATTCTATATTCCACCTCTATGACCCTAACTGAATACCAACTCATGTACCTGACCCACTGCTATGGTCCCTTAGGGCCATTATATAACACAATGCCAACTCACCCAAAATCCTTGCCTCATTAGCTCGCTATGTCAACTCATCCAATATCCAGCCAGGATAAAACTCAGAAGCTGGATGAAATAAAACAAAATTCTAACAATGTAAATCAGTCTTCATGATAATAATTGAAGCTCCCATTCAGTAAACCTCAGTAAATCCTGTACATCTCTTCCTTATTAAAACTGAGAAACACCTATTCTCAATCAAATAACTGAAGAAATTAACCTTTTTGAGACACAACATTTATTTCCTTATCAAAAACAGACATTACTGGAGAAACTCAGGAGATCTGGCAGCATCTGTGCGAAGAAAACAGAATTGACTTTTTGAGTCCAGTCACTCTTCATCAGGCCCTTCTTCAGAATTGATTTTTATTAGGTCCATTAACACTATCCTTTACAGTTGCATCATGAAGTATTGTATTATTTAATCTTTTCTGCTTTCTCCTTTATTCTCTCTGCCGCGTCCTATCCCTCTTCCACGGTTTTAAAGCTTATATTTTCATCTTTCCTCAGTGCCGATGAGAGGTCAGTGACATGAAATGTGAATGTGTTTTCTACACAGATGCTGCCTGATCTGCTGAGTTTCTTCAGCATTTCTGATTTATATTTAAAAGTTCCAACACTTGTAGTATGTTGCTTTCATTTTAGATTTATGTTCGTGTTCTAATATCCATGGACAATTATGTAATAGGGAGATGACTCCTCATATGCTAGGCACTACAGGTTGTTCTTTTATAACGCATGTTTCGTTAACACAAATTGGCTGTAACACGATTGATGAATAGTGGAAGTAAAAGGTACTGCAGATGCTGGAGAATCCAAGAAAGCAAGGTGTGGGGCTGGATGAACACGGCAGGCCAAGCAGCATCATAGGAGCAGGAAAGCTTGACGTTTCGGGCCTAGACCCTTCATTAGAAATGGGGGAGGGGAAGAGGGTTCTGAAATAAATAGGGAGAGAGGGGGAGGCGGATAGAGGATGGATAGAGGAGAGGATAGGTGGAGAGGAGGCAGACAAGTCAAAGAGGCAGGGATGGAACCAGTAAAGGTGAGATTAGGTGGGGGGGTAGGGAGGAGATAGGTCAGTCCAGGGAGGACAGACAGGTCAAGGGGGTGGGATGAGGTTAGTAGATAGGAGATGGGGGTGGGGCTTGAGGTGGGAGGAGGGGATAGGTGAGAGGAAGAACAGGTTAGGGAGGCGGGGACTCCCTTGTCCGCTCCACACTCCCCTCCAGCCCCACCACACCCGGCACTTTTCCCTGCAACCGCAGGAAGTGCTACACCTGCCCCCACACCTCCTCCCTCACCCCAATCCCAGGCCCCAAGAAGACTTTCCACATCAAGCAGATGTTCACCTGCACATCTGCCAATGTGGTATACTGCATCTGCTGTACCCGTTGTGGCCTCCTCTACATCAGTGAAACCAAGTGGAGGCTTGGGGACCGCTTTGCAGAACACCTGTGCTCATTTCACAACAAACAACTGCACCTCCCCGTCACGAACCATTTCAACTCCCCCTCCCATTCCTCAGACGACATTTCCATCCTGGGCCTCCTGCAATGCTACAATGATACCACCCGAAGGCTCCAGGAACAGCAAATCATATTCAGCCTGGGAACCCTGCAGCCCAATGGCATCAATGTGGATTTCACAAGCTTCAAAATCTCCCCTCCCCTCCCCCAACCGCGTCCCAAAACCAGCCCAGCTCGCCCCCGCCTCCCTAACCTGTTCTTCCTCTCACCTATCCCCTCCTCCCACCTCAAGCCCCACCCCCATCTCCTATCTACTAACCTCATCCCACCCCCTTGACCTGTCCGTCCTCCCTGGACTGACCTATCTCCTCCCTACCCCCCCACCTACACTCACCTTTACTGGTTCCATCCCCGCCTCTTCGACTTGTCTGCCTCCTCTCCACCTATCCTCTCCTCTATCCATCTTCTATCTGCCTCCCCCCTCTTCCTATTTATTTCAGAATCCTCTTCCCCTCCCCCATTTCTGATGAAGGGTCTCGGCCCGAAACGTCAAGCCTTTCTTCTCCTATGATGCTGCTTGGCCTGCTGTGTTCATCCAGACCCACACCTTGTTATCTCTGATGAATAGTGGATGCTGTTTGGATAACGTGAACTTTCTGCTGTACAGGTATAGCGATTTCCCTGTCATGTGATTTTCTATGGTGATTTCCCATAACACGATTTTCTGTAACATGAATTCACACAAGAAAGCATTAATTGCGTTATAGGAGAACTACCTGTGTACTTAAACCGCAAAATTAGTGGGATTAGATAACATTATTTAAGGAAAAAAATTATTGTTCAAAGGAGTCACTGTGCTTTTCCTCTTTTTGGGCTCAAAATCAGTGTCCAAGCTATAAACTTTACATTAAACACTTCCTGCTTAAATTATGTGAAAAATGTGGCCACCACTATTACATAGATTAAGGTAATCTTCTCTGCATGGAGGCTGGATTAATGTACAAGAAACAAATGAAATATACAAGGTTCAATGATATAAAGTATTATGTTACTGTCCTGCAGGGAACTTTATACCTGCATAGGGCCAATTAAACCCACCCAGTAAAATATCATGAATATTCAGGAAACTAACTTAAGATGATAATAATCAAAGAATCCCCATTTCTATTGTTCACAGTCTTCCAATATTCCTATGTGAGGAAAGCTGGGAATGTTTCTTGCATTGCCATTTACTTTACCTTGTGCTTTAGTTCAATGCTGCCATCTGCACATTGAGATACTGATCTGGAATTTCTCTGAACATATAATATCCCTGAGGCTGCTTGCTCCTTATTTCTAAGTAAGGCTGTTTAAATCCTTTTGTACTGAATCACTCCTTTATTTATATCTTGTTCTCAAATATAACTTTCCACTGTAGCATCTCAGACCTCTCTCTTCATATGCTTGGACTAGAATGATGTCCTCTTAAGGCATTGTTTGATGAGAATCAGAACTCCGTGTGTGCATTAATCCAGAAACATGTATGTGCACAATTTCAGACCCAATATGTCATCATGTAAAATTGTTGGGGGGGGGGAGGCGGGGGTCGGTTAGAACTGTTGGGAGTGAGGACATGGGGGTCGGGTGAGCGAGAATGGGAGACATGGAATGCTGCCTCTGAGTCCCGTCCCCACCCCCTTATCTGATCCTGCCCCCTCTCCTGTTCCAATCGTGCCTGCCCTGAATCCGTTTAAAACGCACATGTGCTAGTGTCAGCATACTCAGCTACTTCTGTTTTCATATAATCCGCCAAATCTTCATGACCTACATGAACCTCATTATGCCACACTGTGGCAGCCGCCTTCATTGTGTAAACAGTAGCAAAATTAAAATGTAAGCTTTTCCCCTGGCAAGCTGCTTCCTGAGGTCCTGTAGAAAGCAGCCTCTCTGGACGTGTCACAGTTTTGTATAGCAAGTGCTTTTCCCAAGGCCACAAGAAGCTATGGAGAGTTGTGGACACAACCCAGTTCATCACGTACATCACTCTCCCATCCATTGACTTCATGTATATTTCCAACTACTCTGGAAAAGAAACCAACCAAAGATCGCTTCCACCCAGGTTAATCTCTCTTCCACCCTCTCCCATCGGGCAGAATATATAAACGTATGAATACATTCAAGAACAGCTTCTTTTCTGCTTTTGCCAGACTCTTGAATGGATCTCTTTAATGTTAATGTTGATTTCTCTCTGCATGTTCTCAACAGCTTTAACACTGTGCCCTACGCTCTGTTCTGTTATCCTGATGCACTTACACCGTACGATCTGCCTGTAAAACATGTAAGACGACACTTTTCAATGTACCTCAGTATATGTGACGGTAACAAATCAAATCAAGTCAAAGCAATTCAAATCTTCATTCTGCCCACGCTCCTGGGCATTATTCTTTTGAAGTCTCCCAGTGCAGAGTTCTCCAGCCTATCCTGTGTGTCCCCCAATACAATTTGTCATTTACAAATACCCTCATTATTAGTCTGCAAAACAGGTTTAGACAATTTTCTAATCCTATATTCGCTACCCAATAGATTAAAAACCACATTCCAAGACTATACTACTGACCTTTTGGAAGAGAAGAGAGAGAGAGACATGGATTAATAATTGTAAGAATTTATGGAAATTAACTTTCCTGGAATGGTGATGATGGGGATGAATAGAGCGCGTATTACTTCACCTCATATGTTCAAAGGGTTACATTTACACTCTCCATAGTCAGGAACATGGAGGTGGAAATAATCCCAATTCTGAGTCAGTCAAAGTGCCCGGGATAATAGTTGCTTGCCATAACTTAAACTCAGTCAAATTGGTAGAGTCAGGTACCTACAAGTTTAGTATTTAACTACTAATTAGATGCAATTTCCATGCAGTATATGAGGGTACTCATATAGTGCACTGCATGGGCTGGAATTTTCCACCATAGCCCAATGTGCAGTGTTTTCATCTCCTCTACCCCACACCCCAGCTCTCTGAATGGATAGCAAGTAGCAATGTTAAATTCTCTACTGTCTGTAGGATTCTGCTCAAAACTAGTATCTCCAGATTCAACTATTTCCTCTCTGTTTCTGCATAATTTTCAGGAGATAGACATATATTAACTTTTTAAATACAATGAATCAAATTAAGGCCAACAACAATTAGGACCAAAATTGTGTGATAAAACCAGAGTTGCAAACAATGATTGGTTACAAAGGTAAAAAGTAAATTTGCCACGGCCCAAACAGGCTATAGGGCTGCTCTCTCATTAGAGAGAGATGACTGGTGATGGTTTAACCTGAGGGCCACCAAACATCAGGTGAAGGAAGTGGCTGAGAAGGAGAAGTCCTTCATCAGTCTGCGTCATAAACCAGCTATCCAGCCAACTGAGCTAACTGATCCCGGTTTCTTATCAGCTCAGAAACTGTTTAACACTTGTCCTTACCTATTCACCAAAATACCGCACTCTACGTTCAAGTTGTGATCAGAGTGATCAGAGAAAATCTTAGGTCACTTGTGATGAAAAACTGCCCAGAAACAGAACGCTAATCTGAATTTTCACAGGATCAGAAAGAGTCTCAGATGCAGGTGGGGTGGGCTAGGTTGTAATTTGCATATCTGTATTTCATGGAGACAACTGCACATGTAAAAAGAGTATCAAGGACAAGGGGGATTCTTTTTTGGTTATTATTGCGGGGACGGGGCGTGAGGGATGTGTTCCGGGAAATGCGGGATGTCATGTCCATCCTGGGCCTCCTGCAATGCCACAGTGATGCCACCCGAAGGCTGCAGGAACAGCAAATCATATTCAGCCTGGGAACCCTGCAGCCCAATGGCATCAATGTGGATTTCACAAGCTTCAAAATCTCCCCTCCCCCAACCGCATTCCAAAACCAGCCCAGCTCATCTCCACCTCCCTAACCTGTTTTTCCTCTCACCTCAAGCCACACCCCCATCTCCTATCTACTAACATCATCCCGCCCCCTTGACCTGTCCGCCTCCCCCTCTCTCCCTATTTATTTCAGAACCCTCTTCCCCTCCCCCATTTCTGATGAAGGGTTTAGGCCCAAAACGTCAAGTTTTCCTGCTCCTATGATGCTGCTTGACCTGCTGTGTTCGTCCAGCCCCATGCTTGTTATCTCGGATTCTCCAGCATCTGCAGTACCTTTTATCTCTGCACATGTAAAAACGCAGCTCCCTTCATACAGATACAATCTTTGTTAGTGAGATGTGCAAACCATAACTCGAGGGCTTTAGATTTTGAGGTATTAATTATTATTTCCCAAATTTAAACAATCTTACCAAGACCTAGTGCCTGCAACCTGGACTGAAGTGCAACATCTCTGAGCAAAGGTACAATGAATAAGGCATGTACAGTGCTGCAAACACTGCTTGATAGTTATTTTATTTCCATGCCAGTTTTTCTGTTTGTGAAAAGGTTTTCAGTCAGAACTTCAAAAACTGTACTACCTCCATGTTACGTTCTTCTATTTAATGTAAAAGTACCAAGCAAAGGTTGTAAACAGTCTGGTTTCTTTATTTGACGTTGAAACTATATTAAAAAAAGTTAAACCAAAAGGTTGAATCTACACATCTGCCTTTTAAATGATCTTGCTATATGCTGAGTTTAGAGTCATAGGATTATAACATTACTTTCTGTCTTAGTGGGTGATGATTGACAGCAGTTTAGGATGCATCTGTTTAAGGTTATACAATCATCATATCACAACAATGGTCACCTCAGATTTGCCAAAAGATTACTTTTGAAATATAGTCAGCCAGCTGCTTACTGATTTAAAAGGAAAAACTCCCAGTTCTTCTATGGAATTTCACTCTTGAATTCATGCAGAATCAAAGATATGGCAGGAGATGAGTAGATTAAGTGGAAACTTGATCTGAATGTGAGCATATAGCCCAGTTTGAAAAGGTGTCACTTGATGGCACTGTTGACTACTTCACTGCTAATGAGCAGTAAAAGCCTGATGCAACAGTAATTTGGCTGAGTTACATTTGTCCTTTTTTTGTGGTTGGGACAGATGGGGACAAATTTCTACAAGGTCAGTTAGGTATCAATGCCATAGCTCCAAGGGACGGTGAGTATACCATGAGAGATGGGGAGGCGGAACAGATGGTTCCAGTGAATATGTCTTCATCACTTATAGCCAGAATGTTATCAGGCCCATGGCTCTTGCCATATTCAACGTGTTCTGTTGCTTCTTATTAAGTCGATGGGTAGTTATCATGCAGTAAGTGACTCAAGTGACTCAGCTTTCATAATAAACTTAAAATAGTTTCTTTGACCAACGAGCATGTTAGAGGATAAGTTTCAATTTTAAAAATTATGGTAATAGTTTACTGTTCTGGAGTGTATTGCAAAGACATTAGAAAGAGGGAAATGCTTTAAGAAGGGATCTAAGGGGAAACTTTCTCACACAGAGGGTGGTGCATATATAGAATGAACTGTCGGAGCAAGTGGTAGATGCAGGTACAATTACAACATTTAAACAACATTTAGATAAGTAAATGAATAGGAAAGATTTGGAGGGATATGGGCCAAACACAGGCAAATAGGACTACTTTAGTTTGGGAAATGTGGTTGGCATGGACAAGGTGGACAGAAGGGTCTGTTTTCATGCTGTATGACAGTATGACTTTTATAGTGATTCTATCACAGTTTAATTGCTTCTAGGATTATGGAAATTCTGATCAAAAGTAAGTACTTAAAACTGTAAATGCCAAAATCTAAAATGTTATTACCTGATGTATATTGCTTCATTTTATCATAAGAACTGTTCATTATCTCACACCTTGATTGAACATATAAGTTTGGCCTAATAATGTAATTCGTAAAATACATCATTGTCAACAACGAAAGTTCTACCAATTTCCAATAATGCATATATTCAAGACTTCGTAACTTTCAATATGGAAATTTTAAGAGTGTAATTATCATTAAAAGGCTTGTCTTTCGCAGATTCAGCTGCAGATTTACTTCAAAAGGCACTTTAAATTTCTGATTCATATAATGCGTGGGCTATACTTAATCATAATTTACTGCCCTTACTTGCTTCCATTCTTAGTTTGCTGATTGCAGAGAGACCGTGTCTAGTTCATTGGTGACATCAGCTTCCACAGTTACGTCTTTGCCAGTTCTTCCAACCACTCTACTGTTCTTTTGTTGGCTCATCTGCCTGTTCGATACCCTGTCTTTGGCTGACCTAGTTTGCTTGTACACTTGGAACTTTATATTCCTGGTCTATTTCCTGTATTTCTTGATGTGGAAGTGCCAGTTTTGGACTGGGGTGGACAAGGTCAAAAGTCGCATGACACCAGGTTAGAGTCCAACAGATTTATTTGAAATCATAAGCTTTCGGAGCACTCCTCCTTTGTCAGACTTAAGACTTAAGACTCCAACCTCTCCCCCACAGAACATGCAGCCCTCTTCTACCTCCGTTCCAACCCCAACCTCACTATAAAACCCGCGGACAAGGGTGGCACAGTTGTAGTATGGCGCACTGACCTCTACATCGCTGAGGCCAGGTGCCAGCTCTCTGACACCTCCTCCTACCGCCACCTTGATCATGACCCCACTCCCGACCACCAAAACATCATCTCCCAGACCATCCACAACTTCATCACTTCAGATGACCTCCCACCCATAGCCTCCAACCTCATCGTTCCCGAACCCTGCACCATCTGTTTCTATCGCCTTCCCAAAACCCACAAACCTGAATGCCCTGGTTGACCAATTGTCTCCACCTGCTTCTGCCCCACCGACCTTATCTCCACTTATCTTGACTCCATTTTCTCCCGCCTTGATCCAGGAACTCCCCACATACATCCATGATACCACCCATGCCCTCCACCTCCTCCAAAACTTCCGATTCCCTTGTCCCCAACCCCTCATCTTCACCATGGACATCCAGTTTCTATACACTTGCATTCCCCATGCAGATGGCCTAAAGGCCGTCCTATTCTCCTTGTCCTGCAGGCCCTATCAGTCCCCCTCCACTGACGCCCTTGTCCGCTTAGCCGAACTCATCCTCACCCTTAACAACTTCTTCTTCAATTCCTCCCACTTCCTACAGACAAAGGGGTTGACCATGGGTACCTGCATGGGCCCAAGTTATGCCTGCCTCTTTGTAGGATGCGTGGAACAATCCCTCATCAGAAGCTACACTGGCCCTATCCCCCACCTCTTTCTCCATTACATCAATGACTGTATCGGTGCCGCCTCGTGCTCCCACGAGGAGATCAAACAGTTCATCCACCTCACTTGCACCTTCCACCCCAACCTTAAGTTCACCTGGACCATCTCCGATACCTCTCTCTCCTTCCTGGACCTCTTGTTTCCATCTCTGGCAACCACCTGGAAACTGGATATCTATTTCAAGCCTACCGACTCCCACAGCTACCTAGAATACACCTCCTCTCACCTTCCTGCAAACATGCCATCCCCTATTCCCAATTCCTTCGCCTCCACCGCATCTACTCCCGAGATGAGGCATTCCACTCCCAGACATCCTAGATGTCCTCATTTTTCAAGGACCGCAACTTCCCCTCCACAGTGGTCGAAAACACTCTCAACCGCATCTCTCGCATTTCCCACAACTCATCCCTCACATCCCGTCCCTGCAATAACAACCAAAACAGAATCCCCCTCATCCTCACGTACCACCCCACTAAACTCTGGATCCAACACATCATCCTCTGGCATTTCTGCCACCTGCAATCTGACGCCACTATCAAAGACATTTTACCCTCCCCTCCCTTATTTGCTTTCCGGAGGGACCACTCTCTCCGTGACTCCCTTGTCCGCTCCACACTCCCCTCCAGCCCCACCACCCCAGGATTTTTTCCTGCAACCGCAGGAAGTGCAATACCTGCCCCACACCTCCCCTCTCACCCCCATCCCAGGCCCCAAGAAAACCTTCCACATCAAACAGATGTTCACCTGCTCATCTGCTAATGTTGTATACTGTATCCGCTGTTCCCGATGTAGCCTCCTCTATATTGGGGAAACCAAGCGGAGGCTGGGAGACTGCTTTGTGGAACACCTACACTCGGTTCGCAACAAACAACTGCACCTCCCAGTCGCGAACCACTTCAACTCCCCCTCCTTGGACAGCATGTCCATCCTGGGCCTCCTCCAGTGCCACAACGATGCCACCTGAAGGTTGTAGGAACAGGACCTCATATTTCACTTGGGAACCCTGCAGCCCAATGGTATCAATGTGGACTTCACAAGCTTCAAAATCTCCCCGCCCTCGACCTCATCCCAAAACCAGCCCAGCTTGTCCCCACCTCCCTAACCTGTCCGTCCTTTCTCCCACCAATCCACTTCTCCGACCTCAACCCCCATCCCCACCTCCTACTTACCAGCCTCATCCCCGCCTCCTTGACCTGTCTGTCTCCTCTCCACCTATCTGCTCCTTTATCCATCTTCCATCTACCTCCCCCTCTCTCTCTATTTATTTCAGAATCCCCTTCCCCTCTCCCATTTCTGAAGAAGGGTCCAGAGCTGAAACGTCAGCCTTCCTGCTCCTCTGATGCTGCTTGGCCTGCTGTGTTCATCCAGCTCTACACCTTGTTATCTCAGATTCTCCAGCATCGGCAGTTCCTACTACCCCTTTGTCAGACTTCACCTGATGAAGGAGCAGCGCTCTGAAAGCTTGTGATTTCAAATAAATCTGTTGGACGATAAGAGACAACACAGTGTGGAGCTGGAGGAACACAGCAGGCTAGGCAGCAGCAGAGGAGCAGTAAAGTTGACATTTTGGGTCAGGACCCTTCTTCAGAAATGTGCAGGGGGATTTCAAGGACTACCACTTCTCTCCTTTAGTGATCAAAAATACCCTCAACTGCATCTCTTGCATTTCTCACACTTCTGCCCTCAAACCTCCACCATCAATAAAAATAAAGACAGAATCCTCCTTGTCCTCACATATGACCCCACCAACCTCTTCGTCCAGCTTTTCGATCTCCGCCACTTCTGCCACCTTCAATCTGAGCCGACAACCAAAGAGATATTTCCATCCCCACCCCTATCTGCCTTTTGTAGGGACTGCTCTCTCCGCGACTCCCTCATCCGCTCCCCACTCCCCACTAACACCACCACGCCCAGCACCTTTTCCTGATACCGCAGGATGTACTACACCTGCCCCTATATCTCCTCACTCACCTTCATCCCAGGCCCAAAGCAAAGCTTTCATACAGACAGGGGTTCACCAGTACATCCGTCAACTTGGTCTATTGTATCCCCTGTTCCCGATGTGGCCTCCTCTACATCAGTTAGACAAAGTGTAGACTCAGAGACTGTTCCATAGAGCATCTGCGCTCTGTAAGCAACAAATGACAACACCTTCTGTTCACCAACCATTTTAATTCCCCCTCCCACTCCCTGGATGACATGTCCATCCTGGGCCTTCTCCTGTGACACAACATCGCCACCAACAACTGGAGGAGCAACACCTCATATTCGACCTCAGGAGTCTACAGCTTGATGGGCCAAACATGGAATTCATGAATTTTAAAATTGCCTCATCCCATGGCCAACCCTGCCTCTCATCTCTGCCTCCTTCACCTAACACGACTTGTCCATCTTCTCTCCCAACTATCCGCCCCTTTCACCTCACTGACCAATCCCCACACTCCCTACCTGCACTCACCTATCACCACACCACCTACCTTCCCCAGCCCCATCCCTCCTCTCTATTTATTTCTAAGCTCTGTTCCCCCTCCCCATTTCTGAAGAAGGGTCCTGACCCAAAACGTCAACTTTCCTGCTTCTCTGATACTGCCTGGCCTGTTGTGTTCCTCTAGCTCCACACTGTGTTGTCCCTGACTCCAGCATCTGCAGTTCTTGCTATCTCATTGGACTATAACCTATTTTCACGTGACTTTTGACCTTGTATTTCTTGACCATCTCAAAATCTGTGTATCTCCATAATACTAGCTATCGCTATCTCTACTGTGGCCCATGTTCTGCTAACACACTTGTCAATTTCTTTGTCACAATCAGATTCAATCAATCCAATGCCCTCCCGTGGCCAGCCATGCTTGTACATGTCAGTTATTTAAGTTAATTCGTCACCCAACATCTCAAATAAAATTTAAAATGGCTGACTGTGCATGGAGAATGCCAAAGAAACCTGTTCTCACAGTTACAATTGCTGTTTATTGACATTTCCTCAAAGGCTATCATTATATCATGATTAACACTGACTGTTTTCTCTAAATTCAAATTATATTAGCGGTTTGTCCTGGATTCATAGTATTACTGACAGTTGAAAGAGATTATTTAAAGGTTAGCTGTATTTATTTTGTGATCATACAAGTCCATCTTTCATGAGAAGAGATTAGGAATTTGAAGAGATGTCTTAAATTAACAATTAATTAATGGAACTTTTTTTATAATTACGGTAAAATAAGAAATAGATAATTAGACCTTTGTTTTATTACATCCCATCATGGTTTCTGAAGTCTTCATATGATTGATATTAGGTGAGTTAGCATGGAGGGTATAAGGAAGGGCGGGGAGATCATCAGGGGGAGTTCGTCAGCATCAATTTTATATAAGTGCTATAGAGGCCAGTGGGGTGGGTAGTGGGCATGAGCTGGAATTAACTTGGAATAGTGGAATGAAGAAAGATAGAGTTACCAAAGGCATGAATGAGGTTTCCAATGTAGATGAGCTCAGACAGGATGAAGTCAGGGCATTTTACGAGGGTCTGAGTGATGGCACAATGAAATTGACAGCTTATCCCAGGTTAAAATTTCACATCAAGATTGTGAGGAGGTTAACTTAAGTTCAGATATTGTTTAGCAATGCTTAATTCTGTTTTCCACCTGGCAATTTGCCAAACCAAAGAGTTGGCCCAGCAACTGATGGATGTAAATGGGGATTGCCCAAGGATATTGAAAAAGCTTGAAGTTTGTTTATGGATCTGGGAACATTGCACTTGGAAAGGATGGAGGAAGGCAAATGTCAGGGTTTAGAGGTGATGTTGGAGAATAGGAGCAATGAGAAGAGACTACAATCACTGGAAGATTGTTTGAGTGGCTGACCACCTCTTATTTTTCTTTACTCAGAACTCCATTATTAGAGACACTTAACTGTGTGGCCCTCTTACATTCTTCATCACCATTTAGCTATTCAATTTTCTGACCCCTGGGAAACTGTTTGGCATCCTTATACGGGGAAGTGATGGCCTAGCGATATTATCAGTAATGTTTTTAATTTGATTTGATTTATTATTCTCTCATGTACCAAGATACAGTGAAAAGTATTTCATGTTTTGGAGACCTGAATGCAAATCCTGCTATGGCAGGTGGTGGAATTTGAATTACAAAATACTTGGAATTAAGAATCTAATAATGACCATGAAGCCATCATGGCGGGGTTGTGGACTGAGGGTAACCCATCTGAGAGTCCAGGCCCACAGCAATGTGATTGACTCTTAAGTGCCCTCTTGGCGATTAAGGAAGGACAATAATTGCTGGCCTAGCCAGTAATGCTCATGTCCATGAGTAATGGGAAAAAAAATCAGACTCTGTAAAGTGCTTTTGATAACTGATTTAAGCATTGCCATAAAACATTCTATGACTTCAGAGAGAGAAAACACCACCCAACTCACCACAATAATATGGCAAGAGATGAGTAGATTTGTGTTTTGCAATTTTTAATTTACCCTTACCCTATACCCACCCTCTACCATGTATCATAGATCATGCTGAAGGTTAATATTGATCCTATTATATTTTTCACTGACTGTTTCTTGACAATTTTCGCAGACCAGAGCAGCCTGGATCAGTTTGCAACATGCAATTTTTGGTCTAACTCCAACCTACATTTTTCTTAAGCAATGATTTTCTGCTTTTAATGATTGTCTTCTGCCAGTATGTATAATTTAAAGTCTCACATTGGGAAAGTGATCTCTGTTTACAGACTTTATTTCCTGTGTCTATTGAGTCACTTCTTTTGCCAACATTTATCACTGACTGGATCAACAGTAATAATGAAAATCTGTATTAAAATTAATAATGCAAAACCTTATCTCAGCATGGTCATTTTTCCAACATTACTTTCTGCATTATCTTCTTCAGAATTGAAATTTCTCATGCCCAAAATAAAGTTGAACTAAATGAAATATCAAAAATTATGTAATAAACCATAACAACTATATTTATTCATTGAGATAAATGTAGTCTCTTTTATAGCTTTGTTCTAGTTGGACAAAGAAGTGGCAAATGGAGTACAACGTGGGAAAGTGTGAGGTCATGCACTTTGGTAAGAAAAATAAAAGCATGTACTATTTTCTAAATGGGGAGAAAATTCAGAAGTCTGAAATGCAAAGAGACTTGGGAGTTCTCGTCTAAGATTTTCTCAAGGTAAACTTGCAGGTGGAGTCAGTAGTCAGGAAGGCAAATATAATGTTGTCATTTATTTTGAGGGGACTTGAATATAAAAGTAGGGATGTACTGCTGAGGCTTTATGAGGCTCTGGTCAGGCCACATTTGGAGTATTGTGTGCAGTTTTGGCCGCCATATCTCAGGAAGGATGTATTGGCCCTGGAGCGGGTTCAGAGGAAGTTCATGAGAATGTTCCCAGAAATGAAAAGCTTAACATATGAGGAAAGTTTGAGGACTCTGGGACTATAATCATTGGAGTTTAGAAGGATGAGAGGGGAATCTAGTTGAAACTTACAGAATAATGAATGGCCTGGACAGAGTGGATGTTGGGAAGATTCTTCCATTGGTAGGAGAGTCTAGGACCCTAGGGCACAGCCTTAGAGTAAAGGGAAGACTTTTAGAATGGAGATAAGGAGAAACTTCTTCAGCCAGAGAGTGGTGAATCTATGGAATTCACTGCCACAGAAGGCTGTGGAGGCCAGGTCATTGAGTACATTTAAGACTGAGATAGATAGGTTCTTGATTATCAAGGGGATCAAGGGTTATGGGGAGAAAACGGGAGAATGGGGTTGAGGAATTTAGCAGTCATGATTGAATGGTGGAGCAGACTCGATGGGCCGAATGGCCTGATTTCGGCTCCTATGTCTTATGGTCTTATGGTCTTATGAAGTTGTTGGCTTGCTTGCGAAGCTGGCTGGTTATTGTACAGACGTTTCGTCACCATGGTAGACAACATCATCAGTGCAGCCTCTAATGAATCAATGTTGTTCTATTCCGCTTGGAATTTATATGATCTGGTCCATTAAGTTAGGTTGTGTCATTTCCGTTTTTTTTGCATGGGTTTGTATATGGGGTCAAAGTCCACGGCAAGAATATTCCGATAACTTCATCCACAGGTGCCTACGAGATAGATAATGCCAAGAATACACAGTACCCCTCAAGACAGTGGTCACACTATCCTATATCAAGAACATATCAGAACTGACAACAAGATTCCTATAACCACTCGAAATCATGGTAACATACAAACCCACAGCCACACTATGATAAACACTCACAAAGACCAAACACTCCATACCCATGACATGCAGGGCCAACATAGTTTACAAAATACCTTGCAATGACTGCAAAAAACATTACACAGGCCAGACAGGAAGGAAACTAACCATCAGGATAAGTGAACACCAGCTAGCAGCAAAACAACACAACAAACTTTCCCTCATTTCAGTGCACTCGGACAATGAAGGCCATCAATTTTACTGGGACAACATGACCACAGACATGCACGGGAATTCCCAGTGGCCTAGTTTTCAACCCGCAATGCAATCAACAAACATGTGGAAGTAGACGCCATATACAAACCAATGCAAAAAAGAACCAGAAATGACACAACCCAACTTGACAAGACCAGATCATATAAATTGCAAATGGAGTAGAACAACATCACTTTGTCAGAGGCTACACTGATGATGTTACTTAGCATGGTGATAAATTATCTGTACAATAACCAGACAGCTTAGCGACCAAGCAAAAAACATCATCCACAACCTGAGCACAAATCTTGACAAGAGCTTCATTCTAGTTTTTAAGATGCCTTAGTCTGTGATAAAAAGTTGAACATCAAGCGATGTGAATTATGAATACCGGTTAAACAGGAATAACAACTTACGTAGTATCTGTGCATTCCCAGCATGTACAATTTGCAGACAACTTCCTCAGACAACTGTTCACTTTGTGCATGAGCACGTGGCAGAATTCCTCATCAAGGAGCCTTAACATCAGCATAACCTGGAGGAAAGATCTGCTTGATGTGCAAAGTCTTCTTGGAGCCTGGGATTGGGGTGAGGAAGGAGGTGTGGGGGCAGGTGTAGCACTTCCTGCAGTTGCAGGGAATAGTGCCGGGTGTGGTGGGGCTGGAGGGGAGTGTGGAGCGGACAAGGGAGTCATGGAGGGAGTGGTCCCTCCGGAAAACAGACAAGGGTGGGGAGGGAAAAATGTCTTTGGTGGTGGGGTCAGCTTGCAGATGGCGGAAGTGTCGGAGGATGATGCATTGGATCCGGAGGTTGTGGGATGGTACATGAGTATGAGGGGGATTCTTTTTTGGTTGTTATTGCGGGGACAGGGTGTGAGGGATGAGTGGCGGGAAATGCGGGAGACACGGTCGAGGGCATGCTCAACCACTGCGAGGGGAAAGTTGCGGTCCTTGAAGAATGAGGACATCTGAGATGTACGGGAGTGGAATGCCTCATCCTGGGAGCAGATGCAGCGGAGACGAAGGAATTGGGAATAGGGGATGGCATTTTTGCAGGAAGGTGGGTGGGAGGAGGTGTATTCTAGGGAGCTGTGGGAGTCAGTGGGCTTGAAATGGATATCGGTTTCTAGGTGATTACCCGAGATGGAGACAGAGAGGTGCAGGAAGGAAAGAGAGGTGTTAGAGATGGTCCGGGTGGACATAAGGTTGGGGTGGAGGGTGTTGGTGAAGTGGATGAACTGTTCGAGCTCCTCGTGGGAGCACGAGGCGGTGCCGATACAGTCATCAATGTAACGGAGGAAGAGGTGGGGTTTAGGGCCAGTGTAGGTACAGAAGAGGGATTGTTCCACGTAACCTACAAAGAGGCAGGCATAGCTTGGGCCCATGCGGGTACCCATGGCCACCCCCTTTGTCTGTAGGAAGTGGGAGGAATTAAAAGACAAGTTGTTGAGGGTGAGGACGAGTTTGGCTAAGTGGATGAGGGTGTCAGTGGAGGGGGATTGGTCAGGTCTGCGGAACAGGAAGAAGCGGAGGGCCTTTAGGCCATCTGCATGGGGAATACAGGTATATAGGGACTGGACGTCCATAGTAAAAATGAGATGTTGGGGACTCGTCCTCACCCTCAACAACTTCTCTTTTAATTCCTCCCATTTCCTACAGACAAAGGGGGTGGCCATGGGTACCCACTTGGGCCCAAGCTATGCCTGCCTCTTTGTAGGTTACGTGGAACAATCCCTCTTCTGTACCTACACTGGCCCTAAACCCCACCTCTTCCTCCGTTACATTGATGACTGTATCGGCACTGCCTCGTGCTCCCACGAGGAGCTCGAACAGTTCATCCACTTCACCAACACCCTCCACCCCAACCTTATGTTCACCCGGACCATCTCTAACACCTCTCTCTCCTTCCTGCACCTCTCTGTCTCCATCTCGGGTAATCACCTAGAAACCGATATCCATTTCAAGCCCACCGACTCCCACAGCTACCTAGAATACACCTCCTCACACCCACCTTCCTGCAAAAATGCCATCCCCTATTCCCAATTCCTTCATCTCCGCCGCATCTGCTCCCAGGATGAGGCATTCCACTCCCGTACATCACAGATGTCCTCATTCTTCAAGGACCGCAACTTCCCCCCCCCCCGCAGTGGTTGAGCATGCCCTCGACCGTGTCTCCCGCATTTTCCGCCACTCATCCCTCACACCCCGTCCCCGCAATAACAACCAAAAAGGAATCCCCCTCATACTCACGTACCACCCCACAACCTCCGGATCCAATGCATCATCCTCCAACACTTCCGCCATCTGCAATCCGACCCAACCACCAAAGACATTTTTCCCTCCCCACCCTTGTCTGCCTTCCGGAGGGACCACTCGCTCTGTGACTCCCTTGTCCGCTCCACACTCCCCTCCAGCCCCACCACACCCGGCACTTTTCCCTGCAACTGCAGGAAGTGCTGCACCTGCCCCCACAACTCCTCCCTCACCCCAATCCCAGGCCCCAAGAAGACTTTCCACATCAGGCAGATGTTCACCTGCACATCTGCCAATGTGATATACTGCATCGCTGTACCCGTTGTGGCTTCTTCTACATCGGGGAAACCAAGCAGAGGCTTGGGGAACGCGTTGCAGAACACCTGCGCTCAGTTCGCAACAAACAACTGCACCTCCCAGTTGCGAACCATTTCAACTCCCCCTCCCATTCCGCAGACGACATGTCCATCCTGGGCCTCCTACAATGCCACAGTGATGCCACCCGAAGGCTACAGGAACAGCAAATCATATTCAGCCTGCGAACCCTGCAGCTCAATGGTATCAATGTGGATTTCATAAGCTTCAAAATCTCCCCTCCCTCAACCGCATCCCAAAACCAGCCCAGCTCGTCCCCGCCTCCCTAACCTGTCCTTCCTCTCACCTATCCCCTCCTCCCACCTCAAGCCGCACCCCCATCTCCTATCTACTAACCTCATCCCGCCCCCTTGACCTGTCCGTCCTCTCTGGACTGACCTATCTCCTCCTTACCTCCCCACCTACACTCACCTTTACAGGCTCCATCCCCACCTCTTTGACTTGTCTGTCTCCTCTCCACCCATCCTCTCCTCTATCCATCTTCTATCCGCCTCCCCCTCTCTCCCTATTTATTTCAGAACCCTCTTCCCCTCCCCCATTTCTGATGAATGGTCTAGGTCCGAAACGTCAAGCTTTCCTGCTCCTCTGACGCTGCTTGGCCTGCTGTGTTCATCCAGCTCCACACCTTATTATCTCGCATTCTCCAGCATCTGCAGTACCTATTGCTTGCTTTTTGAGGATTTGAGAGTTTGTGTTTTCAAAAGGCTTTTTAATGATAATGCACACTACAGCATTACTTTGAATAAATGTGATATTATTAAACGCTTTTTTAATTATGAACTGTTTAAAAATAGGCAATACTTAGATTACAATAAGTACGGTTACTTTGGTGGATAGAAAAGATTTTTAATAAGGTAACGATTACTATTTTGTTCACAAGCCACTTTATTAAGTAATTCTACCATCTAATTAGTTCTTATAAAAAAAATGTATCTTGAGAGACAGATTCTGTTTTAATGCAGGGACACAAAGATGTGAGTGAACTGTTAATGAAGAATGTGATGTTGTGGATTTGATTGCAAATAATGGTCTTTAGATGGGCAGAAAGATTGTGGAGGATTGGACCCTAATCGTTTGAAAGGGATCCAATAGCAATTTGAACTGGACTTTTGGATCAGCTTAAGTGTTTGAAGCCATTAAGTGATCAGGCCTCAGACAGATCAAGGGGAATAGGCTTCACTCGGGGTTTCCTGGCATGGTAAAGCAAGGCAAACTCCAATACCAGTCCAGGCCCTGCTTGGGGCAGTCTGACCCAGGATCCTCTGCTCATCAGGGTTCAGGAACCAGATGACAAGTAGCACACTCTTCTTCCTGACTCACTGTCCCCTATTGTGGGCTGTTCTCCTCCTGGAGAAAGGCAATATTACAGTAGGTGAAAGTGGGTGGTACCACTATTATTGTCGGCACAGATGGGGAGGCAACCTGACAAGGCAGCATGGAGGGCTCACAGGATTGGTGCTATTAGAGTTTAAGGTGGGTGACAGCTGGTTAGGGAAGAGCACAAGTCTTGATGGGAGGCGGTTGCAGTAGCAAAGGTAAAATGTATGTGAGGTATCACGGAGAAGATGTGGCACTCATACTGGCAGAGTAGAGTAAGACTTTGCCCTTCATCCTACAGTGTTGTGCAAATACACCAGATGACTGAGGCAAAGATCAGATCAAAGAATATATTCTAGGATCCTTTTTGTAATGAGCTCAACTTGAATTATTCAATGATAGTTATCGCTATCATACACAAGGCTGAATTTTATGTGTGCCACCCCCAAGATCACCTTTAAATCTGCTGTAGGCCTTCCACTGCCCCTTCACTGATCCGGAGTTCCCTGAGATTTTACAGGCATGGGGGAGATAACATTGCCAGCCATCCCTGTGACTATTGATTCCATTAATTGGTCAGGTATTGGCCCCTGGAGGAAGGTGGGAAAACATCTTTTGTAGGCTCCCTAGACCCATTGGAGTCACGTTTTTAGATTCACCCCCTTTTGGCTGTCCCCTCCAACAGCCTCTTCCTAGGTTCTGGACCCCAACTTCCCCAAACCTCACTCTATAAAACTCCTACCCTGGAAATTCCCTGCAGTGAATACCGTATCCATCAGGCATTGTACAGACAGACCACCCAATCTGATTGACCAACAGCTGTCTAAGGCAGAACATCCGCTTCATAAAGAGACAAATGTATTACATCAAAAAAAAACCTCACAAAGTTTCCATTGTTTAATAGCTTTGGGACATCCTTTGAGATAATGGGAAGGCTCCTTTCTGAGGCAGGCCAGATCCGGGCACCTCAAAATACCAAGGCCACTGAGTTTGAAGAAGATTCTATTATTTATTATATCTATGTACAGGAAGTAATCTTAGGACTGGACAGATCATGCAATTTTCTATTCCCTATTGTTATGGCAGAGGTTTAACATATTCAACAGCATTGCTGTTGTCGCGTTCTGCTGTGATATTTCATGGTATATTTTGACAATGTTATCAGAAATAACAGATATTCCCTGGACATCTGCAATAATACAATCATAAGTGATGTGAGCAGTAAATGAAAAGATGCAGTGAATTATTTTATCAAGTGAGCAGCTTGACATACTTCTGACATCTTGGAAAGGCCATTTACAGAAAGCAGTATATCAGTGAGTGAGGAACATTTGTGTTGAAAAACTATCATCAGAGTTTGCTCATGACTGTAGGACACCTGCACTCTCTCAGTGATGCTCTGCTCTGTATGCAAAGCCCACTGAAAGATTTTCTATTAGCAATTAGGAATAAGCCATATTATCAGATTGCAAATTATCTAAAAGGGATAAGTCTTTCTTGTAATTGTGACAATGCACGGGGAAAAGGGTCGGTTCTGGATCCTAGATAACAAGGTGTGGGGCTGGATGAACACAGCAGGCCGAGCAGCATCATAGGAGCAGGAAAGCTTGATGTTTCAGGCCTAGACCCTTCATCTCCTCTTTTGTTTGTCATTTATATAAATGCTTTGGATGAGAACATAGAATACTTGGTTAGTAAGTTTGCAGATGACACCAAAGTTGGTGGCAAAGGAGACAGTGAAGAAGGTTTTCTAAGATTACCAAGGGATCTTGATCAAATGGATCAATGGGCTGAAAAATGGTCGATGGGTTTCAATCTAGATAAATGCAATGCATTTTGGTGCAACAAAAATGGGTAGGGCTTATACAATTAATGGTAGGACCTTGGGTAGTGTTGTAGAACAGAGAGACCTGGGGGTTCAGGTACATAATTCTTTGAAGTTTGTACCACAGAAAGACAGAGTGGTTAAAAAGGCATTTCGCATACTTGCCTTCATTGCTCGGTCCTTTGAGTACAGTAGATGGGAAGTCATATTGAGGTTGTACAAGTCATTGGTGAGGCCTCTTCTGGAGTACTGTGTCCAGTTTTAGTTGTTCAGTTAAAGGAAGAATGTTATTAAGCTGGAAATGGTTCAGGAGAGATTTACCAGGATGTTAGATAACAAGGTGTAGAGCTGGATGAACACAACAGGCCAAGCAGCATCAGAGGAGCAGGAAAACTGACATTTAGGGTCTAGACCCTTCTTCAGAAAATGAAAGTTTTCTCTTTACCAGGATGTTGCTGGGTATGGAAGATGTGAGTTATAAAGAAAGGCTGGATAGGCTGGGACTTTTTTCACCAGAGCATATGAGGGGTATAGGTAGAGTTAATGGCTGTTGTCTTTTCCCTAGGATGAGGGATTTCAAGACGAGGGGGGCACATTTTTAAGGTGAGAGGAGAGAGATTTGAAAAAAAGACACGAGGGACAGATTTTTTACACCGAGGGTGGTTCACTGTGGAATGAACTTCCCGAGGAATTGGTGGATATGGGTTCAACTACAAGGTTTAAGAGACATTTGCATAAGTACATGAAGAGGAAAGATTTGGAGGGATATGGGCCAGGAGTAGGCAGGTAGGACAAGTTTAGTTTAAGATTATGTTCGGTATGGAATGGTTAGACTGAAGGATCTGTTTCCATGCTGTACGACTCAATGACTCCATGGTCTGAAAAGATCTAACTTCCAGATTCCATTTCCATTTGACTTGCATTTTATTAGTGTAAAATCCGCTGAGTTAAACTGGCCCCTTGAGTTAAAACATTCTATGTGTACAGCACTGAGAAAAAGAAAATACTTGGACACATTTTGCTGAATAAGTTGTGAACTATAAGGCGTAAATATTTTGCTGTATTCATTTATAGAGTTGAGAAATGACAGAAGATATGCATGATAACAAGGTGTGGGGCTGGATGAAGACAGCAGGCCAAGCAGCATCATAGGAGCAGGAAAGCTTGACGTTTCGGGCCTAGACCCTTCATCAGAAATGGGGGAGGGGAAGAGGGTTCTGAAATAAATAGGGAGAGAGGGGGAGGCGGATAGAAGATGGATAGAGGAGAGGATAGGTGGAGAGGAGGCAGACAAGTCAAAGAGGCGGGGATGGAGCCAGTAAAGGTGAGTGTAGGTGGTGGCGTAGGGAGGAGATAGGTCAGTCCAGGGAGGACGGACAGGTCAAGGGGGCGGGATGATGTTAGTAGATAGGAGATGGGGGTGGGGCTTGAGGTGGGAGGAGGGGATAGGTGAGAGGAAGAACAGGTTAGGGAGGCGGGGGGCGATCTGGGCTGGTTTTGGGATGCGGTTGGGGGAGGGGAGATTTTGAAGCTTGTGAAATCCACATTGAGCTGCAGGGTTCCCAGGCTGAATATGGTTTGCTGTTCCTGGAGCCTTCGGGTGGCATCATTGTGGCATTGTAGGAGGCCCAGGATGGACATGTCGTCTGGGGAATGGGAGGGGGAGTTGAAATGGTTCATGACTGGGAGGTGCAGTTGTTTGTTGCGAACTGAGCACAGGTGTTCTGCAAAGCGGTCCCCAAGCCTCCGCTGGGTTTCCCCAATGTAGAGGAGGCCACAACGGGTACAGTGGATGCAGTATACCATATGGGCAGATGTGCAGGTGAACACCTGCTTGATGTGGAAAGTCTTCTTGGGGCCAGGGATTGGGGTGAGGGAGGAGGTGTGGGGGCAGGTGTAGCACTTCCTGCGGTTGCAGGGAAAAGTGCCGGGTGTGGTGGGGCTGAAGGGGAGTGTGGAGCGGACAAGGCCAATGATATCAATGTGGATTTCACAAGCTTCAAAATCTCCCCTCCCCCAACCGCATACCAAAACCAGCCCAGCTCGCCCCCGCCTCCCTAACCTGTTCTCCCTCTCACCTATCCCCTCCTCCCACCTCAAGCCCCACCCCCATCTCCTATCTACTAACATCATCCAGCCCCCTTGACCTGTCCGCCCTCCCTGGACTGACCTATCTCCTCCCTACCGCCCCACCTGCACTCACCTTTACTGGCTTCATCCCCGCCTCTTTGACTTGTCTGCCTCCTCTCCACCTATCCTCCCCTCTATCCATCTTCTATCCGCCTCCCCGTCTCTCCCTATTTATTTCAGAACCCTCTTCCCCTCCCCCATTTCTGTTGAAGGGTCTAGGCCCGAAACGTCAAGCTTTCCTGCTCCTATGATGCTGCTTGACCTGCTGTGTTCATCCAGCCCCACACCTTGTTATCTCAGATTCTCCAGCATCTGCAGTACCTTTTATCTCAGAAGATATGCATGTGCTGATTGGCTTTCGACATCTCTTTCTATTCCTGTTTATCAAAGTCCATTACTATCCTGAATAAATTAAAATTACTTTCTCACCTACAATCCACAAATTGTTTGATCCTTGAAACAGCCTTCAGTAAATTTGCTCTATCAATCAAGCATAGCCTACAGAACAAATCCCCATCAAATGTAACATCTGGAATACAGGCAATCTGTTAAATAGTTATGACATTCCTGCAAGCATGTCTGTGGGACCTGCATCTGAATAAAAGCCACCAAAGCAGTCTAGTGTATCACAAAAATACAGTGTAGAAGGAATATCCAACATTCCAAAATCTATCCTTACAAGAACACTTTGAGTGGCATACATTTGTTCATCGGTCAGCTTGATCCCTAATACCATTATTTACAAATAACTTCTCTCAATCAAAATCAACTGAGGTGACAGAATAATGAACGGGCAGTAAGGAGGTGGAATTGTTTACTCTTCACACTGTTCTGGCAGGAAGAATTAAAATTGCAGTGTTACCTAAATGAAGAATGACCGTAGAATTTGTAGGTCTGGAGGGATTGAAGTGTTCAAGAATGAATCTCATAAAGGTAGTATGCGGGCACAGTACATAATCAAGACAGTGAATGGAATACTCTTCTTTATTACAAGAGGAATTGAACATACATGTAAGGACGTTATACTTCAGCTTATAGGGCTTTTGGTGTAACCATACCTTGAATACTGGTTGCAGTTCTGATCTACTCATGTAAAGAAGGAAATAAATGCTTTTGAAATGGTTCAGAGGAGGTTAATTAGATTTAAACCTGGAATGAAAGGGTTGTCTTATGATCTGGCAAATGGAGTACAATATGGAAAAGTGTGAAATTGTCCATTTTGGCAGAAAGAATTTAAAAAAAGCATATTACCTAATTGGTGAGAGGTTGCAGAGCTCTGAGGTGCTCAGTCTGAGAGACCTGGGTGTCAAGGTGCTTGAATCATAGAAGGTTAGTTACAAAATAACAAGTAATCAGGAAATCTAACAGAATGTGATAGTTTGTTATGAGGTGAATTGAATGCAAGAGTAGAGACGTTATGCTTCACTTATACAGGATGTTGATGAGACCACATCTGGAGCACTGATGGAAAGATGTCATATGTTGGAAGAGCTTCAGAGAAGGTTTATTAGACTAATATCTGGAATGAGTGAATTGCCCTATGGGGAAAGGTTAGACGGGGTAGGCCTGTATCCGCTGGAGGTTAGAGGAGCCAGAGGTGACTTAATTAAAACATATAAGATCGTGAGGGGAGTTGACTTGGGGGGAATGCTAAAAGGACATTTCCTCTTGTGGAAGAATTTAAAATTAAAGGTCATAGTTTAAAAATAAGGGGGCACCATTACATCAGAAATGAGGAAACTTCTTTTTTCCTCTCAGACGATTGTAAGTCTTTGGAATTCCTTTCATCAAAAGGCAATGGATGCAGAATCTCTAAATATTTTTAAGGCAAAGTTCGATAGTTTCTTGACTATCAAAGGGATGAAAGGTTACCATGGATATGCAGGAGTACAGAGTTGAGATTAAAATCAGATCAGCCGTGATCTTATTGAATGGTGGAGCAGACTCGAAGGGCAGAGTAGCCTCTCTTATTCCTTCTCTGTACGTTCAAAAGGCTGGACAGACTGGGCTTGTTTACACTGGACTTTAGAAGCATTAGTAGTGATGTGATTGAATTTTAGAATTGGCTCGTCAAGGTGGATATTGAAAGGATATTTCCTCGTGTGATCAATGTTTTAAAATTAGGGGTCACCCTTTCATCACACAGATGAGCAGAAATACTTTTTTTCAGAGGGCTTTGCAACTTTGGAACTCTGCCGCAGAAGGCGGGTGAGACAAGGTTTTTGAATGTTTTTTAAGGCAGAGATAGATAGATTCTTGTTAGACAAGGGAGTCAAAAAATATTGGGGGTCGTAGGGAACATGAAATTCAAAACAAAACAGATTAGCCATGATCTTATTGAATAGCAGAACAGACTGAAGGGGCCAAATGGTTTAGTTTTGCTCCTATTTAATATGTTCTTGTGTTAGAATTTGTGTAAGGGAAGGGAAAGTTAAGTATTGCAATCCCAGAAGACTTTTGTGATGAAGTTGAGGGTATTTTGGGAGAGGGGTGAGTGTGGTGTAGTGTGGGGTTGGGGAATGAAAGGAAGAAAGAAAACAGGTAAAAGGCTATTGTAGTTTCTGCCTCTTATTCTGGCTTCGTATTTAATAAACTACACTTGCGTGAAACTGTTTCATCTGGATTATTTTTCTCTGGTCCATACATGAGACTTCACAATTAATGGTTCAAATGACAATGCTTTTATAGCAACACATTCAACAACACATATTTACATGGAATTTCTAATGTAATAACATTTCTTGGTGTTTTACAAGGGCATGAAGAAATAAAGTCTGATGCCGAGCCACGAAAGAAGATATTAGGTCAAGTGAACAAAATCTTGGACAAACTGATATAGACCAGATCAAAACCCCTCAAAATAAATTAAGATTTTTCTTATTTTTAGAGGCAGATGTAAAGCAATTTTTCCAAATGTAATCTGATTTGTCAAACTATCAGACTTGAATCAAAACACACTTTACTCTTACACTATAGTTAAAACACAGGCAAAATAAAGAAGAATTAGAGTAGCTGAACTCCACTGGAAAACTTAACCGAATGATAGATTATTTAATTACTGAGCAGCAACTGTTCCAATATAGATGCTCCCATAAAGACACCCTTGACAAAAGCGAAGTCAGTAAAATAGACTGTCTCACATGCAATTCTAGCAGCAGGAAGAGAACACAAGCTTTTAGCTGTAACAGAGAGAGGAATAACAGCTTCCACATCCAGCTTCAAAACCTCTGCAACTGCTGAAAGCTAAAATTAAAATCTTGTTCTGTAGGAATTTGACCCCACCAACTCATGCTGCTTCCATTGTTCCAACTGAAAAGAAACGCCAAGGCCTCACAAGCTATTTACATTATTGGTTTGGAAAAGATCGCTCAGTACATCTGTCTCAATCTCTATTTATTTTAAAAAAAGGACAAACTACACATTTTAAAGTCATAGCATTGTCACTAAACAAGGTAGGTTTTAAGAAGTATCTTAAAAAAAAATACAAAGGTAGAGAGGTGGAGAGTTTTCAACAGAAAATTTCAGAGTTTAGGGCCAGGGCAATGAAGACAATGGTAAAGGGATTAAAATCAGGGATACAAAAGGGGCCAGAATTATGTCAGCACAGATTTTTTGATGGGGTATTACTAGCTTAATCAAAGCTATGAACCTCATGGTGTTAGCTAGATGTATAAACAAAAGTCTTTAAAAAGAAGACATTTCATAACTTTCCAGTATGTTTAAAAACCATTCAGTGTAGCTCAATTAAAGAGTCAGTCACTCAGACCCTGTAAAATTTAAACAGCTGAAACTGCAATGTTGTTGAAATTTAAATCACTGACAGGTAGAATAAATGGTTGGTCCTTTGAGAATACGTTAAACAGCCTCAGAGCAGCGTTAACGTTTCAGGTCCAGTGATCCTTCCTCAGAACTGGGGAAGGGTCACCTGACCCAAAACGTTAACTCTGATTGTTTCTTCACAGATGCTGCCAGACCTGCTGATCTTTGCCAGCAATTTGTTTTTGTTCCTGATTTACAGCATCTGCAGTTCTTTCAGTTCTTTTAGACAGACTTAGCTTGTTTCCAAGACCCTGAATGGTCTTGACAAGGTGTTAGTGGAAAGGATTGTTTTCTCCTGTGGATGAATCCAGGCCACCTTTTTAAATTTAGGGGTCACCCTTTCAGTTTAGGAGTTAGAAAAGAAAGAATTTCTTCAGAAGCTTATAGAACTTTGGAACATTCTCCCTCTGAAAGTGGTGGAGGCAGGGTCATTGAATTTTAGTTAAGTAGAGAAATATGCATTCAAGAAACACCTGGATGAATACGAGTAGGAAGGGAATAAAGAGATACGGATCCTGTAAGTGAAGACAGTTTTAATATGGAAGGGTAAAATGTGGTGGTGCAGGCTTGGAGGGCCGAAGGGCCTGTTCATGTGCTGTATTATTCTTTGTTCTTGTTATTGGGCAGATGGAAAAGTCTAATTTGAAGCACCAGTAGATCAGCTATGACCTTATGGAGAGATGGACAAAATGGAAGGGTCAAATAGTTTCCTTCCACTTCTATTTTTTATGTTTAAATGCTAACCTTGTGTGAACAACGTTGTTAAATTTGGTGGAGATTATTGGGACAAAGCTGTCAATAAAGCAGTGCCACTGCCGTTTCACCATGGTAATGTTTCTCTGGACTCTCAGCCAGGTTTTGTTATACATTCTTGTCTGAGAACATTAGTCATTATTTAAAGACATTGATGACATTTTTTCAATGCAATACATTTCTTTTCAGCTGCGTCTTGAGAATTCACATTAAAAAGATTATCCACATACCTCTTAAAGTTGAAATTGAACCTTACTGAGGTGAATTGGACAGGAAAGAGGCCAATGTTTTAGCCATCCAGCAGTAGACCCATGAAAATGTTATAGCAAGCTTTTTTAAAATAAGTTATTCAGTATCATCACCCACTCCATTCTGAAACTATTCCCACCCCATAACACCATGCAACACTAGTGAAAATTGAATCCAGTGATTCTGTTCTGTTTCTCTCCAAGGCATTATGCCTGATAGCTTTAACAAAATAAAATAGCTTTGGGTACATCTCCTTTACTGAGGTATTGTTGAACTAAACCTCCTTTATTAATCACCATCCACACCCCTTTGGCACCTCATACACCTGACTCCAGTACCATCTTAACACTGACCATTTCCAGAGCAACTCACCACTCAGTTGATATCTGCCAAAAGACCAGCATCCCTTGCATTCTCACCATCATTGAAAGACCAGTGCACCTGGATGAGTGTTGGCATTCCAAATATGCCCTGCTCAATCAAGTTCAGAGTTGGAACATGGCAAAGAAGTGTAGGGAATGCTGCCGTGTTTATTGTTCACCAGCTCCCTGGTTCTGACACTGGCCTTATGTAGTGGAGGAATGTGGTATGGTGGAAAACACTGGAGGCAGATGCTTCAGAGGTAAAGAAAACACTGTTTTTATTGAAAAACAAGCAAATTGAATATATTTGCAGGAAAACAAGAAAGTTAAAATCAAAACCTAACAGCTAATGACTTCGGCCTGACTCTCAGTTAAGTTGATCCCCAGTTCAGACTTACAGTCAAGACTCAATACTGTAGTCGAATAGATACCAGTCAGTCTTGTGGTGTCCACTGATGCGGTTAGGCGCATCGGACCTATGGGTGAGTACCTTGGGTTTCTTTTCTTTCTTGGTGGTCCTTGCAACTGGGTTGTTGTCTTGGATGGTAGTGGATGTCACTGGTGTTGCCCCAGTTGGTGTCTTGTGTCTCTGGATGCCTTTCTTTGCCTCCAACTGTCAAGTGGAGGTTGTGGTTGGTTGATGGTGTTCAGCGGTTGTGAGGGTTGCTCTTGGTGTAGACGGTTCTCAAAGTCCCTGACTCGAAGGTGTCTGTGCGAAATCCTCTCTAGGTCGGTAAGTCTGACTGATCTCCTATCCCTTCCTCGTGGCTTTGTCTCAAAGACTCCTTCGCAAGCGGGGCCTGCTTCTTGCTTGCTCTCTCCAACTCCTTTCATGAACCGCTCACACTGGGAATGCACAGATCCCACCTCAGAGCTCACACCTTGTTGGAATCGGGGTGCATTGCTGGTATCACAGCGCACAATGCTGGGCTCAGGATCTCCAGTTGTACCCAACTGTAGTCCCTCTTATCTCCTGCAAAATCTGGTTTTGACTGCTGAACTATTGTTCCTCCTTTTGGGGCTGAATGAGTTTCCTGATCACTGGAGTAGGTGTGAATGGCTTTTCGATTGAGGTGAATTGTTTCGATGGTTTGGAATGTCCCTTGGATGGGTATTCATTAAGGTTTGAACAGTCGTGCGAATGTTCTTAACTCTGAAGGTGAAACAGGTGAAACATGTATCACAATAGTGTAGAATGTTCAGTATTTCTGTGCCTGAGAACTGTTTGGAAATTGAATGGCTTTGTACCTCTGTAGGCTCCAGAAGGTCTAAAGTTGTTGAAGCTGTTTGCTTCCTATAGTCTGGCTTCCATTGTTTAAAATGGGGCGTGAATAGGGGGGTCTTTCTTTAGTTTTGTAAGCTAACCCCTGTTCCAGACATGTGCCCCTGGGTTTGCGTGTTACCCAGTCTGGGGTAATACCCATTGCCTTGTTTTGCTAATGTTCCTCACCTCCAGGGTGCTGAGGAACAGGCAGCAAACTAACAAGTTCAATGACCTTCTCACACATGTAAACAACACATCTTTGGTCCCTGACAGATCATTATCATTCTATCTCTGCTACTGCACCTATCTCCTGCCAAATTTCATGGTGTCCCATTCCTGCTGTTGCATGCAATATCTTCCCTCATTTGCTCTCACACATCACATCATGAACCCTGCACTGCCACTTCAGTATATCTCACAAATGTACCAGCAATTACAGTTAGCCACTATAATCTCATTTATTGGCCCCCTTCTGCTCATTACAGTAGAAGACAGGGCAGAGAAGACCTGTCTGAATAGAGTTCTGCCTGACATCCAGGTCATCACTCCCTAACCTATCCTAGAATCCTAGCCCTTGCAAGAGAATACCTGGATTGCTCCAGTAGGGATGCTTAAACATCCATGTCCCACCAACCAAGTAAATACCACTTCTCATCCCACTACAACTCCTACACAAACCCCACAGTCCATCTAATTCATTGCACATGACTTCTAACCTTTGGCCAGAACATTTGTCCTTTGTGTCTTGCAGGTACCAGTGAGATATCCATGACCTCTTTCCTGAAAGCTCATCCCGGACTTCTGTGGGTGAGAAATCTGTGATCCCCATCAACCCAGATACTGACACATCAGTGGGAATCTTTAGGTTTGAAATGTATGAGTTCACAATCTGTTGAACACCTCACTATCACATCTCCATGGCCAGCCAAGGATAAAATAGCCCAGGCTGCTGGCACTCAGAGGACTGCCAGAGACTGTGCACCTACTCAGCCTCAGGTAGGGGACAACCCCGTGGTGTCAGCAATCTGGGACTATGTCCACATAAACAGGCAGGAACAGAAGCAGCAGACAGGGATGTAGGAGGCAATAACTCTCATTACCCAGAGGCTGCAAGAGTTCAGTGAGTCATGCAACTGTCTTGCTGCTGCACAGAGAGGTTGGTGGTTGCCATGGACAGCGAGATCCTGCACCCTCAGGTTCTGCTGGAGAACAGAAGACACCTGCGCTCCATCTACCCAGCCATTGATCATGAAGGCATGGTGACAGGGGATGGGAACCTTGACCGCAGTCCAGGTAACCATCCCCGCAAAGATACAAGATGGTACCAGGAGGCACCCAGCCAGAGCAGGAACTACACATACAGCCCTCAGCAATTTCCACTCAGGAAGCAGCCAAGTCTGCCACGCTTTCTATCTCCACCCAGTTAGGCGTCTCCAAACCTTGGAATTCAAGCTGAAGACTTTCAACTCGTCGCGATCAAGAAGACTCCCGACATCTCTGGTCTGTTTAGATACAAACACACCTAGGGTCACCCCAACAAACTTCTGAGGCCAACTAATGCTGGGGTCCTGATAGGCTTCATACTGGGTATGAAAAGAAGTGGCTAGTGAGAAAGATGATGCATTATTCAAAAATTCTCCTGATTTGGTGACAGTTTCTAGATTGGAACATAGCAAATGTAACTTTTTTAATCAAAAAGGGAAGAAGTCAGAAAACAGGAAACTGTACATCAGTTAGCTTAACCTTTGTCATAGGGAAAATATTAGAAGCTATTATTAAATAGGTTATAGCACAGCAATTAGATAAGTCCAAGGTAATCAGGTTAACATTGGTTTGTGAAGGATAAATCATCTTTAACCGATTCATTGGAGTTCTTTGAAGAGCAACACGTGCTATGGATAATTGGGAACTGGAAAAAAGTACTGCAATTAGATTTATCAAAGATATTTAATACAGTATCACATTAAAGATCATTGCGATAAAAAAATCTCATGACGGAGTAGCGGGCATATAAACATGAATAGAATATTGGTTGGCTGACAGGGAGCAGAGACCAGGAATAAATTAGCCTTTTTTGGGTTGGCAGGAAGTGTTGAGTGGTGTGCCACATGGAACGGTGCTGGGAGCTCAACTGTTTACATTTTGTATAAATTACTTTGCCAACTTTGCTGATGTCGCTACAATAGAAAGGATAGTAAGCTGTGAAGAGGACATAACGAGATTAAAAAAAGATGTTGATAGCTTAAGTCAGTGGGTTAAGATGTAATAAATGGAATATAATGTGGGAAAATATGAAAATATTCATTTTGGCAGGAAGAATAATAAAAACATATCGTGTAAATGCTGAGAAATTGCACATCTCTGAGATGCAGAGGGATCCGGGTGTTCTTGCGCATGAACAGCAAAAGATTTGTATACTGGTACAGTAAGTATTTAGGAAAACCAATAGAACGTTATCATTTATTGCAAATTGAACAAAAGTAGGGAGATTGTGCTTTGTTATACAGTGTATTGGTGGGACTGCATCTGGAGTACTATGTACAGATCTTTTTACTCAAGGAAACATCTAAATGCATTGAAGGCAGTTTAGAGAAGGTCAGCAATATGTTTAAATAATGACTAATGTCACAAATGAGATGTCATCTCCACCTATTTTAGAATCTCTTCCTCAAAGGTGGAAATGTAATTCTTGAATATTTTAAGGCATATATGGATAGATTACTGGTAATCAAGGGAATGAAAACTTGTCAGGGATAGGCAGGAATGTGGATTTGAGGTTACAATCAGATCAGCCATAATCTGCTTGAATGCTGGAGCAGGGTCAAGGGGCTGATGGCCTATTCCTTCTCCATGTTTATATGTTCATATTCATCAAATTCTTATTGTAATTTAGCAATGCTGGTATGTGTTTACTGCTCACATACATCAAATCCTGAACTCCAACAGTTAGGTTTGTTAAATCCTATCTTTAGAAGCAAATGTTAATTAGTGTACATCATCACATTTTCAAGAACACTGCTGAAATGTTATGTGACTGACTGTTGAACAAGAGAGAGAGAAAGTTTCAGAGCCTAAAGCTCAGCAAGGAGTGTGCCTTCGTGGGTGCTATAAATTGCCACAAGTGCAGCTTTGTTGAGGATGTTAAACTAATACACACCCTGAAGCTGTATTTCTGAATGTGCAATTCAACTGCCAATTAAACATGGAGTTCTGTGGATCAGAAGACAAGCTTCTTAAATAGCAGTCAAATTGAGCAGAAAATTCTGCACCATCATGTCAAATTATAATGTGATAAATGTTAATTGGTAGGCATTAAAAATAGCAGCATTTACTGAAAGCAGAACATAACAGTTTCAGATTTATTTAATAAGATTGGATCTATAATTAAGAAGATCTCAATATTACAGCCATGATTTAGTGATTTGAAAGCCCAAGAAAATAAAATAAAATTCAGGACTGACAACTGATGGTCTGGATCTACCAATTGTTAAGTCTGAAATTTGAGCCTCATAAGGAGATAATGCAGGAGGAATTCACAAATCCCAGCAATTGTTGGTATATAGTGGATACCTTATTTAGCCTGAAATGTGAATCTGATTAGATCTTCACATTTTTCCACCTATGATAAGTGTGATAACGAGTCCTGAATTTAGGTCAAAAATTCTGAGAAAATGAAGGCTTTGAATTTACGGATCCCTGCTGGGTGGATTTTCAGTGGGGCATGGAGAAGGGACGCGGGTAAAAGAGAGTGAGTATTCTGCCAGGCTGTAATATGGTTGGCATGGACAAGCAGCCAGGACTGATGAAGGCATTTTTAAACAAATTTTGCATCTGACTTTTGAAATGGGGAGAATGAGCAAGATGTTCTCCCCCTCCATAGTCACAAACAAAAAAACAAATTGCTGGAAAAACTCAGCTGGCTTGGCAGCATCTGTGGACAGAAAGCAAAGTTAACATTTTGGGTGCAGTGACCCTTCTTCAGAACTGATTTTAATTAGGGAAGGAATGGTATATTTGCTGAAGATGGGGTTGTGGGCAGGGTAGTAAACAATAGTGGGAGATGGAGCCCAGAGAGAGAGATAAACATTTGGGTAGACAAAGAAATGGGCAAAGCCAGGGAGAATCTACAGTTGCTGATGGGTACCATTAGTGGCTGACAAGAGGTTGCTTGTGCAATTTATGTGATGACCAGGTCTGGTGTGTGGGAGTTGGGGTGAGCACATGGGATAATGTACTGAGGGCCTATAATTATTGAACTCGATGTTTAGTCCTGAATGTTGCAGGGGCCCCAAGGGGAAAATGAGACGCTGTTCTTCCAGCTTATGCTGAGCAAAACCGAGAGAGAAATGTTGGCCAGAAAACATTATGGTGTTTTGAAATAGCAGGCAACAGGAAGCTCAGGATCATTTTTGCAGAAGAACAATTGCCCAGTCTGCATTTTGTCTCCTCAGTTTAGAAGAGACTACATTGTGAGCAGCAAATACAATAGACTAGATTGAGTGAAATGCAGGTGAATAATTGTTTCACCTGGAAGTTGTGTTTGGGCCTTTGGATAGTGAGGAGGGAGAAAATAAATGGGCAGGTGTTATACCTTCTGTGGTTGCAGGGGAAACTGCCGTGAAGCTGTGGAGACAAATTGGGAGTGCAGGAAGAGCGGATCAAGATGTCCTGGAGGGAACAGCCCCTCAGGAAGGCTGACAAGGGAGCAGAGGGGCATATGTGGTGGCATCCCACTAGAGATGGCCAAAATGGTAGTTAATAGTCCTTTGGATGTGGATGCTAGTAGGGTGATAAGTGAGGACCTGGGGACCATATTGTTGTTGTAGGAGGGAATAGAGAGGGTGAGGGCAGAAGTGGGGGAAATGCGTTGGACCCAGCTGAGAATCCTGTCAATCACGATAGTGGAGAGTCCTAGGTGGGAGGAGAAGGTAGCCATTTTGGAGCTCTCCCTTACAGAAGGTCGCATCATGAGAACTGATGCGGCAGAGACGCAGAGAAACTGAGAGAATGGAATAGAATCTTTACAGGAAGCAAGGTATGAGGATGGATATTTGAGGTAACTGATGGACTTGGTGAGTTTGTACTGGATATTAGTGGCCGTCTATTGCCAGAAATGGAAACAGATATATCGAGGAAGGGAAGGGAGAAGTCAGAGATAAACCAGGTGAAGGCGAGAGCGGGGTGGAAATGAAAGGCAAAATTGATAAACTTTTCCAATTCTGGATGAGAGAGGGAAGCAGCACTATAGAGTATCATAGACCCCACTATAGATTTCACTTTAGGTTTTAGGGGATGTGCCCACATTAGGATGATTATGCACCAAAACACAAAATGTTGTGATTCTTCTATCTGCAATAGAGTAGTGTTCCTCATTGGATTCAAATGGTTGAATTCAGTTATTGCACTATTTATCTGTGAAAGAGCTGGAAGTCAACTGTGACCCGATCCAAAGCACACTTGGCTCCACATCACAAGCTTCTTGTTTCAAGCTATTATCCAGGGCTTTAGTGAAAAGGTCAAGGCAAGCATTCCAGGCTGGACTGAGACAGAATCATACTGTCTGAAGTGTTGTCCTTTGGGTGAAAATCCAATACTCCATTTGCTTCTTCAGATGGATATAACAGGCCCAAGTCATTTTCCTGAAGGATTGAGGGGATAAATCTCTGATGCCCTGATGAATATTTATGCTTCAGTCTAAAATTCTGAAAAACAAACTTTCTGGTCATTTTCACACTGGTGTTTAAGAGAGTTTGCTGAATTACAAATGGCTACTTTTGGACTTTGCATTTTTGAATCTCAATATTTCCCATATTATAACAGTGAAAAGTGAAAAATAAACATTTTATCAGATCTGTCACCATTTCGAAGTCTCTTGTTTATGCTTTTCCTTTATTTTATGAAAAATTCAGTGAATCTTACATTAAAGATTTTTATAAACAATTCCTGTAGAAAAATATTTCTGTAGCCCTTGACTGTGACTCCACTAGATGGTCTTTTTTATACAAATTACAAGGTTAAATTTGTTATATCCCAAATCATATCTGCAGGGAGTTTAAATTGATCATTTCCCCATAAGTTACTGAATAGTCTTTCAAAGTAAAATTACTTTATTTTCTCAGTAATTGAAGTTTTGAATATTCAAAGTCTGAGTTCATTCATATGTATGGTTATGAAAATATTATGTAGTGCTCAGCTTTTGTCAAAAGTACTGGCTCACACATGCTGATCTCAAATTTAAACCATACTCCTCCCATATCAGAGGCATGAATTGAATAGATGAAGGTTCGATATGACAAGTGAAGTGGGTCTGGCTCTTTTGTGGAAGTCCATAGTGGATGCTGGATGCACTTGAAAGACACTTTTTAACATTTAAATAGGAATTCAATACTTGTCAATTTGGGACAACACAGTGTGGAACTGGAAGAACACAGCAAGACAGGCAGCATCAGAGGAGCAGGAAAGTTGGCGTTTTGAGTCGGGACCCTTCTTCATAAATTTAGACTTTTTCAGTAAGACACAATAGCAATCTAACCGTACCAACATGCCATGTAGAAAAGATCATCCATTCCAAACAGGTTAGTGGGGACTTTGACTGAGAAGGTTACTCATTAACATAAGAGGTTTTGTAAGCTATTTTCTGTTTAAAATCCAAATTCTGACTTTGACTAACAACTGTGGCCACTGGACTGCTTTGTTCTGCCTTGAAAGTATATTTTTGCTGTGCGGAATGGTTTGTCTTTGAGGCTGGAGAAGGAGACAGAACAGCGAAAAAGTTCAAAGAAGGTAGGCACAGCAGGAAAAAAGCAAGAAGTGAAGGTCTGACCCAGAAATGTTGTTCAGGGGGCAATTCTCCTACTTTAATTGAACTGAAGAGCAAGGTTTGAACAGTTCTGTTTCACCAAGGTGCATCTCATTGGGATATGTCACCTGTTGCAGACACTATTGTAGATAAAATCAGGGAAGGACAGACCTGCTTATGATCCTTTGCACAGCAGGCTCCTTCCAGCCTTCAGATGGTAACACCAACAGCATTGCCTAGTTTTGCTGTGCACTGTAGTATAAATAAGATGGTACATCAAGAAAAATACCTGCACCATATTCATCTTTTGCAGAACAAGTAAGACAGACTTGCCGAGAGTCTAAAGTGCTGGTGACAACTGTTACGTTGCCTTCAGTGCTTCCCACAGCTGTTCAGCATTGTTTTCAGATGAACAAGATGCAAACAACACGGACGTCAAGGTGGGTCATGGCCACATATCATGGAATTTTGTTCCTGGTTTTCCTGGCAGCTGTCGTGGTGCATTCATCTTGCATCAATTCTCTGCTACTTAAAGCCGATGATTGCTGAAGGATTAGGAGCAGCTTGAAGGACTGGGAAATCCTATGGGGGCAAAGTGAGAGACTGGCCATTGGGCAATATGTGGAAATATGTAACTAGGAGCCAAAATAACTTGGAAGGATTTTGAAAAAAATGATTATTATCAGTAAATAATTTTAATAATGGCAAAATAAAAGAAAAACGTTACCAAACCAGTAAACAAAGGCAAGTATGTTGGTTAGATAAAGCAGCACTATTGTTTTGAAGACAAAGGCCTGGACCTTTTAAAGTATTGCAGCAGAAAATTTGAACACTTAAAGCTTTTTGATCTTATTGAAATAAATATTGTGCAATTGACAGCAGAAGTAAGAACTGTCAATCAGAAAACGTTGGCTTGGAGCTCAGCTGTTTCAAAGGCCTAATGGATTTCTGCATCTTCGGCCAGGAATGTTTAACTTGTCCTTTACAGCACATGACCATTTAATTCATTTGTTTAATAGAGTCACAGAGCCATACAGCACAGAAGCAGACCCTTCAGTCCAACCAGTCCACATTAGCCACGTTCCCAAACTAAACTAGTCCCACTTGACTTGTTCCATATCTCTCTAAACCTTTCCTATTCATGAACTTATCCAAATGTATTTAAATGTTGTACTGTACCTGCATCCACCAATTTCTCTGACAGTTCATTGCACACATGAACCATTCTCCATGTAAAAAAGTTACCCCTTGTGTCCTTTTTAAAATCATTCTCCTCTCAACTTAAACATTGCTCCTTAGTTTTGAACTCCCCCACCCTCGGGAAAAGACCTTTGTCATTTACCTTATCTATGCCTCTCATGATTTAATAAACCTCAATAAGATCACTCTCAACCTCCTATGTTCAAGTGAAACAAGTCCTAGTCTTTCCAGAGATAAAAGGTACTGCAGATGCTGGAGAATCCGAGATAACAAGCATGGGGCTGGATGAACACAGCAGGTCAAGCAGCATCATAGGAGCAGGAAAACTTGACGTTTCGGGCCTAAACCCTTCATCAGAAGGGTTTTCTGATGAAG
>JAHRHZ010000052.1:7569366-7597267 GCA_024137785.1 Ginglymostoma cirratum | reverse complement strand
TTCATCAGAAAACCCTTCTGATGAAGGGTTTAGGCCCGAAACGTCAAGTTTTCCTGCTCCTATGATGCTGCTTGACCTGCTGTGTTCATCCAGCCCCATGCTTGTTATCCCCTAGTCTTTCCAGTCTATTTTTTATATCTCAAATCCTTCCTGCCCTGCAACATCCTGGTAAATCTTTTCTCAATCTTCTCCAGTTTAATAATTTTCTTCATATGACAGGGCAATCAAAACTGCACATGGTACTCTAGAAAAGGACTTGCTAACATCCTATACAACCTCAACATAATGTCCCAACTCCAATACTCAAAGACAAAAACAGAATTGCTGGAAAAGCTCAGCAGCACTGGCAGCGTCTGTGAAGAAAAATCAGAGTTAACCTCTTGGGTCTGGTGACCCTTCCTCAGAACAGAGCATCCGCAGTTCTTTTGGTTTCCATACTCAAAGGTCTGAGCAATGATGGCAAGCATACTAAATGCCTTCTTAACCACCCTGTCTAAATACGATGCAAATTTCAAAGAATTATGTGCCTGAACCCCTAGGACTGTCTGTTCTACACTACCACCCAGGCCCTACCATTAATTGTATAAGTTGTGCCCTTGTTGTTACCATCAAAATGCAATACCTCACATTTATTCAAATTAAGCTCCATCTGCCACTCCTCAGCCCATTGGTCCAATTGTTCAACATCTCTTTGTAATCTTACATAACTTTCTTCACTGATCAAGATATCACCAATTTTGGCGTCATCTGCAAACTTACTAACTTTCCTCTAACTTATTTGAAACTAACATGGTTCCCGATGCTGGATATCTCTAAATTCCCTGATCATTTGAAACTTTGTCATTGTGCATTTACAGCCACACCTGGAACTATGCCCTTGGGAACATATGGTAATTTTATAATAACTGGAGGATTAATGGCAGGCTTGAAATGAAAAAGATAAATCTTTTAGATATGAAGAGGATTTATTTAACAAATTAATCTAATATAAATAATAATTAAGTGCACTGGGATTTCGATTTTTCAGCTGCAGACTACAGAGGAACATTATAAACACAGAGAGATAGCTAAGAAGGCATTTGCTAAATTAAGCAAAATATGATTGAAAGACTGAGTATATTATTACAAAGGGACTTGCAAGTATACATGATACCACTGATTAAAAGCATTAATATTTTCTAGTAAATAGTACCGTACTTGGAGACCCTTTCCCATGTGGAAGATAGTCAGCATAAACATAAATGATCACAGTACGGGTTATATTTCAGTGACAGTGAGGTCATTCTTTTGAAATAAACAAATCTACAAACTGATGAAGTAATATTTCAAGCTGAGCCTTGGGCAGACAACTGTTCTTGCTGTTCTCAATGTTCAAAACAAAGATCTAACTGAATTCTAAGCACAAACATTTACAAAAATATGCAACCTTTCAAAGTGAAGCAAAATAGGAAGGCTTGATGTTGCCAAGGGAACTAGTGCATCAAAGAAAATAGTAATGTTGTGGAACTATTTTGAGTTTTCAGAGTCAGTTTTTTTACACTAAGCTATGCTAACTACCCCAAATAATTCTTTTATTTTCTAAACGCGAGTAACTCCTATCCCTAAGAATGTTCTCCACTAACTTTCCTAGCACTGATATAAGGCTCATGGGTCAAAATTTCCTAGATTATTTTTATTGCCCTTCTTAAACAAAGGAACAACATTAGCTATTCTCTAAACTTCAGGGAGTTTACCCGTGGCTAAAGAGGATACAAAGATCTCAGTTAATGCTCCAGCAATCTCCTCCCTTGCCTCCCTCAATATCCTGGGATAGATCTCATCAGGCCGTGAGGACTTCTCTACAATCAATGCTTTTCAAGACACCCAAAAGTTCCTCCTTTTTAAAATGTCCTAGAATATTAATATACTCATTCCTAAACTTACCATCAACTATGTTATTTTCCTTGTGAAGACCAATGCAAAGTACTCATTAAGGACTTCATCCAGTTCCTCTGGCTCCATGTATAAATTCCCTCCTTTGTGCTGAGTGGACCTACCCTTTCCCTAGCTGCCCTTTTGCTCCTAATATATGTATAAAATGCTTTGGGATTCTCCTTAATCCTACTTGCCAATAGCCTTGTCTGATTTTCTAAATCCTAAAATGCTTCCATTTTCTTTTTGACTAAATTTTCAACATTTCTTGTATTCTAGGTCCCCAAATCTTGCCATCGTTATCTTTCACCCTCACAAGAACATGCTGGCCCTAAACTCTGATCAACTTGCCTTTGAAAGACTCCTACATGGCAGATGTGGATTTACCCTCAAACAGCCACCTCCAAACTAAGTTCTCTAGTTCTTGCCTAATACTATTGTAATTGGCATTACCCCAATGTAGAATTTTTATTGAAGGGCCTGTCTATCCTTATCCATAATCATCTTAAAACTTACAGAATTATGATCATTGTTCCCAAAGTGCTCCCTCACTGAAACTTCAATTACTTGGCCAGGTTCATTCTCCAATACAAGGTCTAGTATGACCCATTTCCTAGTTGGACTTTCTACATATTGTTTCAAGAAACCCTTTTGTATTGCGCCTAACAAATTGAGTCCCATCTAAGCCCCTGGCACAAAGGATACCCAGTCAATATTGGGAAAGTTACATCACCCACTACAATAACCCAGCTGTTGTTACATCTTTCCATGATTGGCGTACATTTCTGTTCCTCTATCTCCTGCTAGTTATTGGGAGGCTTACAGTGTAACCCCATCAAAGTGAAAGCATCTTTCTTACTCCTGAGTTCTATCCATATGTTCTTGCTGGATGATCCCTCCAAGATGTCCTGTCTTTGTGACATTCGCCTTAATCAGTACTGCAACTCCCCTATCACTTCTGTATCCCTCTCTATCTATCCTGAAACATCTAAACCCAGGAATGGTGAGCTGCCAGTCCTGCCCTTCTCTCAGCCAAGTTTCTGGAGCTACAGCATTGTAGTTCCATGGACTAATCCAGGCTCTAAGCTCATCTGCCTTACTTGTTATACTTAATGCATTAAAATAAATACGCTTCAGACTGCTAGCCTTGCCTGCTCTTCCTATTAGATTTACATTACTCCCACCAACCCTGGAAGTTGGATGTGTAACACTTAAAGTGATATGAATAGGGATGCTTCATGCAGCTGAAAACAGGCTCAGCTTGACGTTATTGATAGTGAGCATTAACTGGACTCATGTAATCCGTAACAGCTCATGTACCGAGTCAGAGTTAGAGGCTGTCTGATATGACAAACCATCCGCTCTGCATGCTTCAGGTGCACATCTGCTTGTGCCATAACAGACAGAGTATACTGCATTGAATGGAGCATAAAAACATGAAAAACAGGGGTAGGAACTCACTATTTGGCCATTAGATCCATTCCAGCATTCAACGATATCATGGCAGATCTAATTTTGGCCTCAACTCCACAGTGCTGTCTGTTCCAAAAAGATCTTGACTCCTATATTGTGAAAGTGGCCTGAAATCACTTGAGGGAAATGGTGGGATAGTGTCAATACCAGTGGATAATTAATTAAGGTGCCCGGGCTATTACCTGGGGACATGGGTTGGAATTCCACCAATGGAGCTGGTGGAGATTCAATTGAATTGAAAGCTAGAGTTGAACCTTACCAGAAATTGGCTGAGCATTATTTTGAATGGTTACTTACTAAGAAGCCTAGCAAATTTTCTCACACCAGCTTCTCAAATTCTTATTACCTTTGCACCATACCATTATGGCACCCTGCTCATCCAGTTTTCCCATATGCTATTGCAGAAATACTCAGTAATAGGATTCCTGGTGCTAGCCCATAGTTAAAAGGCCATTGTGCAACCAGTGAAGTGCTATCAATCCAGACCTGACCTATATAGTTCATGTTGCTTGCCACAGACATGGCAGACAAGGAGAAATTGATGCCCTGCTTCATGGACAGGGTCCTGGATGACACAATAGACAGGGTGGTGCAGAGGAGTGCTGTTGCATTACCCCAGGATCGGCAGAGAGGCTGTGACATGAAACTCTGCCAGCTTTGCCTGAAGTTGCTATCCAGTTTGGTGCAGTTTACACAGTCCATGGAAATGAGCAACAAAGTAGAAAGATGAGGATTTTCTCCACTCTACCAGGATAAGTGGCACTATCTACTCTCTGCTATCTCACACTTACTCCATCTCTGCTTCTGCACTCACTACCCACCAAGGTGCATGCTCTACCGCTTTCACTGTTACACGCAGCATCTTTCCTAACAGTACATGGCCTCTGTGTTGCCTACATTCACTCAGGACATCTCACCATGTTCCTCCACCTGACCTAGGACTAACAACAGTGCTAGCTACTTTCGTCTCACTCACTCATTCTGTCCCTTTGACACATTCCAGTAGTAAAATACCCATAAACAAGTGGAGAGAGCCAAGATGGATGATAGGGTGCCTGGCATTTGGGTCTCACACCTCTGATGAGAGGATGTTGGCTCTGGCTGCCAGGGTATGGCAACGCCAGAAGCTCCAAGTCCCAGCAAATGAATAAGAAGCATTGCCCATTACTGTGCTACTCTCCATTGCCTGCACTGTAAATCTACACTTAACATGCCTGAAATTCTACCCCTTGTTCGTGACACAATATCTCTTTGTATAGGCATCGGTGGCATAAGCATGGTCTCGCTGACCAAGAGGCTGATTCCACCACACATTTTCTTCCCAATCTCTAAGGAAGGAAGCATGAACACTTTAGCAACTGCATTGGCAAGGCTGTCTCCTGCACCCTTTACCAGCTCAGATACAAAAACCCCGGAAGGTACATTAGCTACTTTAGACTCCCAAGCACCTGCTGGTGAGCACATCTTTGTCATATCTCTGCAGCTAGCCGAAGCAGAAATGCCCAGGTCACTGGCACTCAGAGGACTTTCGAGACCAGGAACTTGGTCAGACCCAGGAGAGAACAGTTCAGAACTGCATTAATGTGCGCAAGCTGTCACAAAGTTTGTTCAGAGTATTAGACAAACTGACATAAAAGATGCAGGACTGCACCAAAGACTTTGGGACGCAGCTGCCTCTGGTGTCTGGCTACCTCCATGGACAGTTTGGTGGCTGTCATGGAGAACCAGACCCTGCACTGTCAGAGTCTGCTGAGTATACATGTAGACCTGCACCCCATTGTTCTAGCCATTGATGCTAAACACTTTTCGACAAGGCAACAAGGGGCCAGGGAACCTTGATCTCGCTCTAGGTGCCCTTCACAAGGAGACAGTGTAGTGTTAGTGTCCATCAGGAGGTGGAACTACACTCAGCAACCTCCCCCCGCCTCCCCCCTCCCCCAGCACAGCCCAGAGATAGCTGGGCTTTTCATATCCATTTTATCTGCCACTTTCAGCCCTGTGGGAATTCAAGCTGCGAAGTGGGTAGCTCTCTCTGGGCAAGAAACACTTAACATATCTGGGGTTTTGAGCTACAAATGCCCCTTAGGTCACCTGACTAGATCTCAAAGGCCAATGGACTACACTTTTGGGCTGGTTCCCTCGATGCCCGAGTATGTCTAGATGAAAAGGAAAGAAGACGACATTCTAAGAGTACATAGTCAGTATTGGTGACAATTCATTGCAAGTACATTATTGCAGTTGTTGATGTCTGTCAACTTCTTATTAGCAGTTGTGTGAGTGAATGTCTGTCTCATCAGGGCTAATTGTGACACACTGTCAGACTGTAGAACTGCAGATACACTGACTGATGCTGACTGACCATGCCCAAGCCCCTGGATTGATGTCAGACTTTGCCTTTGACATACTGTACCAGGACTCCTGACTGAAGGGTGCTGCCCTCATATTGACTGAGGACTTTGAGACATAGCCATTTCATAGAATTCCTACAGTGTGGAAGTAGACTATTTGGTCCATTGAGTCCACACCAAGCCACCAAATCGCATCCCATTCAGACCCACCCCATCCCTGTAACCCTACATTTCCCATGGCTAATCCATCTGGCCTACACATCTTCGGACCACCTGGAGGAAACCCATGCAGACACAGAGAGAATGTGTATACTTCACACAGACAATCATCCAAATATGGAATTGAACCCTGGTCCCTGGCACTCTGAGGCAGCAGTACTAAACACTAAGCCATCATGCCACCCAAAGCATTTGGTGCATGGTAAATGTGTATTTGGTTAATGCACATGCAGTGTGCTTGCCACCTACATAGGTGTTACATGGTGCAGGTGTGAACTGATATAGCATGGTGCCATACAGCAGCATGTCCATCTCTTTGAATAATTACTACTGGCAAGCATGACAAGTTGGCTGGCTTTGTATGTGCACTAAAAGGCAAGTCAAGACAGAAGTACCTCAAGTCTTTGATCTCTTGCTGAAGGAGCAAAGTGAACTAAGGCAAAACTAGGCAAGGTGGAGATGCTGAGTGCATCCAAATAGGTAAAAAGTTAGTAAGCACTAAGACAGTGAGTCAGCAGTCCTGACATGCACCCTGGTCCAATCCATGAGCTGAGTGCCTGTCCCTTAGCACAAAGTGTCCTGGCAGAAATATTCTAATGACAAGTGCCAATGTGCTCCAAATTACAACATTACAACATTTAAATACAAAACGGGTTTGCAAGTGGATTGAGGATGTGACCATGAAACTGTTATTAATTACCATAAAAATTCATTTGATTCACTAATATTTTTTCGGGGAGAAAATGTGTTATCCTTACACAGTTTGACCCACATCAGTGTAGCTGACTCTTAACTGGTGTCTGAAATGACCAAGCAAACCATTCAGTTCAAAGGCAATAAGGATGGGCAACAGGTGCTAGATTCAGAGATAGTAAGAACTGCAGATGCTGGAGTCAGAGAACACAGTGTGGAGCTGGAGGAACACAGCAGGCCAGGCAACAGTGACATTTCGGGTCGGGACCCTTCTTCAGAAACAGATGCTAAACTCATCTGCAAAGGCCTACATTACATGAAAGAATTAAAAACAAAGCCTATCAGTTATTATTACTCTGAGTTTTGGGCTTCATAGCATTGAGATCAGCGATTCTATTGAACTACATTTCTTGACTTCCAGCTCTAATTACAATTGTCCAAAATCTCCCCATATGTTTTAGGGTTACTTGATCCCAATCCTGAGCTTGACTATATTTCATAGCTGGGCTATTAACTGTGTGACTTCATCCATTTAACTAGGGTGGTTCTGGAATGTCCTTACAATCTTGTTTTTTCTCCCCGTTAACAATGATTTTAACTTGATTTTCTTTCTAATCCCTGCATCGACTTTTATGAGTGGGCAGTTTGACATTTTTGCACATTTTGCAATAAATAATTCTATAATTTTCTTCAATGCACAACTCAGTACTTGACTACCTTATCATTGTACTTTCATTTTTCGTCTCCACAATCAATATCATCTTCCTTACTGTGATGTGGAGATGTTGGTGTCGGACTGGGGTGGACAAAGTCAGAAGTCACACGACATCAGGTTATAGTCCAACAGGTTTATTTGAATTACAAACTTTCAAAGTGCTGCTCGTTCGCAAGGTAGAGACCACCAGACTCCACCTGACGAAGGAGCAGCATTCCGAAAGCTTATGATTCCAAATAAACTTGCTGGACTATAACCTGGTGTCATGTGACTTCTGACATCTCCCTTAGCAGCTACATCCAAATGGTATTGGTTTTGTTGTGATTGTGAGGACTATTGGGATAAAGGCAGGGCAAACTTTATGTCCCATCTGTTCATGTTTTTATTGTTTCCCAGATAAAGGTTATAACACCAGGGCAGTTACAGTAATCAGCCTGATATGCTTTCAAGTAAAGGATAGGGCTTAGTGTCCTTCCTCCCTTAATTTTTGCACTACCTGCTGAAGCCCACCACAGAACGTATTACAATACAATTTCCAAATTTTGTGAAAGAAGGATCGATGCTGGGCCCACCACTTCTTGTCATTTATATAAATGATTTAGCCATGAATATAGGAGGTATGGTTAGTAAGTTTGCAGATGACACCAAGATTGGTGGTGTAGTGGACAGCGAAAAAGGTTATCTCAGAGTACAAGAGGACCTTGATCAGATGGGCAAATGGGCTGAGGAGTGACAGATGCAGTTTAATTTAGATAAATATGAGGTGTTGCATCTTGGTAAAGCAAATCAGGGTAGGACTTATACACTTAATGGTAAGGTCATGCTGAACAAAGAGACCTTGGGGTGCAGGTTCATTGTTCATTGGAAGTGAAATAGCAAGTAAGCAAGGTAGTGAAGAAGGCATTTGGTATTCTTGCCTTTACTAGTCAGTGCCTTGAGTATAGGAGTTGAAGATCACATTGTGGCTGTACAGGACATTGCTTAGGCCACTTTTGGAATACTGTGTTTAATTCCAGTCCCCTGCCATAGAAAACGTGTTATGAAACTTGACAGGATTCAGAAAAGATTTACAAGGATGTTACCAATGTTGGAGAGTTTGTGCTATAGGTAGAGGCTGAATAAACTGGGGCTATTTTCCCTGGACCATTGAGGCTGAGGGGTGACTTTACAGAGGTTTATAAAGTCATGAGGGCAATGGACAGGGTGCATAGCCCAGGTCTTTACCCTGGGGTAGGGAAGTCCAAAACTAGACGGCATAGGTTTAAGGTGAAAGGGAAAAGATTTGAAAGGGAATTAAGGGGCAACTATTTTATGCAGAGGGTGAACTGTCAGAGGAGGTGGTGGACGCAGGTATAATTACATTTAAAAGGCACCTGAATGGCCACATGAATAGGAATGGTTTAGAGGGGTAAGGCTGGCAAATAGGACTAGATTAATTTAGGATATCTGGTTGACATGTTTGAGTTGGACCGGAGGGTCGGTTTCTATGCTGGACATAGACATAGAACTTAGAATATAGAACAGTACAGCACAGTACAGGCCTTTCGGCCCAAGATGTTGTGCTGACCTATTAACCTACTAAGATCTATCTACCCTGCATACCCTACATTTTACTATCCTCCATGTGCCTATCCAAGAGTTGCTTAAAAGTCTCTAAAGTATCTGACTCCACTACCACTGCCGGCAGCGCATTCCACACGCCCACCACTCTCTGTGTGAAGAACCTACCTCTGTTATCTCCCCCATACCTTCCTCCAATCACCTTAAAATTATGCCCCCTTGTAATAGTCATTTCCGCCCTGGGAAAAAGTCTCTGACTATCCACTCTATCTGTTCCTGTCATCATCTTTTATACCTCTATCAAGTTACCTCTCATCCTTCTTCACTTCAATGAAAAAAAGGCCTAGCTCCTTCAACCTTTCCTCATAGGACCTGCCCTCCAGTCCAGGCAGCATCCTGGTAAATCTCCTCTGCACCATCTCTAAAGCTTCCACATCTTTCCTATAACGAGGTGACCAGAACGGAAGACAATATTCTGAGAATGGTCTAACCAGCATAACATCTCTATGACTTTATGATACAGCCATAATGAAGGGTCATACATTTTAAAAGGTTACCTTCTTATGAATGAGGGCTTTCTTTGAAATGGATAATTTTTCTAACAGTTGAATTGTTCACATTGAGTGGTCATTGTATTCTGAGTGAGGAAAACGTACCTCACCTTGGAACCAAAATGTAACTGCTGATGAGAAGGATTCATCCCTAAAGTCACAAAGTATACAACAGGATTAGACGTTCTTTCACCAACTTTTTCTTGAAAGCTAGTGCTTGATAAGATTTCCTTGTGCTGATAGCCCTAACCCACAGTTAACTTTTTTTTTTGCCAAAAACAACCAAACCTAAAACTCATTTATAAAAAGACACACAGTCGAGCGAAATATATTTTAAAAAAAACACCACGGGAGTTTACAGCTTGCTGCTTCCGTGTTACCTTTCTTAGAAATCAAAGGAGGCTGAATTTTACCTGGAAACCAGCAGTAATACAACTTTATTTGGAAAATATAGAAGGACAAATTTACTTCAAGTTGGAGTACCACCCTCAGATGCAATAAATTAGTTTTACAACCTCAAAAGCAGTGTAAGCATTGAATTTTTGAAGCAGTTGATATTTAGATTCACTTAATTCCTTTGAGCATCTCTTAAGGTGAGGAAAAGACAATGATATACTCTCCTTAATTTGTACCTTATTAAATGTTATAGTCATCTATTAACTCAGAAATTAAAGGAATTGTCACTTTAATAATTGATGGATACCTTACTTAAATATTTTACTAAAACAATATTTGGAATTAAAACTTGGATTCTCTATTCTCTATGTTTCCTGGAATTTTACAAATTACGATGAATTATTACTCCAAATTGTCAACTGCAAATTGTCTCTGACTTTTGTACACTATTTAGTGGAGAAATATGTTATTGTGGAGCAATTCCCAACCATCACAATGTCCAGAATGTAATAAGCTGAAACTTGTTTAAAGAAAGGTTATCTGATGGATGTTCATATGTTCATGTGGTTCCTTTCCTTTAGGGGGAGTGGGATCAGACATTCAGATCCATTTAGTACAATTTAAAAACCTGTACTTCTTAGCATTATGTTCAGGATGATCACTTAAGAAGTACACAGATTGGTCCTAAAAAGGCACTTGGATTATACCCAACCACAATTTCTAGACCTTATTTAAAATCATTCACTGGTAATGGACAAGGCTGGCATTTTATTGCTTGTTCCTTTGCCGCTTTAATGCTAATCACACCTCTTCAGCAGCTGCTGCAACAGCCCCCCTGTCAACTTTACTGTTTACGGCTCCTGTAAGGTGCGTTCCCTATTGTTGCTGTTGATCCTACCAATGGACACCCTTGGGTATAGATGGGGCCAGAGCAGTGTCATACTGGGTTACTGGTGTTTGGAAGAGGATCCTCGCAAGTATCTTATATCAGTTCTAACTGGATTTTGTCAAGTGTGGAAAGCTTGCCTTGTTAACCCTTACAGGTAGTGCACAAGTTATAGCTGCGAAAACCAAACTTCTGATGTTCACTGGTTCACTCCAAAAAATGCTACATTTATCTTTCTAGTATCAGAATACACTCAGAACAGGCCAATTTGTAGATTACTGAAGCGAAATGGCCAGAAATGATATCAAAGAAGCCAGTATGAAAATGGAGCAGAGGAAAGACTTATTAGCACACTATATTTTCAGTACCTGTCATAACAAACTACTACAAGGGATCTGTAAGTAGACATTGGAATGCCTAAATTTACTGGAAATTCCAAACTGTAAGAATTTCAACAAACATTTATGTGTTAGAATTTTGGAATAGTTTCACGTACTGTTAGAATAATTTTAGTCCAATTTGATTGGCTACATTAACATACTTTTAAACATAAATGTTCCTTGGAATAAACTATTTTTAGGTACATAACAAAATCAAATTGCTGGCAAAACTCAGCAGGTCTGGCAAGATCTGTGTGGAGAAAGTAGAGTTAACATTTCGAGTCCAGTGATTCTTCATCAGAACTGATAATAGGTAGGATAAAGAGGTACGAAAATAGCATTTGCTGGAAAATCGCAGCAGGTCTAACAGTATCTGTGGAGAGAAATCAGAGTTAATGTTTCAGGTTCAGTGAGCTTTCTTAAGAAAAGAAAAAGAAGGGTCACTGGACCCAAAACGTTAACTGTGATTTCTCTCCACAGATGTTGCCAGAGCTGCTGAAATTTTCCAGCAATTTCTGATTTGGTTTCAGATTTCCATTATCCACAGTTCTTTGTTTTCTTCATTTAGGAAAATGTGGCATTTTCCTAAGGAGTGGGTGGGAGGAGAGGTGAGAGGATAGGTAGAGGCAGAGACAACAGAGAAATATCAAAGGGGTAGGCAAATGAGGGGGCTATTGTTAGGAAGCTAGTACAGTAGGGAAGCAGAATAAGTGATAGTGAGAGCGGGAGAGTAGGAGAGAATGGGTAGGTTGCGCTGAAAGCAACTCATGTAATGTGGTAATAGTCCTGAAAGTGGGTTGGCTGTGCTCAAGGCAAACCCATATCACGACAGGACCATGTGTGAGAGTGGTGGGGGTAGGTTAAGAAAACATGGAAGGACAGCATCAGTATATAAAGAATTTTTCTAGCTGTTATCAGTTCTGATGAAGTGTCACCAAATTCAAAGAAGTTAACTCTACTTCGTTACCACAGATGCTGCTAGATCTGTTGAATTTTCCCAGTAATTTCTGTTTTTGTTTCCGATCTCCACCATCCACAGTTCTTTGTTTTGTTTTATTTTAATTCTTGGATTAATGTTAGATAGGTATTCTGTCACTGCTATCTTTCTTCATCTCTTAGAGTAACCAAGAGAATAAGGTGGCATCTTGTACCACACCTTGTATAACCCATCAGTGAAAAGATATATCACTCCCACCTCTGTTGCTAAGCACTCAACTTAAACTATCAAAGTTAAGTTTCAGATCATAAAATGATGTAGGTTTATTTATAGAAATTATTCCTTGTGGTAATCTTGAATGAAAGATAATGTGGGATGGCCTTCATTAAAATTGTGATATTAGCTGCTGGTCTTCGAAAATGTTTATAGAATACCCCTTTATCTGGTGCTTTAATGGACAGATTTAAGATGGTAAAAATTTGCAATTGATATTGCCAGAAGTAAGCTCATGGCTTAAATATTTTACTCCACAGGCAATCTCATTATGCTTCCATTTTATGTTAGTGCCTGTAGGCTTCTCGTCGATTGGCTCTGTCGATTTTCAGACATTGCAATTGTAAGAGAGTATAAAGGTCGAGGGAAGAATTCACACAAATGCCAGAGAACAGGTAAAGTGAAAGATTAATATAATGTCTTTAATCCAACCAATTAATCATGTCCAAAATAAAATTTATCAAAGGAACAGTGTTAATGGTCTGAATATTAACTCTGAAAGCTTACTCTAAAAGAAAAAAAACATAAATTGAATAAATAAAATGCAAATTGGAAACTTCTCAACAGAATTCTAAACATAATTGGTACCTGATTAAATTTCCTACAGAGCTTACCCTCTAGGCATTCGTCTGCATGACTGATGCCTAGGGGTCTTTGCAAGATTGATAGCAGACCTTGATATCCTGAAGCTACAAACTTTATGGGTCAGAACTCTCACTGATCTGTAGCTAAAGGTCAGAGATAAATTGATAAGCTGCATCCAAGGAGAAAAAAAGTCCTGATTAGATCCATTATAATTCACTTTGAAAGGGTCTGGATTTAAGCTGCCTGAAGGTGTTTTTTGCTGGAACAGTGAAATTTGTTCTTTTTCTTCTGTGCGTGGGTGGTTTAAAAGTCTTTCTCTAAATACAGGATTGTTTACACAATCCCACATATTGGGAAGAAAAGGATTCTTTCTCTCAAGTTGTTATTAAGATTCAAGTAACAGGCATTCTGAGTGATAGAGGCACCAAGTTACTGCTGGTCTGATCATTGTACAGCATGTTCATTTTAATTCCTTGGCTGGCTGTAACCTGTCCAGTGTCAACATTTTGGGTATTGAACCGCAAAACATGAGATTTGTGAGAGATTACCATTTCTCACATACGGCTGAAGATTCTTGTTAAGGCCATGGCCCAACAGACCATGGCTTTCCATTTCTAGTCTGCAATGACTTTGGATGCTTTTCTATCTTTAGTCATTTTCCTGAGTCCTATTCCACCAACTCCTGCATCTATGGCTTCACCTCCTAAAGTGTGGACATTAGGAGTGGCACGGTGGCTCAGTGGTTAGCACTGCTGCTTCAAAGTAATGGGATCTGTCTGTGTGGAGTGTGCACATTCTCCCTGTGTCTGCCTGGGTTTCCAACGAGTATTCTGGTTCCCTCCCACTGTACAAAGATGTGCGGGCTAGGTGGATTAACCATGGGAAATGCAGAGACAGGAGGTGTGGGCCTGGATGGAATCCTCTTCAGAGGGTCAGTATGGGCTGAATAGCCTGCTTCCACACTGAGGGATTCTATGATCAGCAGTTGCCATGAAAGAAAGAAATACAACACCCTATCTGGAAAGCTCAGATTTTATTTACAAAGATCTACAATGTTGTCAATAATGTTGTCAACTTTGAATATATCAGAGAGGGAGAAGCAGTGGTAGCTACAGTTGATGGAAACAGACAATATTTTCTTGAAAACACAGCAGAATAATTCTCAGAAAACCTGTTACAATTTTTGAGCAAAGTCTTAGCATTGACCGATTCACGATAGTGAAACTGAAATGTAATTTACTCTTGATGCAACAAGTCCATGTGTTTTTTTCATATGAAACTTGACATTTTCTTCTTGAAGTCAGAACATTGTAGTATTGAGCCCCTCTCCAGAGACTCAAACACAGGATCCAGGTTGACATTTCATTGCAGCACTGAGAGGTTATTGAACTATCAGGGATGTCATCTTTAGAATGAGACATTAAGCCAGCATTGAAAAGTTGACGTAAAAAGTTCTGGTCAAAAAAGAAGAGGGGATTTCTTCCCAGTATCCTGGCCAATGTTTATCCCTTAACCAATTTCACAGGAACATATTTTCAAGCCATTAATCCATTAATCTAAAATATTGTGTGTGATCTCTTTCTCCCGCTGTACTCCTGAGATTGTGTAGAACACTACGTAGATGTAATTGATCTTTTTCTTTATTTATTCTCTAAATCTGTATAAAATTTTAGTTCTCACTTTCAAAAAATATGAAGATATGAATAATTAATTCATTAGTAAATCTTGTTGCTGCGTGACATTGTGTAAATTAATAGAAGATGAAAGTAAGGAATTTCTCCAGTGTTCATTCCAGCTTTAAAACAGCCGATCTGTAAAACTATTACTATTCTGTCTTTGTGTAGTCTTAGGTCTCAGAAGTAGTCGTTCTTTGGTACAGATGTGAAATAAACCTATATAACAATGAATAAAAATGGTCATTATCCTGGTGCTAGGATATTTGAAATATCTGGTTAATTTCAGCAGTTTGTAAGTGTCATTGACAGCAATCAATAGTAGTTTTTTTTCAAGCTCCAATGTTTGGAAACATAATGGAGGTTAAATTGGGGAATGTCTGAAAATGGTCATGCTTATCCTGGTATGCATTTAACCTTCACCTGAACCTTGTGTTATACAAGGTAATATTAAATTTGTGCTGCTGTTTGATTGCTGTATGTACCAGTGTGGGGTGGCTCAGTGGTTAGCAGTGCTGCCTCACAATGGCAGGGACCCAGGTTTGATTCCACCCTTGGGTGACTGACTGTGTGGAGTTTGTATGTTCTCCCTGTGTCTGTGTGGGTTTGCTCTGGTTTCCTCCCACAGTCCATTGACGTGCAGGTTAGGGAGATTTACCATGGAAAATGCAATGTTACAGGGAGAGTATAAAGGGGTGTGTCTGTGTGGGATGCTCTTCAAAGGATTGGTGTGGACTCCATGGGCCAAATGGCCTGCTTCTACACTGAAAGGATTTTATGATTCTATTCTAACACTCTGTGTACTGTTTATTAGCTGTGCACATCAGCAGGAATCCTGTGATCATGGTTTTTAAGGGCAGCTTGAAACTCTTAAATGGGAAATTAATTGCTATTGCAAGAAAAAATGGAAGTTCTTTGTGGGCTGGCTGTGAGTTGTAAAAGATGGATAATTAGCTTAATCATTTGTCAGAATGCTAATCCAGATTTCCTCTGATGTCCTGGAGCCCTTGGTGTAAGATATGGGAGAACAGAGAGATATCTTTAGTTGCATTTCAAACTGCTTGGCCTTGGGGTGCAGACACAGTTTCAACAATTGCCATCCTGGAAGTTGTCTTAGTACTTTAGTGAGTATTTTGCATTTGCCAAGGGCATGTGAGCGAAAGGGAACAGAAAATGCCCTCTCTACTAGTTAACATCTCCTTCGGCTCCTTAAGGTTCTTGTCATAGGGGCCCGCGCAGTTTTATTTAATTTAATCTTTAATTTAGTGAACCCAAACAGTTTGTAGTTCATAACTGATCACAGTTCCTATGTTCACTATAAGGATGTGATTGCAGTGGTGGGAAAACTCACATTTTAACTTGAAATGACATTTCACAGACTTGCTTGCACCAGTTTGAGAGCTCCACTGTTATCTGTCCTGAATGATCACTTCTATCCATGTTGACAATGCTAGATCTTAAGGAGCTCTCTGCTGTACACAGGAGGGTAGCAGCAACAGCCAACATGCTTGACACTTGCCTTTGCCATTGGCACCAACACCAGGTAAGCCAAAGGCATTTAGCATCATTAATTGGAGGCAAACTCATCTCATGTCCAACTAGGGTATTTGAACTCAAAAGATCACATCATGAGAGCAATGCAGATCCAGAGCAGAATTCGGACACAGAATCCATCCCAGCGTTGGGTTCTTATTGCCACTTTGAAAATCTGGGCCCTTGTAACAGCAGGAAGACAGGCTCAGGAAACAATAGAAGGAAATAAAGTTGGAGATTAGTACCAGGAAAGCTAGTCAAAGGATATGGGTTTAATGCAGATACTTTGCAAAACTTCGGGACTCAACCTGTCAATTAATGTGGTTTACCTCACTCTCACACATTTAACACTGTTCAAGCCTTAATCAATTACTCATAGCTGACACACACTGGCAGCTATTTGACCAAGAGAGTCAAATTATTAAAACATGTTGAAGAACGCAGTTGGACATGCCAGTAACAGCAGCAAGGATGTTCTCAGGGTCACCAACAATGGCAGCAAAGCTCCTCCAGTGATTGGAAGTGGCAGCAGCAGCAGACCTTTCAAGATGGTGGCACCAACGAGGTGACATTTCGGAGGAGGGCAGCCAGAGCAAGACTCTTGGCGAGGCAGCGGCGGTGGTCTGGCCTGCAGCAGAGCCAGGTTATCCTGGTTGCAGTGGGCCTAGGGTGGGGTCTGCTGGGGTTGGCGAGGAGGCGGCAGCAGCGTGGTATGCCTGGTGTGGATACTCCTGGCATCATCAAAGCAGCAGCAGAGCCAGAGGCTCCTGGTTGTGGTAGGCCCAGAACAGGAACTCCTGGTTGTCGATGGGGCAGTGGTGGCATCTTCTGGTTATGGTAAACCCTGAGCTGAGGACTCCTGGTTATTGGTGAGGCGGCAATGGTAACGGAACCAGGGACTCCTTTTTGTGGAGCAAGTATGCGTTCAGCTTGGGACCCGCCATCAGCAGTGGCGCTGGCACAGTGGACCCAGTGGCGAAGAGATGGCACCTAAAGAGAAGCAACTCGTACGTTGATGGGGCCATGCAGTCAGCTGCGAGGCAGTGGACGACAGGTGGAGGCACAATGTTGTTGGTGAGCTGGATCAGGGCTCAGGACTCATGGCAGACGTGGCAGAACAAAGATGGACCCTCTTTCAGTTTTTTTTTATTCACTTTATTCTTAAACTATTCAAAGTGATGTCGGATTGCAACAACAGTTGAAGCTTTTCACTGTATTTTATGCATTAGTTACTATAAAATGCAAGTGATGATAAATCAGTTAATTCAATTCCAGTTTACAAGTACTTTGTACGCTATCACATACCACTGGATGCTGGAAAGCAAACCGCTCCATTCCAGAAATCATAGCAAATATGAAGATTTAATGAAAGTACCATGAATCCCAATTTGCCTCTGACTTACAGGGGTTACCTGGGATAAAGCAAACTACACCAGCTTCCTTCATGACAATAAAAAAAGCTCTATTTATTGTAACACACTTAACCATAACAAGAACAGTAAAAGAATAGGATTTTTCATCAAAAATGCCATCCCATTTCTGATGAAGGGTCTAGGCCCGTAACGTCAAGTTTTCCTGCTCCTATGATGCTGCTTGGCCTGCTGTGTTCATCCAGCCCCACACCTTGTTATCTTGGATTCTCCAGCATCTGCAGTACCTTTTATCTCTGAAAGAATAGGATTTCTTGTTTAACCTAACCTTTTTTAAAACACACACTCTCACACTCGGAAATGCATACCAAAAGGTAAAACACAAATATTATGAGGGGAGGGAAAAAGTACAATCAGAAGAACACAGTCTATATCACAAGTCCAAACTTATAAAATTAAATAGGTCAATTCCACAATCCATAATTCCTTGATAAATGTGTTAATGTTATATACATGCTGATGATCAGTTTGGAGTTTACTGTTTGTGATGTTAGACTTGTGTTCTTTCTTGTAATTGTTGAGTCTCAGAATTATTTCTTTCAACATTTTCTACTCTTTTGCCAGAAAATTGGAAAGCACAACTTTACAGAGAAAGGAAGAAAGAAAGATTAATGCAGGTAACCTTTGGAGGTCTCCTCCCTTCGCTCTGTTTTACTCTTCTGTGATAAGCTGCAAGCTCATCAATTGGGATCAATACGTTGTAGGGCTGGAGGAATTCAGCAGGTCAGGCAGCACCAGAGGAGCAGGAAAGTCAGTGTTTAGTGGTAGGCTGTGTTCTCATGAACCCATAACAAATGATGTTAATTTGTCCCAGTTAGATTCATTTGTTTACCTAGGAAGCAAATAACGCCTTGTACCATCTCCCCGTTTAAAAGCAGAGTCCTTTTATTTTCTCAATTTCGGTCCACAGTCCAAAAAGTAATATGTGATTTCTTGCAATACTATGATTTGCCTAGTCATGCGGCCACTACTATAGAAAGGAGAAGCTATTAAAAACTTCCACATGAAAGAGAGGCATTGTTGAACATCATGAGAAGGGGAACCACTGAAGCCTTAGCCAATAGACCCATTTGGGATTTTAAAAAAATTCATTCACATTGATGTCACCGGCTAGGTCAACTTTCATTGCCTATCCGTTATTTTTCAGAGGGCAGTTAAGCATCAAACATATTGCTGTAGATCTGGAGACAAATGTAGGCCAGACCAGGTAAGGATGGCAGTTTATCTTCCCTCAAGAACCAGATGGGTTTTTCCCCTGACAAACAACAAAGGTTTCATGGTCATCATTAGACTTTTAATTCCATACTTTTATTGAATTCAAATTCTACTGTCTGCATGGTGGGATTCAAACTCAGGTCCCCAGAGCATTCCTTGGGTTTGTAAAAAAATAGTTGAGTGATAATACCACTAGACCAATTGGATTACTGTTGAGATACGTGCATATCCAATCTTCCATTTCTACATCACACTAAAAATGGCCCAATAAATTGAAAGCAACCAAATACCTGATATCCTTTTTCCCATGTCAACAACATTCTTGTGATCTTTGTTTCTGAAGTTAAACATAAGACCTAATCCTGAGAGGCAGCAAAACAGAATACAGTATACTTTTGGCTTGATGTGTAAGCAAAAATAACTTAGTTAGTTAGTAGAGTTATATCGATATGATAATATTGTTTGACCAACATAAAGGTTCAGAAAGATTAAATCTTACAGTAGCTGACAAGACGAATATGACCTGGTAGAGGTCTGTGACGGAGTTTGATTTGATAAAGGTGGAGAAGATGTCTGCACTTGTGAATTCAAAAAATGGACTACAAACAGGGGGTTGTCAGAGATAAAAGGCAGAAGTGACTAAGGATAAACCTCTTTAGTCAGGTAATGGTAAAAATGTGGAAATCTCTATCAATGATTTAGGGTTAAGGTTAAGGCGAGTTGCATTGATGCAAGACAACAGCATGAGGAAAAAAGGTGAAAAAGGGAAGTACTGATAGATTCAGGTGAGGCAAATAATGTGGAGAAGTTTGTATGAAGAATAAACACTTGCTTCAACCAGCTGGATCAAATAGCCCACTGTTTTGCTGTAAATTCGATATAACTTTACCTAAATTGCAATACAAAAAATGAATTAATTTTCATAAAATCTGCTAAGGTTACTTAATCTGTTATGTTGCTTTAAAAGGTTAATTTGTTACAGTACATTAAAACATGATTACTTTACTGGTCAAAGTTAATGGTGTGAAATAATTACAAAATGTACAGTTCAAATTATTTGTTGTACAATGAATCTTACAATAATTTTCTACTAAAATCACATGTTTTGATGTTGGTTAACATAGAGTCTCTTAACAATTTGTTGCGTCTGCGTTTTTTTTACATTTCACTGTGTTGAATCTAGGCTGGGTTGCACAAATCTGACATTTTCTAACAAAACAGAAATTGCTGCAAAAACTCAGCAGGTCTGGCAGCATCTGATCAGAAATTAGAGTAATTGTTTTGGGTTGAGTGACCCTTCCACAGAACATTCTAACAACGTACCTTGATATATAACCAATTTAAGCAGAAGTGCATCGAATTACATTGACTGTACAGCTCAGAAACAGGTAACTTGGACCAAATGGCCCGCTTTGACATTCATATTCCACTTGATCATGCTCCCATTGTTCCTAACCTAACTCTGTCAGTGTAATGAATAAAAGCAAAATAGGGCAGATCCTGGAAATTGGAAACAAACAGATGCTGGAGAATGCTGGAAAATCTGAACAGATTATGCAGTAAAACTCTGCTTCAGATCTCAAAATGGTGAAACTATTTCTCTCTCCACAGATACTGCCAGAACTATTGAATTTTTCCAGCACTTTTTGTGTTTGCTTCATATATTCAGGCAATCCCTGGCAATCTGATTTTTCCAGTTTTACATCGATTAAAGTCACTATGGTTATTGTTGTGCCTTTATTACAAGCACCTAATATTTATTATTGAATAATTTGTTCCATATTGTGGTTATTGTTAAAGGACCGGTAGACCAGTCTTGCAAATGACTTCCTTCCCCTCCTATTTCTCAGCTGATTCTATATCCAGATGTCCTAAACCAAGATTATCTTTATTACTCAAATACCATCCTTGATTAACAGTGCTACCATTCACTCTTACTTAGCTTCCTAGTTTGCAAGAATGTGGAGATGCCAGTGTTGGACTGGGGTGGACAAGGTCAGAAACCACACAACACCAGATTGTGGTCCAACAGACTTATTTGAAAACACAAGCTTTCAGAGTCTTACTCTTTCTTCAGGTGTTAGTGAGAGACGTAGTATCAGACCCAGAATTTATAAGTAAAAGATCAAAGGGTCACACCATTAATGAGGATGTGCTAAACAAACCTAAGATGCTGTTAAATCTTTAATCAGTTAGAAGGTTTTAATTGATTAATATGTATATGTAAATCCCCAAATTCCTTTGAAGTCACTGTCCTGAGAAAACTAAAGTTTTATCAGCATAAAGAAGAGATGATGTTTTAGGTTAGACAATGTATGTTAAGTGTGAGGCCTTGTTTAGAATCTGTTTGTGTTTTGGTTTGGAGTCATACTGGTTTTATTTCTAAAGTAGAAATTTATAAAATGCCACATTGACTGATTGTCTATGAACTGTGCTTTTTGAACATCTGCAAATACAAATTCACTCCATAGATTCACATGTGTGTGTGCATGTATGTGTGTGTGTGAGAGGGAGAGTGTGTGTGTGTGTATGTGTGTGTGTGTGAGAGAGAGAGTGAGTGTACAGTGTGGTGGACTCACCCGTGGTGTGAAATGAACCCAAGATCCCGGTTAAGGCCATCCCCATGGGTACCGACCTTGGCTATCAGCCTCTGCAAACCTGTTGTTATGCATCCTGAAGTCTGTCTTGGAGGACATTTATCCGAAGATCCGAGGTCAAATGACCTTCACCACTGAAGTGTTCCCCTGCTAGGAGAGAATATCCCCGTCTGGTGATTGTTACGCAGTATCCATTCATCCATTGACGTAGTGTCTGCATGGTTTCATCAATATACCATGCCTCACGGCATCCTTGCTTGTTAGACAATGTTGGCCAAGTTGCATGAGTATCTGCCATGTACGTGGTGGGTGGAGTTCCCACGTGTGATGGTAGTGTCCATGTCGATGATCTGACATGTCTTGCCGAGGTTGCCATGAGAGGGTCCTATGGTGCTGTGGTCACACTAGACACACAGACAGACAGACACACACACACACACACACACACGGTCCCTCACTCTTTCGCGCACATACACACATGTGAATCAATGGGGTGAATTTGTATTTGCAGATGCATTCTATTTTGTTCAAAAAGCATACAATTTATAGACAGTCAGTCAATGTGGCATATTATAAATTCCTACTTCAGAAATAAAACAGTCTGACTCCAAACCAAAACACAAACAGATTCTAAACAATGCCTCACACCAAACACGCGTTGTCTGACCTAAAATGTCACCTCTTCTTTACACTGTTAAAACCTTTTTTTTTCAGGACATTGACTTCAGAAGGAATTTGGGGATTTACATATACATATTAATCAATTAAAACCTTCTAATTGATTAACAGCAGCTTAGGTTTGTTTCATACATCCTGATCAGTGGTGTGAACTTTTGATCTTTTACTTATAAATTCTGTGTCTGATACTATCTCTCTCACTAACACCTGAAGAAGGAGTAATATTCTGAAATCTTGTGTTTTCCAATTAGCCTGTGGACTATAATCTGGTGTTGTGTGATTTCTTACTTTTTCCAAGAATGTCATATTTCCCTCAATCTTCGATATCCAATCCTTGTCATCCTGAAACCATGTCTCTGAAATGGCTGTCAGATTATATTTATTTTTGTTATTGTTTGCTATGAATTTTTTGAATTTGTTTTCAATGCTACACACATTCAGATACAGAGGCTTTCGTTTTGACCTTTTATTTTTGCAACATCGAGTCTTAATTGTTGTATTTCTAGGTTATTCTCTCTTCCTGCCATTTTCTAACTCTCATTTTCATATTCTGATTTTCCATTCTTACCTTGTCCCTATAGTTTAATATACTAAATATTTCCACATTTGATCCATTGTCACCACTATGTTGCTTAAAGTTCCCTCTACTTCCCAAGTCATACAGTTCACAAGTACACTGATCCCAGCATGTTCAGATTTAGACTGGCTCAATGGTGCCTTCACATTCTCCAGTGCTGGTGCCGCTGTCCCGCGTACTGGAACTCACTTCTCCTAAACTAGTCTTTGAGCATTATATTTATCTCTCTAATATTATGTAACCTATGCCATTTTGTACCCAACTCTGGTAATAATCCAGAAATTTTAATCTTTGAGGTTCTGATTTTTAATTTTGCACCTAGTTCCTCATACTCTCAATGCAAAATGGGGTTGGTCCCTGCACTGACTTCAATTGTTGGGTCCTGTCTTTCTTACTGCAAGTCCTGTTCCAGCCCTGAGCAGATGTCCTGAACCCTGATACTGGGCTGGCAACACAACAGTTTGGACCCTCATCGACCTTTAGTCATTTATACATTTCAACTCCCAGACTGCTTTGTTTCGTTCTCCCATTCAAATCTTTATTTTTGAAAATCATGTGATTTCCCTACTTTCCATACTGAATTGCAACCTGTGATGCAAATTATTTTCCAATTACATGGCAGGTTTATTAATGTCATCTTGTTCCTATTTGTGACATTTTTCCTCAATTCACAAGTTGGCCATGGCGGAGTAGCAGCGCTGCAACTGAGCTGCTGGCCTGAGGCTTGTTCACTTCCACTTGCTTGCTTTGTTTCTTTTTTTTTGCTTTTGCTCTTCACTATTGCTCGTTTTTTTTCCTCTTTGGCAGGGTGAGAGCGAACCTTCTGAGCACGTGCAGCAGGAGCAGCAGAATTTGTCTCCTCGGTGAGAGGGAGCCCATCGCGGAGGAGAACAAACCGTAAAGGAGCTCGCAATGGCAGCAATTGTGGGTCCAGCAGCAAGAGACGGTGCCAGAGCATGGGACCTTCCAAGTTGGTGGGCCCAGTGCAGGACTCATGGAGGCATTGGCTTTCAACAGCAGGGACGCCTCTGTGATTGGCTGAGAAGGCGGAATCTGTGGTCCACATCAGTCAGCAGTGCAATGTGGTCAGCCTGAATTAATACTTATAGTGGATGGATGGCAGCAGCAGTTGCTTTGAAGGCTGCATGGTAGAGCCGGTGTGGGGAATCCTAAAATGGACCGTGTAAGGAAAGCATGCCAAAGCACAAGAGATTGAGCCCTTGTAGGAAGTGCATTTCCAGAAGGCTAAGCACTTAAAAAAAAACAGTAATGTTTGAGCTGTTAGCTTTATTTTTCTGCTTAATATTAAGAATGTTTGTAATGTTTAACTTTTAGCTTTGTTTTTTCTTTCTTTCTATCTTGTTCTTAAGATTTTGCATCTAGGCACTTGTCCCTATGATGGCGTCACGTGTGGCCACGTTGTACGCTTTTCACTGTAGTTCTGTACTTTTGTACTTGAGTCCACAGGATGATAAAGTCTAAATCTAAATTGATGTGCTTTTCATTCCAAAATTTAAACTATTAACATAAAGAGGGGTGACCTTATAGAGGTTTATCGGACCATGGGGGGAATAGGGTGAATAGCCAACATCTTTTTCCCAGAGCAGGGAAGTCCAAAACTAGAGGGCGTAGGTTTAAGGTGAGAGGGTAAAAATTTAAAAGGGACATGAGGAACAACTTTTTCATGCAGAGGGTAGTGCAATGTATGGAATGAGCTGCCAGAGGAGGTGGTAGAGGCGGGTACAATTACAGCATTTTAATTTGGATGGATATATGAATAGGAAGAGTTTAATGGGATATGGGCCAACTGCTGGCAAATGGGACTAAATCAGTTTAGGATATCTGGTTGGCATGGATGAGTTGGACTGATGGGTCGGTTTCTGTGCTGTCTAACTGTATGATTCTATGACTATAAACGTGAGCTGCGGTACTGCCACAAGCCTCACTTACTATCATTTTGAAAAGTCACCCATTATTCCTTTCTGATTTCTGCCTTCCAATTAGCTAACTATCCATTCTAATACCAGTTCCTTGACCGTATTGTCTGTAAACTATCACTTGCTTTCTATTATTTAACTGAATCACCTTTCCTCTACTATAAAAAAAAATTATTGCCAGGGAAATTTAGGGCTTTCTGTTTGTTGCAGTAACACTGATGAAGAAATGGCACAAAAGTTTTTTTTAGAAAAATATGCACAGCTAGCACAGACTAGAGAGAACTAGATTGTTTTCAATTGATGAAGTCTAAATAATAAGTGTTCATAGATATAGAAATAGACATATGTAATTTTTAATAGACAGCAGGAAAAACGTCCTCCTGAAGGAGCTTGTGAGGCTGCCAAATTAATCTCTGGTGTTTGGGGTTGGAACAGTAACTGGGTCAATATTCAAGATTAGATTCTCTATATTGGTGATGGAAATGGGTGGATAGGATATTGGAACATGAAGTAAATATGCTTATGACTATTGGTGTTCGTAAAGAACAAACAGAAGCTATTTGTTGGATTGAATGGTCTGAATGACGTAAATTCGATCTATTTCTTTCTTGAGGGTGCTGCCTTATTGGATCCAGTTCCTCCATCACTAGCAGTCCTCTGAAACCTTATGCAAATGCCATTCTCTTCAACAGATTTCAGCATTCTGTTTGATTGTATGACAAACATTGTGGGGGCTCATGTACACATTTTATAACACTGGCTACTAGTCAGCTGGTGCTGAAATCCTGGTTAATTTCTTCCTTTTCCTCCTAATCCAGGGGTGATAAATCCAATTATAACACTTGTATACTTATTGTAGCTGGGATCACACTAGGTTTGAGAGAGGGTCCTCATTGGTGTAGATTGGTGTTACGCCAAGCAGTATTATCACCATCTAAGCAAGTGACAAAGATACCAAAATTATCAAACAATTCATGTCATGCTCCAAAAAAGTTATTTTAAAAGCTTATCAAACTATCACCTTTATCACCATGACCTTCTGATAACACAGAAAAATTAATGAGAATAAAGCTGAGCATTATGTAAATAATTAATATAAGAGTAAGGAAATATTTGAGTAGCGTTTGCAATGATGCAGAACTTGAATCATGCATATAATTGCTGAAAGGACTCAATGTACTGCTAACTATTGCCTTTCTGTCATGAACTGATCAGAATATTAGCAGATAACACAGTGTGGAGCTGGAGGAACACAGCAGGGCAGGCAGCATCAGAGGAGCAGAAAAGTTGATGTTTTGGGTCAGGATCCTTCTTCAGAAAGGGCCTTCAGAAAGAAGAAGGGTCCCAATTCGAAACATGAACTTTCCTCTCCTTTGAAGCTGCCTGCCCTGCTGTGTCCCTTCAGCTCCACACTGTGTTATCTCTGACTTCAGCATCAGCAGCTCTTACTATATCTGAGGATATTAGCAGAGTTTTTTTGAGTAATAAGATTAGTTCAATGCAACATCACTTAGCAATGAGTTGTCGACAGTTGTAACAGAAATCTAGAAGTGTCATGTGTATCTGACGCTGTATCTAACATCTTGTCTTCAAAGTTTCTAGGATCAAATTATAGTTGATTTACAATTTCCCAAGAGTCAAAACAGTTTAAAGAACTAAGGATTTTGGTTGCAGCAAACTCTTTTACAAAGTATCACGCTGGGCAGTAATAGGCTACAGAAAATGCCATAAGCTTATGGAGAAAAATATGGGATGGATCGCATTTTCTTTAACTACTGTAGCTTCATGCTGAGAATTGAACTTGTATGATGTAGCTCTCATCCCTGCAGGAACATTCTCCTGTTTTGTTAACTTTGAACTATAAAATTCTAATGCTTTAAACTATGTCTACATCAAAAAATAGACCACAAAAGTAAATGAATCATTAGTTAAAAAAAAGTAAATTCAAAGTGAATTTTCAGTGCTTGTTAAAAACATTTTTAAGGTCATAAATGATGCACACTTACCACATGCTGTAGCTATACAGTCACATTACAAATATTTTGTTGCAAGTGAATGAGCTGAATGAAGAGAATAATTCAGAAGTAGTATCACGAGCATAAGAATTGATTGTTGCACAGGAGGGTTATTTTTCACTGACAGCATGGCTGCAATGACCATGGTAGGTTTGCTTCAATAGGAAATAACAGTCTAGTAACACAGCACAGAAGGCTTGACAGTAGTTTCCTTTTGGTATGCAGTCATACAGACACAGGCAAATAGTGGGAATGTTGAGCACCACTGCTTTCAACTTAAATGCAATCACGATTTTCCAGGAACCCACAAGAAATACCTCTGCAACCTGAAATTTAGAAAACATTGTTTTTCCTCTGTATTATACTGAAATGACAATATTAAAACAGTTCATAAGATTTAAAGAAAGTGTTTATAATCAGTGAAACGGACACTTCATTTATTCACGTGTGAGTGTCATTAGTTGGGCTAGCAATTTTTACCCCTCTCTTCTTGCTGTTGAGAAGGTGGAAGCATGCCACCACTTTCTTGAGGGCAACTAGAACCAGGAAATAAATTCTGGTCCAGCCAGCAACATGCATCTCCCACGAGTAGATAAAGAAAAAAAAATGCCATTTAATACCCTTCCACAAGAGACATTATAACTGTAGCCATTGTTTGGTTGGTAAAATGATCCTCATGGGTCATTCTCTGTCAAGATTAATGAACTTTTTGACATTTACACCAACTAAGTGACTCATTTCTCTGTTGTAGCCAACGAACACTATTTTTGTTATAACTCTGAAACGAGCAGCACAGAAAACATAAGATAAATCGTCCATTGAATCTGTGTTATTCAGCATCGCTGACAATTTTCCCTTGGAATTTGTAGCTTTACTTTGTTCACTTGCTTTAAAAAGCTATTCATGAGTGGTGACCTTTTTTTTGTTTGCATTTTGGAGGATCGGGATGGTTGGCGTGGAGGTGGATATTGAAGCAAGACGTTAATATCACCTTGAGCATGGATGTGGGTGACAAATGTGTGAATTAGGACCAGGAACAGACCTTTTGAAGCCTTGATAACAAGCATGGGGCTGGATGAACACAGCAGGTCAAGCAGCATCATAGGAGCAGGAAAACTTGACGTTTCGGGCCTAAACCCTTCATCAGAAATGGGGGAGGGGAAGAGGGTTCTGAAATAAATAGGGAGAGAGGGGGAGGCGGATAGAGGATGGATAGAGGAGAGGATAGGTGGAGAGGAGGCAGACAAGTCGAAGAGGCGGGGATGGAGCCAGTAAAGGTGAGTGTAGGTAGGGGGGTAGGGAGGAGATAGGTCAGTCCG
>JAHRHZ010000052.1:7422087-7558095 GCA_024137785.1 Ginglymostoma cirratum | reverse complement strand
CCTTCTAGGCCCGAAACGTCAGCCTTCCTGCTCCTATGATGCTGCTTGGCCTGCTGTGTTCATCCAGCTCTACACCTTGTCATCTAAGTTGAAGCTTTTATGCTGGCCACGAGGCAGGCCACACCATAATGCAATTCTGATAAATGTCTCTGCAATTTTCCCCATTGTATGGATGTTCAAAAATGTGTAGTGGTAGGTCCTATAGATATAAACACAGAAACATACTTGAGCACAGTGTGTATTTTGGAAATTACCCTGGAAAAGGAAGGTGTCTCAAAAAATTGGACGACAGTTGAAGCTTGCACTCTCATGCCACTACTACACAGTAAGACAACAAGTGATCTTCAGCTAAGTGAAAATGGGTTGTGTGGTATGAGTTACAGTGTCAATGTCATGTCAAGTATGTAGGCCATACATCCCAATGGCTAGTGGACCATTTCAAACAATGTATCCCATTGGCCAATTTAGTGACAGCATGCGTTTCAAGCTCAGCCAGTCCATGCTTGCAAGTCTCAGAAAGGTATATTTGCCATTAGACATGATTTGGCTGTTGGAAATCATTTATGAAATAGTCCAGCCTGTGCTAACAGTTACGCTGGAAACCAATTTAAAATCATCACTCAGTCTCACAATGTGATTCATTTGTGCATGCCAAAAATTACACATATGAATACACAGGACCCTCTTTATGTAGGAACAAGGAATTTGTAAGTATATTGCACCTTTTTCAGATAAAAAGGAGTCATGGATACAGTCAAACTCTGCTTTATCCGCATGGCAACTTTCTGACCAAACAGAATCCATTCACTGAGTCTCAGAATTAAGATTGATAGGTAACTATCTTGCTGCATCTCCATGCAGTACCTTCTTCTCAAACTGTATACATTGCAATTCCTTTGTTCAAGTCTGTATCTTGCAACCCAGTTCTGATGAGTGAAAAATTAAAAGTTTCAACTTCTTATTTCCTTTTAGCAATGCTAGCTTTCAAAGTACAGCACTTCATGACTTGAGAAGGAACAATATTTTTAATCCTTTTGTGAATTCTGCTCATGAGACATACAAGTCTGTGGCCCTCTGATTTTAATTTTTTTCTGAATATGCCATATATATTCATTCATCGCCGCTGTTCTGGCAACTCTCTTGAGAGAGTTCGGTGAATATTGGAGACGATTCATCAGCTGCTCAGTTAAAATTTAGGGAGGTTTTTCATCTGGACCAAAACATAATTAGCATTTATTTCTTGCAATAATTTCAAAATACAATTTAACGATACAATTAGGTTTGGTATATCTGTTAAGTGGTCACCACCCGAGCTGGGTGTGTGAATATCTGCTGCTGTGGTAAATACACTCAAATCAATCACCTAATGATGAAAACATGAACTATTTTGAGTCAATATCTTGACAGCTATTTTCTTAGATGATTCCTGGTCTGCATTGATTTGCTATTAAATTTATCAAGACTACATGGGGTGGCATTTTGGCTCAGTGGTTAGCACTGCATCCTCACAGCACCAGGGACCTGGGTTCAATTCCAGCCCCAGGTGACTGTCTGTGTGGAGTTTGCACGTTCTCCCTGTGTCTGCATGGGTTTCCTCCAGGTGCTCCAGTTTCCTCCCACAGTCCAAAGATGTGCAGGCTAGGTGGATTGGCCATGCTAAATTGCCCATAGCGTTCAGGAGTGAGTGGGTTATAGGGTGATGGGTCTGGGTGGGATGCTCCAAGGGTCAGTGTGGACTTGTTGGGCCAAAGGGCCTGTTTCCACACTGTAGATTCTAATTCATACATCTCCTTGCATTACATCAATAGCTACTTCTTCTTCAATATGACACATAAGATTCCACAAATACAGACTGTAGATAATACTGATCTGAGTGACAAGACATATGATTCAAGGAAAAAAAAAACTTATTAATTCTTCACCAAGAAAAGCTTTTGCTATAAATTGAAAGAAATCACAACAGTTCGACTTTATCATTAATATTTACATACTTGTGGCCGTGTTTGGAAGTAGCTATTTTTGTTCTGCTGGCAAAGACAAAAAAGTTCTGATGCAGAGGTGCTTTGCAAAAGTGATGTTGCAGTCAATATACAATCCAGAATTCAAGCAGGATTGCTGGACCTTTGCCTGAACCACTAGCTGGTAAATATTTATATTAAATGAATGGTAATTAAACACCTGAAAAAAAATGCTATATAACCTTTCCTTTGCCAAGGCCAGCATTTATCTCTTAACTAGTGTTAATAAAACAGATTAGCTGTTTATTAGCTCATTGCTCTTCCCTGTAACTTGCTGTAAACAAATGGGAAATCATAGTTCCTACAGTACAACAGTGCTTATTCTTCAAAAACACTTAATTGCTTTTTTAGCCCATAAGAATGATGATGCAGAAGTAGGTCATTCTGCTCTGCAAGTCTGACCTGCTGTTTTTGATCATAGCTGATTATCGACCTCACCAGCATATTCCTGTGCTATCTTCATCTCCTTTGAAGTTAGTCATAACTAGGAATCTATCAATGTCTGTCTTCAACTTACTTTATGATTGAGCCTCCACAATCCTTTTGGATAGAAAATACCAAAGATTCACCACCTTCTGAGTGAAGACATTTTCCTCATCTCCATCCCAAACGACTTGTCTTTCTTTTCAGAGACTGTTTCTCCTGGTTCTGGACCCCATAATCTAGGGAAACATCTACTCTGTATCTACCGTGTCTATCCCTTTAGGAATGTTCTAATTTTCCATGAGAATGCCTCTTATTGTTCTAAATTGCAGAATCCTTTTATTTTCTTTGGGAAGTTCCAAGAGAATGAAATCTGCTAAATGATGGTAAGTCTTTCTTTTAAATTCATTTCTATTCAGATTCTTTTTGACAGGTTTCTTCATGGTGAGGGCAAGTCTTCTGGAATCACATTTTTGTGAAGAAGTTGGATATCAGGATTTGAGAAAGAGCTCAACTCCGGAAACTCATCATTGTTAAGGAGGTTACCATCCTCCTATATGTTTGCTCCAGGGAGACGGAGGGCAGGATGGAGTTGGGTCCAATACCTCTGGAAACTAGCTTCAGATGGCCTAGAATACTTATCTTCATTTACATGAACTTCAGACTGATTATAATGATGAATGTCAGTCACTCACACATTTGTTTTTCCATGCCTTTTATTTTAAACCTCTTCTCAATCTCCCATTCCTCTGAACCATTCCATATTTCCATCAATTCTGCATACCCATTTTCCTAGGATATACTATGTACAGAACCAAAGGCCCATTGGCAAGTATTTGAAGTTACCCAGAAACCAAAACAAGAACCATTGACTTTATAAGTGTATTTTTGATCCCTTCATGCATACCCGTAGCACTGCCTTTTCCAAAAGATATATGGATATTCTGGTTAATTAGTAGCCAGTGGTTGTTGGCATACCACCTAGCATTGAGTATTGACATCCATATTACCTTACTTTGAACAGCTTTTTTCACTGTCTTTGTATTTATAAAGATTGAGATATGGATTGGATAAAAGCTTCTGTCATTGATATTAAGATTAACTTAAGCTGATCGACACTTTTAAGAAATGGAATTCAGTCAAACATTCATAATGAGGCCTTCTGGCAACTGTATCAATAAAATCAATCTGTACAGAAGTTTTTATTATGAATAAAAGCAAAATACTGCAAATGCTGAAGATCTGAAATAAAAAAAAAATTCTTGAGAAATGCAGAAAGCCTGGCAGCATCTGTGAAGAGAGAAACAGAGTTAATGTGTTAAATCCAATGACTTTTCTTCGGACTTATGTTTATGTTGCTGATGGGGGAGGTGCAAGTGGAACAGCAGTGCAGATTGAGGAAAGGTAATAGGAGATTGGAGATTGAAGTGAAAGAAAACAAGACAAAGACGTGACAATGAAAGAAGCAGCATAGATCCAGAACATATGCCAATGACAGAATAAAGATGAGCTCCAAATGAATACAAGAGAAGGAAAAACAAGACAGAAACTGTGGGGACGGGGCAGAGGTAGGAGGGAGGGCAGGATAAATATCAAAATGAAGAGCAGAGTTTATTGACAGAACTTGCTGAACTCTGTTGAGTCCTGTAGGTTGTAAAGACCCTAAGTGGAAAATGAGATGCTGCTCCTCCAGATTATGCAGGGCTTCAGTGAAACACTGTAGCAGGCCGAATGCAGAAAAGAGCATGAAAGCAGGATGGTGCATTGAAATGACAAATGATTGGAAAATCAGACTCATGTTTGCAAACTGAGTAGAGATGTTCCACAAAGCAGTCATTTGCCCAGTGTAGATGACTCTGTAGTCTACTACTTCCATTGTTCACAATGCAGATTTTCCGCTGCTCCCACCTACTTTGTCATATTTGAACATATTAGATGTTAGAGAAGTAGAATGGAGTGATGGAAGTAGGAGTGTTCTATATTAGACATATGGGTGAGTGATTAACAACAGATAGTAGGAACTGCCGATGCTGGAGAATCTGAGACAACAAGATGAACAGCTGGATGAACACAGCAGGCCAGGCAGTACCAGAGGAGCAGGAAAGCTGACGTTTCAGGTCTGGACCCTTCTTCAGAAATGGGGGAAGGGAAGGAGTCTCTGAAATAAATAGAGGTGGGGGAGGCGGATGGGAAGGTGGATAAAGGAGCAGATAAGTGGAGAGGAGATGGACAGGTCAAGGAGGCGGGGATGGAGCCAGTAAAGGTAAGTGTAGGTGGAGAGTTAGGATGGGGGTTGGTCAGTCAATGGAAGAGGGACAGGTCAAGGAGGTGGGGATGAGGCTGGTAGGTAGGAGGTAGGAGGTAGGAGGTGGGGGTGGGTGTTTGTCCGTGAGGTGGGAGGAGCAGATAGGTGAGAGACAAGATGGACAGGTCAAGGAGGCGGGGACGAGCTGGGCTGGTTTTGGGATGAAGTCGGGGGTGGGGAGATTTTGAAACTTGTGAAGTCCGACTTGAGACCAATCGGCTGCAGGATTCCTAAGCGAAATATGGGGTGCTGTTCCTGCAACCTTCGGGTGGCATCATTGTGGCACTGGAGGTGGTCCAGGATGGACATGTCGTCCAAAGAGTGGGAGGGGGAGTTGAAGTGGTTCGCGACTGGGAGGTGCAGTCGTTTGTCACGAACCGAGCGTAAGTGTTCCGCAAAGGAGAGTGATTGATCAGTTTGGAGTATTATTATGCGGATTTGCATTGAACTGCAGGGGACAGGGTGCAGGGTGCAGTTGTCCATAAACTCACATGGCAATGGATAAATACTTGCTAACTGTCCTTGTGTTCACACTAATTGATTGAAGGCATACAGAGATGGGAAGTGGCTGCTGAGAAAACTAGAAATATAACTATCTAAATTTCCCCATGATGGTTCAGGGGCTAGGGAGATATCAGTCCACGAACCCATGATGCTGCCTGGTCCTGCGAATATCAACATTATTCCTAGAAATAGGCTTATGTCACAGAGTATTTCCCAACAGTTCTGGAGCAATATGATCAAACTTGTAATCTTTATGAAATCAACAAAGCAGTTTGAAATCTGTTCAACCAGAGTTAATGTATCTCAACTTTGAACCTAATCCCTCAGACTGTATGGAAGTTTTGCCAAGCACAAAGGTTGCATTCCTCTGTAAGTGTGATGCTAATTTACTGGCTCAGACACGAGGCCGAGCACCAACTTTACACTACTCGAGTTGCAGCAATGCATACTTATGTTGTATTGCTATAAACCCAAGACAGTTGAACAGTGACACATTGACTCCAATACTTATGAGGTGGAGGAGAGGAAACAGGCACGTGCACCAGGAAAGGGAGAAACCCAGCATGTTGGGGCTACGCTTTAAATCTTTCATCATGCTGACACCCTCATTGTCAACATCAAGGTCAATAAGACTGGTTTTCTGTATCTTTTCAACACTGAATCTCACTGCCAGTTTTGTTTATCTGAAATCCTGGCTATGGTTCCTATCAATTCCTTCTTATATAGTCAGTACAATGAAATCTTCATCTTAGGCTAAGTTTGGACATTCACTCCGAGGGTGTAAGATATAAATGCCCAATAATTGAGAAGATGTTCAAGTAGTATCATCACCTACATTTGAAAGGAAATGTAAGGTATGAACTTCCTTAACCAATGCTCTGTGATGGAAGAGGTTTTACAGAAATGTGACAGGCATAATGACTGAATTAGACTGAATGTAAAATTTTAATTTCCTGACAGAAGTTGAAAGCAGAGGTAAAGTCAGGGTGTGCTTTATTGCCAGGCCTCACAACAGCATCTGCCATATTCATGCTTATATTTGCATGCTATGTATACTTACTGGTGCAGAACATTTTAAAATTAACTCCTGCCTTCAAGCTAAAGGCAAGGGAACATGAAAATCTTGTTATACTTGGTTCCTATTTGCTAAAATATTATGTGATCAGTCAACTTTATGCAGTTGTCTTCTTGAATTCTATGCCACGGGGTGGGGAGTAGGAGAATGGTATAGGAGTATAGCAGTAGGCCATTCATCCTCTCAAGCCTGTTAAATCATGCAACATGATGCCTGAAAATCCACTTCAATAGCTTTTTTTCCCATACTATCCTCATTTTCCTTTATGTCATTGGTACCTAAAAATCTCTATGTTAAACATACTTACTGTCTCAATGATTGAGTTTCTGCAACCCTCCGGAGTACAGAATTCCAAAAATTCACAACCTTCTTTATAAAAGCTTTGTCTTCACCATAAGTAGCTTCCTCATTATTTTGAAACTGTGTCCTTTGGTTCTAGACACCCTGACTGGGGAAGTCGTTTTACCTGCATCTAATCCGTCTATCCCTTGAAATTCACAAAATATTTAAATGTGATAATCTCTCATTCTTCAAAGCTCTAGAGAATACAAGCCCAGATTTCCCAATATCTCTTCATAGCACCTTCGTGCCATCTCAGGAAAAGGTCTAACGAAGCTTTGTTGTGCTCTCTCTGTGGCTAAAATATCCTTCCTGCATTAAGGGGATAGAAACTGTACCCAGTACTTGTCAATGACAATGGGGTTGGGCACAGAAGTTGTGGCCATAATGAGGGTCCTCCTTGTTTGACAACCCAAACTGGATGAGTTGTCAGCTGTCGCTGGGTTTCACCACTGAAAAGTTTCTCCTGTCATGTAATCGCACAAGTGTCCCCGCACTTTACTGGCATTTGAAATTTTGATTTATATGGGAAATCGGGGAAAAAGCAAGAGTGCCAAACTGTCTCAAATTCCACTGTCAGGAATGGTGCATGACAGATACATTTCTGTATTATGGGTCTAAAAGTTATTGCATCGCTTATTGTGGTTTGAGTAATTTTGATATTTTTGCACAGCATGAATGTATATGACAAGTAGAATTTTTAATTTGCTGTGATTGTTGGCATAACATAAAGGCACAGCTAGAAGGCACTGTAATAAGGACACATTTTCTCATTAATTTGACCTTGGTGGCTGCTGAGAGCTCAAGAAGGCTAGACGCCAATAGCAAGCCTAGAGGTTTCCTATGGTCTAATCTCTGACTCATCCTGCTTCAGCAACTGAAGGTTTCATTGCTTTCTGCACTTTAACTCTCTGCCACAAGAGTGCCAAAACAAAATAGTTTCTAGAAGAAAGTTACACTGGAAAATCAATGACTTTGATTTTTAGCATAAATTATGAGCACTGCTACAGCATAAAGAGTAGGAGCTACAGGAGTCTTTTTTTAAATCTCCTGACTTTACTACGGGTGTACTTGTAGCACTATTCTTGTGTCAGCCACTTAAGTGCTTTCATATTTGTCTCGTGCAAGGTTATCAAAACACTTAACATTTAAGTATTGAATCTCAAGGGCCATTTATTTTCATGTACAATCTACGAAGCACAAGTCTGGAGTATGATCAAATATTATCCTTCCATCATTTCTAAAAATGTTCAAAAAACTCAACTTTGTCTTGAAAAAAGCAATCTCGTTTGATAGACACTCCGTCTACTTCTGTATTTTGGTTAATGTTTTCTTATCCTTCCGATAACGTGGTGTGCAGAACCAGACATAAGACTCCAGTTGAAGCTAAACTAGTATTTTGTACAATACTTCTGTGCAATGGTTTTTAAAATTTAATGTACTTGTTTTTGTTCTCTATGCTGTCATTTGTAATATCCAGGATGCTGTACACTTTACTAACTACTCTCTTAACCTACCTGTCCTGACACTTGCAACTATTTATGAACCTATACCTCCAGCTTCTACTGCTCTTATACCTCCTTTAAAAAATTATCTTTTAATTTCTACTGTATTTGTTCTTCCTGCTAAAGTGAAACCGCTTTACACTTCTCTGCATTAAATTTCAACTGTCACTGGTCCATACATTCTATTAAACTGTTTATATCCTTTTGATGCTTTACTCTAGTCTGTACAAGTACTGTACCATTTTTAAGTTATGTAACTCTGCCCTGTATACCACATCTACGTCGTTAATATATATCAAAAAGTACAGGAGTCCTAACAGACATACCTGGCAGACAAACATAAACCCATAGCTCCCTAGGGAACTTCACAATAAAACTTCCTCCAGTCTGAAAAATACAATATTTTCCGTCACTTAACAAATATTGTGCCCGTGCCGCTTTTGTCCCTTTGGTTCCATGAGCTCTACCTTTGCTCACATGTTCAGTGTAACATTTTATCAAATGCCTTCTGTACGTTCACGTACACCACATTAACAATATTAACTCTTCTGGTATCTTGATAATAAGCACTTCAATAAGTTGGTTTGATACAATTTTCCGTGAAAATATTCACGTTGTTGTCCCTTAATTAACCACATGTGCCCAAGTGACTGTTCATTTGTCCCAAATTATTATGTTTAAAGGCTTCTCCAGCACTGAGGCTAAACTGATTGGTCTGTAGTTGCTGGGATTGACTCTCTCCTCTATTTTGAGCAATAGTGCAACACCTGTAATTTTCCAGCCCTCTGGCACCACCTCTGAGGTCCAAGTAAGATTGATAAATTGTGAACACTGCCTCTGCAATTTGTATTCACTTCCTGCACTGTCCTTGAATGCATCTCAGTTGGTCCTGGTGTCTGATCAACTTTAAGTATCCAATATTTGCTCCTTATTAATTTTAATACTTTTCAAATATCTAAACTCCCCCTCCTTCACCATGACCTGGGTAGCATACTCTTTCTTAGTCAAGACAGATGCAAAATATTCTTGAACACCTTAGTTATGCCCTCTGTCTCTATGTTTAAATCCCTTTTTTGGTAACTAGTCCCCATGCCTCCTCTTATCACTCCTTTACTGTTTTGTGCCTATCGATTCCCTCTCTTTCTAAAAAAAAAGGAACTTTTAGGCCAACTTGTTTCAGGAATATTTTGATACATCTCCACAACAGTTGGGACTTGAAACAGGTCCTTTGGATCAAGAAGTAGAGACACTAACAATGTACAATAGGATCTTCTACGGGTTCCATTTTGTTTTAGCCACCAGTATCTTCTCATTCTTCCTTCGCTTTTATTTGCTTTTTTTTTCTCCAATTCCCCTTTGAACCTTCATTATTCAGACTAGATCTCAGTTATATTATCTACTTGACACCTGTTGAAGGCACAAATGTTCTGCTTCATCTTAATCTCTGTTTCATCATCCACAGAGCTCAGGGTTTGTTTGCCTTACCTTTCTCTTTGTGGAAATATATGTTGACAGTGTGCAAGTTATCTCTTCTTTAAAGATAGCTGATTAGTCAGTTGCACTTTCCCGCTACTTGGTGATCCATAGATTATACCAAGCAATGTAACTGCAGCATTTTTGACCTTTAGCTCTCACTAAATAGCCTCTAGCTTTGAACCAATCAAGCACAGCCTTAATGAGGGAATTGGATAAGCACCAGAGGAGATGAGGTGGATTGGATAGATATTAGGTGCTGTGAGAAAGAGATATAGTGTGGAATTAGCTGAATTGTTTCTGCAGGGAACCAGCACAGACTTCAATGGGCTGAATAACGTCCATCTGTGTCATTATCATTTTATGATTCAGCATTTGTTTCATTCATCGTTTAAGTACAAGAACTGAAAAGTCTCCTAACTGCAGGATGTACTGCAGTAATTCACCAAGACTTTTTTGCAAACAACTTCTGAACTGAATATCTACAAGGGCAAGGGCAGCAAGATAAAGAAAGAAAATCTTGCATTTATAGAGTGCCTTTCAGGACCGCTAAACGTCTCAAAGCACTGTACAGCAATTGAGGTATCTTTGAAGTAGTGCTGAAGACAGCACCAATTCACACAGAGAATTGTGATAACAATCAGATAATACTTATCCCTAACTTATACCAGAAAAGTGTAATATCTGGGGTACCTGGCATAATTTCTCTGCTCTTCTTCAAAATAGCACTATCTGAGGTGACACCTATAATAGCATTGCATTTCCTCAATGTTACACTGATTTTCCAGCCTTAGAACAGGACAAATTTATGAATCAGGAGCAGAAGTTGGTCATTAGGCCCCTCAAGGTTGCTGTGTCATTCAGTAATATCCAGGCTGATCTGGTAACGAATCAAGATCCTTTAAACTTGAAAGCAAAAGTGTTTCCAATTGAACCATTTAGATACATGGCCACACATCAAACAAATTTTCTCTTCAAAACACATGGTCCTTCATTGTTGCAGGATTCCAACCTGAAGACGAAGGCTAATAACTACCTTGGCAAGGTCAATTAGGAATGGGAAATATATGTGGGTCATATTTTGCGCATATCTGTCAAAGTGCCTGATGCTAATCGACTTATAATTTGGAATTTTCCCATCAATGATATAATTGTGTGAAAAATTACACCTTCTAATCTTCCCAATGCACAAAATTACATAATGCAAATCAAAATAACAAATGATAATAGTAATAACATTGAGATACCTGAACTTCAAAAGTCAGGTTGACAAAGGTCTGGAGGCCCTATGGTACACCAGGGAAGTAGTTGAGACACCTCTGATCAATAGCATTCCTCTTTGTGGTGTTACAATTGTAAAGGCCTTTATGATGATCAAGTCATGCTCATAATGCACTGCTCCAATTGCTGTCTCGGTATATTTAAGCAAGGGCCAGGGCCCTGGAATTCTTTGCTATCCTGGGAGTGTGCTGGTTGATGATCCCCGTTGCTGATTCCATTCCACTTGCAGGTTAGTAGCTCATCCGTAAATAAGAAAACATATTTTGTTTCATGCTTCCTTCCGCAAAAAAACATTTGCTGTGCCCTGGAGCTCCACTTCAGGCTATTGTAACAGGCTTAGTTTTTAAAAAAATCTTCAGTTATCTATAAGGTTTCACACCCTGATGTAGAAAAATGTCCAAAGGCAATACATATAGCCATTACCGAACATATAAGATGTTGAGTTAGAGATGAAGCTATTAGGACAAGTAACCTGAAGCTTATCTGAAGAGTTGGGTTTGTGTCATTGGAAATTGTTACAAATAATCATTAGACAAATATGTTAGAATATTACTGAAATCATATTATAGCGCAGAATATATTCTGCAATCTGTGTTAAGATGTTAAGATATTTGCCCTTCACTCTTAGAAACTCTAAAATGAACTTCCCAGAATGGTTTTAGCATAGAATGCGGCTGTTCATCCCATTGTGTCTGTGATGGCTGTCCATGGGAGTTACCCACTTAGTGTTGCATCTTGGATCTTCTCCCTGTAGCCCCACATATGCCTCCCTTTCAAATAATCCAAATCCCTATTAAATGGCTCAATCAAACCAGCAATCATCAGTGCATTCCGGATCCTAAATGTTCACTGTGTGAAGAAGATTTCCCCTCATGTTCCCATTGTTTGTTTTGCCAATTACTTTAAATTGGTGTACTCTTATCTGATCCTTCTACCATTTTTTTTTTTTACTATGTTTTACTCTGTTTACTCCATCCAGCCCTCCATGTTTTTGTACACCTCCCTTTGGGAAGTCCATAATAAATCTTCCTGTATTCCTGAAAACATTGATTAATTGCTAATCTTTGCTACCTGTCATTCAGCCAATTTCATGATCAAACTGTATGATATAATCTGCTTTTATTCCATAAACACTAACTTTGTCCGCAAGTTTGTTGTATGACATTTTATCATAAGCCTTCTGGAAGGCCAAATACACCACATCAACAGTATTATCCTCACCAACTCTATGTTAATAAGAGCAGTATGGCCTGACACATGATACCTTTCTCAACAACCTTTTGCCTCTTTGTGGTCTGCATGGCTCTATTCCCTACCTATTTATGTATCTTTAACGATGCCTCTTAAATGTGGCTATTGCAGCTGCTTCTATCACCTCTTCTGGCAGCTCTCTTCAGACACTTACTATCCTCTGCGTAATATACTTGCCTCTCACATCTCCTTTAATCTTTCCACCTTTTATCTTAAACCTATGTTCCCTAGTAATTGGCATTCCTACGCTGGAAAAAGGTTCTGACTATCCATTGTATCCATTCCTCTCATAATTTTATAAACTTCATTCAGGTTGCCCCTCGTTCTTCAATATTCAAGTGAAAACAAACTAAAAGTTTGTCCAATCTCTCCTCAAAGCTAATACCGTCCAAATCAGACAACGTCCTGGTAAACATTTTCTGTACCCTCTCCAAAGCCTTTACACTCTTCTGGTGGTGTGGCAACCAAAACTGTACATCGTATTTTAAATGAAAGGTCTATTCAACTGCAACAAGACTTGCCAAGCTTTCCACTCTATGTTCTGACCAAGAAAGAAATGCATGTCATATGCTTTCTTGACACCTTATGCACTTGTATTGCCACTTTCAGGGAAACGTGGACCTGTAAGCCTAGATCTCTCTGTATATCGATGCTTCTGAAAGTCCTGCCATTTACTATATGTTTCCCTCCTGCAATAGACCTTCCAAAATCCATTACCTTGCATTTGTCCAAATTAAATTCCACCTATCATTTCTCTGCCCAAATCTCCAGCCTATCCATAACTTGCTGCATCCTTTGGTAATCCTCCTCACTATCTGCATTACCCCAATCTTCATGTCATCTGCAAACTTGCTAATTACACTACCTACGTTCTTCTTCAAATTATTTATATATATTCCAAACAACAGGGTTCCAGGACTGATCCCTGCAGAACACCACTGATCACAGATCTCCAGTCAGTATTTCTGTCTTCTATGACTAAGCCAGTACTGAGGATGACACCCAGTAAGGGGACGAAATGTCTGCTATTAAACCTCCCAGCTCAGTGAACACACCAACATCTACAACCAGCACCTGAGCTACAAATCTTCACTCAAACCCTTAACACTTTTACTTTGCCCTTTAACCTCTTATCTCTTTCATTATGCATGGACTCTAGATTTGTTTGTGCTACCACACTTCTTCATGGGATTATACCTTGACATCGCCAAACTATGTCCTCTTTAAAGACAGCACTCTGTTCGGTGATCATGTTGCCTGTCAGCCTTTAGTTTCAGTTTCTTCAGAATGGATCCATTCTCACCGCAATGGAATTGGCATTTCCCCCCGTTAATTATTCTTACTCCAAATTGTTCTTTGTCCTTTTAAACATAACAATCTGATATTACACTCTGGATGTTATTGGCCAGGAGAAACAAACATGTGCAAGAGCAGCACTAGATATATAACAATTTCATTGTGTTACTTTCTATTAATTATCATACTGTATATTTTTTTCACAACAGCCTTGGCTTGTTGGTAGCATTCTTGCCTCACCACCATCTAGGTTATCACTTTAGTACCTTACTGAGGGAGGGTTATGATATGCATAGACCAATCAAAGCCTGCAGTGCAGAAGGTCTTTGTGCTTATGATGGCTTTTTGAAAGAGCATTCATGCTTAGCCCCAAATGCCCACTTTTTGCCAAAAGCACTGTTACTTCCAGAATCTCAAATTGCCATCCAACTCCTTGTTAAAATGAATTGTGGAGTCAGATAGTACCTCATTTGGAATCTCAAATCCTCACAACTTGATCTTTGTAAAGGAATTCTGCCCTATCTTCCACCTTGATCTATCCCTAATGATTTTCTATGTATTGCCTCTAGTTACACTGTCACTTGACAGAGGGAACAGCTTCCTCAATCTATGTTTAATTAAATCCCAGTGCGGATACTTTCATCTCATTGAGATGTTAATCTAGTCTGCCCCCTTGGGTGGACAGAAAGCATCCAAGTGCACTAGTTTGGAGAAACACAGGAATTTTTTCTGGTGTCTTGGCCGATATCTATTGCTCAAGTTAATCTCTAAAGCAGATTATCTGGCCATTTATCTCATTGATTTTATGGGGCCTGGCTTGGCTGAGTTTTCTGAATTACAAGAGTGGCTACACTTCAAATGATCTGAAGCTTCAAAGAATTTTTGAACATTCCATGATCACTAAAGGTTAGCTTTTGAAGGCTTCCCATGTCTATAGATGTATGAAACAGGAAAATCACACGTTTTTGTCTGTTTACTGTAGATTGTTTTTCCTGGATTGTGTTGTCAGCCTGAAGCAATCGTTTGAGGGCATCATTCAATGTTATGAACATTGCTGTATAAATGAAGCCTTTCCTCTACTCTGTATTGTTGAAACTGTAATTTGTGCACCAAAACTAAAATAGAGACAAGGAGAGTAAGGATAAAAGCCTAAAATATATCTTTTAAAAAGCTTGCTGGAAACTATGAAGAGCTTGTTAAAGGCTCACATTAAAGTATTGAAACATAAAACATGATGTAAGATCTAACTTATTATTTGTTCATTTAATGCATTACGATGCACAAAAGGGTTAAAACCAGCTTCGCTCTCGAAAATCCTAACCCAGTCTAATTCAATACATCGTTACAATAATTTACTGTCTCATTAGAAAAGTAACCAGAGGTGTTGAGATACTCAATTTGAATATAAGCACGGCACTCCAGCCTTGAAATTCCATTCTTTTTTATTATGAATGTGGGCCTAAAGGTCATGAAGAGACTGACGGTGTTCGGAACCTTTGTCCATTACGTTTGTACGCCAAAATGACACACTGGGCAATTCCCATGTCTGGCACTGGTTGCTTTCTTTAGTTTCCTCCTTTCTAACCTGACCTTTGTTTAGAGGTGATATTGACTGAGGAGCTTCCTATGATTGCTTTGTAGTCTCAACTCACTTATCCTTTTATGGCTGGTTGCAATGCATTTATTTAAAATATGCATTTCCCAGGATACAGCCTCACATAGTTCTGAATATGAATTGATCCTAAGTAGATCAGTTTCTGTTTCAGTTGGGAACATCACAAACTTTCATGGTCCACTCTTCGAATGAACTGTATCACTTACAACCACCAGCCGCCTCTGCTACACTCATTCAGAATAAGGAATTGCCTTTCTAATATCACCATCAGTGCAAGTACATACCCTTTAATATTGTAATGACCCTTTCGCCTAATTTTGGAATAGGGACAAATTTGAGTGAAGTAGTTCTGCCTCATTGCATTTTCAACAGTACAGGTTCTTCTATAAAAAGTCTTGTGGTTATTTAATGAAATATAATGGGCTAACCCTCTGAATTCTCCAATTTAAATGGAGACTTTCCAAGCATAGTGGAAATTGTCCATTGGAATCTTCAGTTTCCCAGTTGATTCCTTTGGAGTGTGCCATGATGGGATTCCATGGAGTCCCTATGCATAACTCTCATCTAGGCTTCAAAAAGAACTGTTTGGGCTTTGGAAAAAAATGAGCAGGCTGTTATTTTTGTCCCAAATGCCTGTTTAGAGGTATTTAATGAAAGGTCTTGAATTTATAGAGTAAATCTCATCTCCTTCATGTGCTTACAACCTTAAAGCGAATCAACTACTTCTGATATGTATTCATTATTATAATATGGGGACAGCCTATTTACATCACAGCAAAATCTTGTAAACATATTGAGATAGATGAACAGATCTTCTATATTGCAGTGAAAATGGCAGAAGTGGACTGAAATCACAAGTACTGTCTCTGAGTACGGCACTTTCAATTTCCATGAGAACAGGTCCTCAATGCGTAGAAGTGGGTATTGACATGCAAACGGGGCGGGGTTGACTGTGACCTTAAAGTCTCCAGAAATCCTCAAAGCACCATCTGTTTTTAAGACCAGGAAAATGGAAGTGGCCCATTCATTGGTGACTACTGGTCCCAGTTCTGCCTCCACTTCAGACCGGATAGCATGTACTACTGGATAAATCTTCAGACGCCTTGGGGAAGCCTCTGGCTTCAGCTTGAATTTAGTTTTGACACCTTTCATATCCCCCAGGGTTCTTTTGAACACAACTTTACACTTGTCCAGGATCTCTTGCAAGCTCATGTTTCAGTTCATCAGCCTCAATTCAACTTTAAGCTTTGTAACTAGAAGCCCCTGAATAATGCAGGGTATTTACTTTTCACTTCGTATAGTGGTAATTCTGCACACTGGTGCCTTAGCCGCACTTTCACTAGTACGTAGCTCTTCCATGGCATCACTTGATCCACGTATTTCTGCAGTATAATCTCAGCAGGCTTCAATGGTAGCACATTCACCTTCTCGCTGTAGATTAATTTGGGAATCAGAGTGACTGCTGCATTTGTATCCACTGTCTTTTCCTCTAATTTAGGAAGAACCACAAATGATCAGCTTCACCCCATACCTACAGAATGTTAAACCAAAGCTCTGATGGCTCTAGGCTTTCTGCTTCTTCTGCAGACCTGGTTGACTCCTGGTCAACTCTCTAGCTGGCAGCATGTACCTTAGGCCTTGTCCTCTGAATTGTCTCTTTTTGAATCCCCTTCTCATGTTTGGATTGTAACCAGCAATTTTGAGCAATACAGCCCATTTGCTTATATTTTCCACAGTGGGCTTCTTGAGTTGAATGTGCTGACTCCTTGTGGCCAAATTTGCTACATTGGTGGCATTCAGAGGCTGGTACTGTACTCTGTTGAGCTTCTGCTACTTTATACACCCAGGCATTGATACCCAACTGAGATGTTTCTCTGGCGGCCAGCTCCATTGAGGTAGCGATTTCGAAAGGTGAAAACCGTTGAACGGATTCATGTCGGAGGCTGCAAGCCAACCAGTCCTGCAAAGCATCCTGGAAGAACCATCCGAATTCACAATGTGCTGCTAACCTCTTTAACGTGGCCTCAAATTGGGCAATAGACTCATCATTTTGCACCCATTTATAGTAACAGGGACATTCTCCAATCATCAATGGCTTTGGCACAAAATGATTTTTCAACATTTCATAAAGTTCTTGGCTTGTCTTTTTCACCTGGTTTCTCCGGTTGCACTAGAATTCTTAGAATCACAAAGATATCGGTCTCAATGGTGCTCAATGGTGGAGGACACAGTGGCTCAGTGGTTAGCACTGCTGCCTCACAGCACCAGGGACCTGGGTTTGATTCCACCCTCTGGTCACTGTCTGTGTGGTGTTTGCACATTCTCCCTTTGTCTGCATGGGTATGCTCTGGGTGCTCCAGTTTCCTCCCACAGTCCAAAGATGTGCAGGTTAGGTGGATTGGCCATGCTAAATTGCCCATAGTGTTCAGTGGGTTATAGGGGTGGGTCTGGATGGGACCTTCTGAGGGTCGGTGTAGACTTGTTGGGCTGAAGGGCCTGTTCCCACAATGTAGGGATTCTATTCTATTCTAAAACCAATACCCTGAAGCCTTCAGCTACTCTGTTTGCCTTAAAGTGCAAGTTAAAACATTCAGTGTACAGAATCCAATTTTCTGTCTCTTCGTTAAATGGGCCCATCGTTCCAAACTGGCTTACCATTTTGTTCCACTGTTGGGAATTTTTTCTGCAACCCGAGTCTTAGTAGCTGGTAGCCACCTGCAGACTGAGTAAATTCCTGAATTGTACTTCAGAGTACTCACCGCTTCAGCCATTGGATGTAGCCTGAGTCCACTCACAACCGTCAGTCTCGGCCCATTTCCAGGGAGTACCTTCTTCCCCAGCATCAGTTGCAGTCTGAGTCCCCTTGTAACTGCTTCTGTAGACATTTTGGTCTGTGTCCCAGCAGGTCTACCACACTAGCTCTTCAATCCCATGCTGTCTTCAAAGTCTGGGCAATGTTCAATCTCCTCCCTTCCTTCTCAAAATGGCGATAGCACACAGTTAATGCGCTGTGACTAAGCCTCATCAGCAGTCATTATGTTTAGGTCTAATTATAAATTATAAAAAGACCATGAGGTAGGTCTGGAGAAACTTAAACTGGGAACAGTTTAATATTTATCTTTACAGCTACACAGTCAGGTCCAGACTGACCCAAGCTCACTGCTCTGGGTCACTATGCATCTGCAACTACATAGATAACAGGTGGCACTAGTAAGATCAAATAAATAGCTGTAAATCATGAAAAAGAAGGGGGAGGCTCAAAAAAATTACAATCACAAGGGAAGTAGTACTGAATAAATTGTAGGAGGTGCATTCTGACAGGTCCCTGGATCCTGACGGAGTTTATTTTAGTTTGAAAAGAAGTGGCCTGAGATATTTGATATGTTGAGAAAGGTTCTATTAGATAGGGAAATAGCAAATGAAACTCTTCTACTCAAAAAAGAAGGGAAACAAAAAGGAGGTAACTAATTTAAAACCTGCCATAGTGAAGAAGTTCAAAACTATTTTTAATGATGTTATAAGCAGGGCACTTAGAACCGTTTAAAGAAATCAGAAAGAATCAACATGGTTTTGTGAAAGAGAAATCACATTTAACCAATTTTTGGAGTTTTTAAAGAAGCAACATGCAGTGGATAAAAGGGAGCTGGTGGATGTACAGTACTTAGATTTCCAGAAGGCATTCGATAAAGTTCAACATCAATGGTTAATGTAGAGATTAAAATCATATAACGCAGGGATAATATATTGACATGGATAGAAAATTGTATAGTAAACAGGAAGCAGAAAATGACTATAAGTTTGTCATTTTGTTGGGTGAAAACATGTAGCAAGAGGTGTTCCACAAGGATCAGTGTTGCAGCTTTTATCTTTTTGACAATGTATTTCAGTTACTTGGATAAAAGAACCAAAGGTATGCTGGCTAAATTTGCTGATAATATAATGATAGGTAGGAAAATAAATTTGAAGAGGATATAAGTAAGCTACAAAAGGGATACAGATAGATTAAGTGTGCGGGCATAAACCTGCAGGTGGATATAATGAATAAAAGTAAAATTGTCGATTTTGGCTGGAGGAATAAAAAAGAAGCACATTATCTAAATTGTAAGAGTTTACAGAGCTCTGAGATGAAGAGGGATGTGAGTGACCTAGTGCATGAATCACAAAAGGACAGCTCTGTTATTTAATAAAATCATGGTTGATATGATTGCTTCTGAGTATGGAGATACAGTAAGTAATTAGTATGGTAAATGGGACACTATAATTTATTGTAAGGAGAAACTGAATACAAACACAGGGAAATTATGCTTCAGTTATATGAGGCACTGTTGAGACCATATCTGGAGTACAATTTACAGTATTTGTCTTCTTTTTAAGGGAAGGTGCAAATAGGCAGCACAGTGGCTCAGTGGTTAGCACTGCTGCCTCACAGCACCAGGGACCTGGGTTTGAATCCAGTCTCAGGCAACTGTCTGTGTGGAGTTTGCACATTCTCCCCATGTCTGTGGATTTCCTCTGGGTGCTCTGGTTTCCTCCCACAGTCCAAAGATGTGTAGGTTTGGTGGATTGGCCATGCTAAATTGCCCATTGTGTTCAGGGATGTGTAGATTAGGTGGGTTATAGGGGGATGGGTCTGGACGTGATGCTCCGAGGGTCGGTGTGGACTTGTTGGGCTGAAGGGCCTGTTTCCACACTGTAGGGATTCTATGATTCATGTAAGTGTGTTGGAAACTGTTCAGAGAAGGTTGATTTAGCAAATGACTAGGATTGCTTATAATTGCATTATTTTAGAGGCTGGACATGCTTGGTTTGTATTTGCTAGAGTTTAGAAGAACAAAGGGTGTCTTGATTGAAACATATGAGAACTTGAAGGTAGAGTGGATGTTTCTTCTTATGGGGAAATTTAGAACTATGGGCTACAGTTTGAAAATAAGGGATTGCCATTTAAGACAGAAATAAAGTGACATTTTTTCTTAGATGTCATAAGTTTTTGAAACTCTGTTCCTCAAAACATGGTGGATGCAGAGACTTTGTATATTTTTAAAGCAGAGATAGATTCTTGATAAGCAAAAGAATGACATGTTATTCGGGGAGGTGGCAATGAGCAGTAGTCATGAACTTATTAAATGCAAAGCACCTCTGACGGGCTGAATGGCCTACTCCTACTTTTTGTTTGAATGTTCATTTCTTTAGTTGAAAGAAGTATTTAATAACCTCAGTCCTGAAAGGTTGGCTGTAATATTAAAGTATGCCCCCTCGTCCTAGAATCCCCAACTGGCAGAAATAGCTTCTTCCAGTGTAACCTATTTGTTTCCCAAAATATGTGGAAAATTTCGATCATAATGCCCCAAAAAGTTTAATTCTGGGGAATACAAACAATGTTTGTGTAATATCTTCTCAAGTGAGACTTGGACTCCAAGGACTATTTTAGTACATTTACAAGACTCTCTCCAAGGCTAACATATTTTCTATGAGCCCAGAGCTACTCAAGTTGTTGTACTTGCAGAGTTTTGTATAGCTCAAACATTATCACTGAATCAAAGGGGACAGTTAATAGACAATCTCAGTCCTTTAGATCACAAGATCTCTGCTTTGTGAAATCTGAAGTATCACACTTTTGCAATAGGAATGCTATTCTGAGGCTGGAGCTCAGGCACTTTATTTGTATAGTTGCTTTCACATTTTCTGTTTCAAAGCTTTTTACACTCCAGGTAATCATCGATCAGCAGGGATTATTTGTGTTACTGAGCTGTGTACTGTCAGATTTTGGTCAATATTTGCCTGATATCTTTTTCAATCAATGTCTTGGTAAAAGCTTCATTGCTCGACTGTGCAACTGAAAGGCAAGTAATCAAGATTACTCAAACAATCACAAAATATGAGAAAGATTGTAGCTAAATATATAGATCAAATTCTATTTCACACTGTTTGACAACAAAATATTTGAAGACCATGATGGTGCCTGCATATTTTGGATGCACTCTTAAAGCTTGTTTTGCCAAAACCATGAGGGAACATGACTGCATGAAGTCCTAAGTCAACATCATTCTTTAAGACTATTACAAGATAAATAAAACAGATGCAGGCATGTAAAGCCAGACTAAAAGTGGAGTATTCTTCAGCAAATAGCTTTTAGCTAAGAAATCTATGGAGACATCTTGCATCGTAACATTTAATGAACTGGCAACATTGTACAAGCCCTCAAACATGAAAAAAAACATGGTTGTTTATACTTTGGTCACATCCTTGTGGTATATAGCTACAGTTCTCTGAAATGGCAAGACAATTTATATGGTGATATTGGCTTGCATTTACTGAACAAGTAAGCAAGTTTAAATCATCATTAGTTCGGCTGAATGACAGGAGATAAAAGGAAGGTCGATTATAGTCCTTCACTTACCAGCTGCAGTGCCAGTCAGACTTATTAACAATCTTGGTTCTTGCCCTGAAGAGATCCCCTTTAAACACTTTGTTGCTTTCATGCATGTTGGTGTAATTTCAAATTCAAGAACCTAGAGCTATTTTTGAATGTGAAGAATATGGAGGTATCTTTCTGTAAAGTCAGTTGTTGAATTTTGAGAGAAAATTGAAAGGAACCATTGCATTAATATTGTGTCTTTTATGCCAGAAGACATCCCAAACTACCTTTTTTTATGTAGTCATTACTGTAATGAAGGAAAGGCAGCAGCCAATTCCAGACATCAAGCTCCCACAAATGGCACTGTTACAATAATTGGATTATCTATTCTTCTTACCAGTTTGAGGGATAAATATTTGCCAGAAAACTCCCCTTGTCTTCAAATTGCACTGTAGAATCTTTTTCAACAAACTGCCTGATAGGGCAGATGGACCCTCAGTTTCGCAGATTGAAAAAAAAGTCTGCAGATCAGTGAATAAACTGCTTTTACAGAACTGTAACTTTTGCAAATACATTTGTCTCTTGCTGCATATCAGAGCAAAGCTGTTTCTTTTGACATGCAACATTAAAAGCTAGTACCTTCAGTCGAAGTGGACTTAAAACCATTAGGATTTAACAAATTGTTTTCCTTCACAGAATGGGATTTAGTTAGCTATTATCCTTCATCTACTGCATACGTCTGCTTACTTTTATATAGTCACAGATAGCAGAGTCTAGTCCTCCTAGCCAATAGCTCAGAATTCAATTGATAAATTTTCTATCTGCTGCCATTCCCATCTATGCAATTGTAGCATATCCATCTCTGTGTTTTTTTGAGCCAATTGTTAATATGTTTGTTATACATATCTGTCTTTTCCCTTTCTGGTCCCTTTGTAAACTATATGTGGCTAGGTGATAAATCTGAACAGTATCTAAAATGGAATGTTTATCTTATAATGCATATAGGCCACAAAGATATCATACAATTCATAGAATTCAGTTTACATTGTGAATATCAGTCAGAAATAGAATTTGCTTGCTTAATAAGAGATATTATGTCTTCACATCGACCATGTCATCAATGTCTTCTAGTTTTTCAGATGCTTATTTGAGTTACTCAAATGGTGTACCTGTCGAAAATCAAACAGATAATGTATACTTCCTGTTCTTCAGGAAAGCAACAGTTTTGGGAGATTCAGCATATCCATGACCAGCTTCAGTGATGGGAACACTATGAAATTTGGCCTGTGCTTGCAAGGACAGCCAAGATATACGTCTACATGTAGACTGTCAGTATATAGAAGCAATGGATTCACAATCTAGACCATTCCATTGTCCACCAGGTTGGATGCCCTAGCAATTTTGTTTTTGGCCAGATTAAGAGTATCACCCTTCTCTGTTACAGTGTCAATGACCGTTTCAGGAGGAGGTGAGACAGAAGGAGGAGGGAAAGGAAGATAATTATGTATGACAGCGACTGCTAGCACATAGAGAGTCAGGATGTTCATGATTGCATCATCAGACTGCAATTCTCATGTAAGAAATGATCATTAGACCACAATACAGTTAGAGGTAGGAGCAGAATTAGGCCATTCAGCCGATCGAGTCTGCTTCATCATTTGATCATGGCTGATATGTTTCTCAACCCCATTCTCCTGCCTCCTCCCTGTAATCCTTGATCCTCTCACTAATCAAGAACCTATCTATCTCTGTCTTAAATGTATTCAATGATCACCTCTAAAGCCTTCTGTGGCAATGAGTTCCACGGATTCACCAGCCTCTGGCTGAAGAAATTTCTCCTCATCTCATTTCGAAAGGGTCATCATCTCACTCTGAGACTGTGCCCTTGGGCCATTGTCTCTCCTACTAGTGGAAACATCTTCTCCATGTCTACTGTGCATGTCTGTGACAAGCTCTTCATTCTAGATATGAATCTTATAAACCTTCTCTGGATTCCTCCAAAGCCAGCACATCTCTCCTTAAATATAGGGCCCCAAACTGCTCACAATATTCCAAATGCAGTCTGACCAGATCCTGATAAAGCCTCAGCAGTACATCTCTGTTCTTGTATTCTAGCCCTCTTGAAATGAATGCTAACATTGCATTTGTCTTCCTAACTGCCAACTGAAGCTGCATGTTAACCTTCAGATAATCCTGAACCAAGCCTCCTAAGTCCCTTTCTGCTTCAGATTTCCAAAGCCTTTCTCTGTGTAGAAAATAATCTATGTCTCTATCCTTCATACCAATGTGCATAAACTCACACTCTCCCACTGTTTTCCATCTGTCACTTCTTTGCTCTCTCTCCTAGCCTGTCCAAACACTTCTGCAGCCTCTTGACTTCTTAACATTTTGTGTCATCTGAAACCTAGCAATAAGGACCACAGTTCCTTCATCCAGATCATTAATGTATAACGTGAATAGTTCAACTACCAACACTGACCCCTGCCGAACTATACTAGTCACCAGCAGCTATCCAGAAAAAGACCCCTTTATTCATACTCTCTGCCTCTGCCAGTCAGCCAATCTTCTATCCATACCAGTACCTTGTCCCTAATACCACAGTCTCTTAACTTATTTAGCAGGCTCCTGTGAGGCAGATTTTCAAAGCCCTTCTGTAAATTCAAATAGATCATGTCCACTGGCTCTCCTTTGTCTAAATTGCTTAATACCTCCCCAAAGAATTCTAATATACTTGTCAAGCACAACTGCCCTTGATGAAGCTATGCTGACCCAGCCCTATTATGCTATGCACTTCCAAGTACTCCACAAATTCATCCAAAGTAATGGCCTCTAAAATCTTACCAATGACCAAGGTCAAGCTAACTGGCCTATAATTTCTCATCTTGAACCTGCTTCGCTTCTGTAGCAGGGGTGTTTAGATTAGTGATTTTTCACTGGAAACCTCCCTGATTCAAGTGATCCCTGAAAAATCATCCCCAATGCCTCTACAATCTCCTCAGCCATCACTTTCAGAATTCTGGGATGTAGTCCATTCAGTCCCGATGATTAATCTAACTTCACATCCTTCAGCTTCCCTAGCACCTTCGCCTTAGTGATAGCCCCTGCACTCACCTCTGCTCCCTGACTCTCTTGAAGTTCTGGTATGATTTATTCCACTGTGAAAACAGATGCAAAATGCTTATTTAGTTCCTCTGCTATTTCGTTGTTCCCCATTTACTTCTCCAGCCTCATTTTCCACAGTCCAATGTTCACTCTTGCCTCTCTCTTACCATTTTTATATCTAAAAATCTAGTCATCTTCTTTTATATTGCTAGCTAGCTTACCCTCATATTTCATCTTCTCCCTATTCCCATTGCTTTTAAGTTATCTTCTGCTGGTTTTTTTAAGGTCTTCCCAATCTTTTGGCTTTCCACTAATTTTCACCACATTGTATGCTTTCTCTTTTGCTTTCAGGCTGTACCTGATTTCCCCTGTCAGCCATGGTTGCTTCATCCTCCCTTTAGTATTTAAGGTTCTTGCGAAGATTTGTAGCTTGGGTTGTGGATGAGGTTGCTGGCTTGCCCACTGAGCTGGCTGGCTATTGTACTGACATTTCATCACCATGCCAGGTAACATCATCAGTGCAGCCTCCGATGAAGTGATGTTCTACTCCTCTTGGAATTTATATGATCCGGTCTGTTGTGTTGTGTCATTTCCAGTTCTGTTCTGCATTGGTTTGTATATGGGGTCTAATTCCAAATGTTTGTTGATTGCATTATGGCTGAAAACAGGCCTCTAGGAATTCCCATGCATGTATGTGGTTGGCTTGAGATAGGATGGTCACGTTGTCCCAGTTAAATTGATGGCCTTCATTGTCCGAGTGTGCTGAGATGAGGGAAAGTTAGATGTGTCATTTTGCTGCTAGCTGGTGTTCGTGTATCCTGATGGCTAGTTTCCTTCCAGTTTGGCAGATGTAATGTTTGTGGCAGTCATTGCAAGGTGTTTTGTAATCTATACTGGATCTGCATGTCATAGGTAAGGGGTCTTTGGTCGTTGTGAGCGTTTGCTCTAGTGTGGCTGTGGGTTTGTATGCTACCATGATTTCTAGTAGTGACAGGTCTCGTTGCCAGTTCTGTGCACTCATCTCAATGCACCTCGGACGACGAAGGCCACCCAAGCAGAACAGAACCGGAAATGACACCCCAACTTAACAGACCGGATCATATAAATACCAAACAGAGTAGAACAACATCGCTTCATCAGAGGCTGCACTGATGATGTTACCGAACATGGTAATGAAATGTCTGTACGATAACCAGCCAGCTCAGCGAGCAAGCCAACAATTTCATCCCTTCAGTATGTTTTTTCTTCCTTGGGATGCATTTCTACTGTGCTTCCCGAATTACCCCAGAAACTCCTGCCATTGTTGTTCCACTGTCTTCCTTACTAGGCTCATTTTTCATTCAAATCTGGCCAGCTCCTCCCTTATGTCTTTGCAGCTTCCTTTACGCAACTGTAATACTGTTATATCTGATTCCAGCTTCTCCCGCTCAAAGGCAGGATGAATTCTATGACATTATGGTTACTGCCTCCTAGGCCTCAAGCTAGTCTGTCTCATTGCCCATCACCAAATCCTGAATTGATTGTTCCCTTGTGGGATCTACCAGAAGCTGCCCCCTAAAAAAAATCTTCTAGACATTCCACAAATTCCTTTGCTTGAGATTTGCTATCAAGTTGATTTTCCCAGGTAACTCCCTTAAGGGTCTTTTTTTGTGGTTCCTCAACTTTATCCCCATTGATTCTATGCCTTCTGACTCTAAACCACTTCTTACCATCTATTTAGTTTTGTTTCTTACGAACAAAGCAATCTTACCCCCTCTGCCCATTTGTCTGTTTTCTCAATAGGGTCTGTATCCATGAATATTTAGTTCCCAGCTCTATTCCTCTTGCAGCCATGTCTCTGTGATGTCCACAACATCGTATCCGCCAATTTCAATCTGCGCTACAAGCTCATTTACTTTGTTTCGTATACGGAGTGCATTTAAGTACAACACCGGCAGTTGACTCTTCCCTTTCTCATAGTGTCCACTTATCTGCTGTGCCTGAAGTTAAAGTCCTGACCCTTTCCATACTGTTTGTCCTATTACTTGCTCTGGAAACTTTAATAACCTCAGCTGAGCCCTTCCCCACTGCTTTACCTATTTCCACAATTTTTCATGCAAATGAACTCAACCCAACTTTGGCATCTCTCTGTGCTGGGCAAAGACAGCAGGATCTTCAGAAGGTCTGACAATGCAACAGGCATCTGTGTACACACCCATCAGCTTTTTCCCACATGCTGCCTCTTTGGAGGTCTTTGTCCTCCGGCTACTGAACTTGAGTATGACCTCCACCTCCGGGAAGCTCCCGCTCACACTATCACTTTATCTCACCAGTTGGGCAGTTGTATTCCACTTATGCCCGAGACCTCATCATGTGCAGATCCTATCATTATATCCCCCTCTAAAGTTTGGCTCATGCCAGTGTATAAGTTGGTGGCTGTGCAAGTTAGATTGGCTGATAGTCTATTCTGCCTTACCTTATGTCCTATGTCATTGAAAGGCTAATATAAAGAAATTCAGCACGTTTACAGTACATGGAAAATCAAGACTTAAAACTGAAGTCCATTTTGAGTCGAGAATAGATGTATAACCATGGTTTGAACCGAGCAAATGACCTCTCTTTAGTTTGGTCTAAATAATTGGTATGTTTTTCTTGGATAATTGATAGCTCATTGTTTTAGACCAGCAAAATTGCATTAGAGTGAGACTGATGAACAATATTGACTCTGTGAGATTGTCTCTGAAGGTTAATTCACTTTCAATAAAATTTGAACCTGCTTGGATGAAATCAAACAGCCAACGCAGAGAGCATGGAAAAACATTTAAATTCCACTTTGTAACATTTGTTGTTATTGAAAGTGGATTTGATCATAACACTGGTAACCTTAAACTTGTTATGCTTAAGAGAGATCATATTGAACTCCATGAGCAAGGAAGCTTAAGGCATTGACAATTTTATGCTTCTCGAATACTGACACCTTATTTAGTCTCTGACATGAGAACTTGAAAGACCAGGCGATACCTTTTATTATAGCCTGGGCTCAAGCAGAGTGGAAAAATACTCTTAATGCATGCTCAGAGAGCAGTATCTGCGACAGACGAAGAACATTTCTCTGAAATGTCTTGATATGAAAACTGCATTATATAGCCCTGTATAAAAATATGACCCTTCTAATCATAGTCAGTATTGCTAGCCATTCACACTGGATTACTTTGCAGTTTTAAATTGATCCTGACATTTGAATTCAGAACAACATGCATTACACAATAAAAAAGATACTCGGAAAAATGAATCATTCCACATTTTCTAACTGCGGCATTGATTTCCTTTCACTGTGTAAAATGCATGTTAGGTTAAAATGCACTTACAGTTCAGTAACCAATATTGATCCTGTTTTTGTTACAAAGTGAAAATGTCCTGTGCTTTCTCAAAATCATTCATAAAATTATTTCAAACAAACACAAGGGACTGTCAGTCAATGCAACCACAGTGATGGCATTGTGACTAGCTCCTGCCGTTAAGAGAGTTGAGTCAAATGCATTCCTCTTGATCACATAATTGGATTTCAGCAATGCTTTATACGCTTATTATTTTTGAAGGACTTAATGTGTAGCTAATAAGAATAGATTTATAAAAAGTATAGCTGTGATTTATTATGCTGTGGAACTGAAGTAGGGCAGCTTATGACATTCAGTCACACTGGCAGACTGTCATAGTCAGCGAATAATGGGACCTTTAATTTAGAAAGGCCGCAAGTAATGGCTGCGCTTTTAATTTACAAAGCCAAATTATAAAGGTTGGCACCATACTTATGTAATTGGACATGCATGTAATATGATACTTTCTTTTATCTAATCAAGTTATTAGCATCCTTAATGCTATTCTTTGACTTTTTGTAAGTATATATGGAAGGTGACATTACCTTAAAAAATCAATTAATGAAAAGTATCAACATTTTACATTTCTGTAACAACTTTATCAGTCAAACATCTTAAGGCACTTCCGGGACCTCTAATCAAAATATGACATTGAGCCTTCCAAGTCATTTTTAAGGGATACAGGTGGCCAAAAACTTGGACGTAAAAGGTTTTAAAAAGCCTCATTAAAAGTTGAAAGAGAAACTGCAAGGTGTAGGAACAGAATACCAGACCCAGGCAACTGAACATACACTCACCGCAATAACAAGCATGGGGCTGGATGAACACAGCAGGTCAAGCAGCATCATAGGAGCAGGAAAACTTGACGTTTCGGGCCTAAACCCTTCATCAGAAATGGGGCAGGAAAACTTGACGTTTTAGGCCTAAACCCTTCATCAGAAATGGAGCAGGAAAACTTGACATTTCGGGCCTAAATGATACACTCACCACAGTTAAGCAGCAAATTTGAGGTTATGTAGGAGGCCATAAATGGAGGAATTGCAAAGCTGCTGAAAATTTGTCAGGCTGCAGTTGGTTACAGAAATAGTAAGAGGTAAGACCATGGAGTGAGTTACAAAAAGACAGGTGACATGAGTTTATATTGTATTACACAATTTAAACCAGATATGCCATTCAAGATGTAATTGTCTTCTGAGAAGTTGCAAATCAAGTACTAAATTCCCATGATTGACTAATTGCTTGTAGACTAGGGATTTGCAAGTGTTGACTAGAGTAGCTTGATTGATAAGCTAGCTATTCATTAGATATTGAAGCACCAATGACTTTGCATGAATTATAATTCACTATCTGTCTTGTAAATTGCACCAGAATTTGAATTGATTGTTTTGTTGTTGCTTTAATGAGATTTTGAAAACAAGTGAGAACCAATCATATTTGAAGAGGACAGAAAAATAAAAAACAGTTTAGAAATGACAAGCAGTTTGATCTGAATGAAGGTCTGAATAATGCATTCTGAAAATGTGAATGTGCTATGCCCTACGTAATATTGGGTGTGATGAACTTGGGTTGGGTTCTCAATGCTGTAACACTGGAATATTAGTAATATGGGAGTGGGCAATTCTCAAAATTCATCTATATAGGCTGCAGACTTGTGCAATTTGTGCCTCATCTCATCTGCATTGCAAACTATGTGCTTGGAATAACATGGAGATAGTGGTCTCCATGGAAGATGCATTGTCCTCAAGGTGTTATGTCTATATGGTCAGGACATCATTTGAAAGAGGGTCCATGATGAGCACAGGAGCAGCAGGCTGCTGAGGGCAGGACTGCACACCCATAAATGTGTCAGGAGGCTTAATGCACCCAGTCGTGTATACAGGGTGAGAAAGGCAGATTTGAACTGCCAATAATCACAGTGACCTCTTGATGTAAAATAATGGCTGGGGAAATTACTTCCAATTATGTAGAAGGTCATCCAATGCCAGCTGACCTGAAGATCATCATAGTACTGAAGGATCATTTTGGTCCTCATGTGAAGACCTCTGTGAAATAATGCCTGCTGCCCACACTGTATAAAAGTCTTCAGCAATGTCATGTTCAGACAGGCTAGACAATATAAAGCTTTCTCCAAGGTCAATGTGTGTCAAATAAGCCACTGCTTTACCGGTAGTGGCAGGGTTCCCAAGGCTGCAGGGAATGCAAGTTTGCACGTCACCACACCCCAGCTCTACACTATCCTGGACAACATTTATTCCTTAACCAAAATCACTGAAACAGATCATCTCCTTGTAAAACATTGTTAGACATTGCTGTAGACATATTACCATCTGTCTTACCTACATTACAATAACAACTAGCCGTAACATGATTTCAGATATTCTGAGGTCATGAATGATATAATATAAATGCAAATTCTTCCTTTTGTTTATTCCTTATTTGCAGCCTAGTTCAGGGGAGTCAGGTTTTAATTCATTTGTTAACCTCTTTTCATACAGCTGCTATCCATGTTTTTTTTTTCAGGAGATCTAAATCAGGTCTCGGTTCTGTGGTACTTATCCTATAACAGAACTTCCAAATATTCAGTATCAAACGGAGCAATGAAGCTCACATCTCTCTGGCCTACAATTGAGAATAATTAGTCTTTGTTTCTGTCGCCAATAGTCATTGTGCTTTTATGTGGAGCTGCAGCTGCTTTTCGCTCAGCTGCAAAGAGCTACAATTTTTATGGCTGTCGCATTTCCCAGACAAAGTTGGAAAGCTGTTGGTATAAGAATTTGCTGTGCTGACAATCTATTTTGATGTAAGGAACAAACACAGATTGCCACGCTGAATGTTGCTTTGACCTGTATTGCCAGCCTGATACAGCATGGTGCTGTCACAATAGTGGCAGAATGACAAAACATTTTCTCCTAATATAATTTGTTGTTTAAAAAAACACTTTGATAACAGGTGGTAATTTATGATCTGTGCCCATGAATCGTTTAATGTGAATTTTAGTCTATTGTAGAAGAACATGTTAGAAAGATTTTGACATTCATTCTACGGCCCAGCAGGCTAAAGCATTTTATCAACATTGTTCTGGTCACATTTATTATTTGTACAAACTATTCATTGAAAAAAACATCACACTTCCAAAATTCTGGATGGGATTTTCCCATTTCTGGTCTAAGCGGGAGAATTTCCCAGAGAGAAACCCCTGGCCTATCATATTCAGAAAGGTAAAAACAGAAAGAACTGCGGATGCTGTAAATCAAGAACAAAAATATAAGTTGCTGGAACAGCTCAGCAGGTCTGGCAGCATCTGTGAAGAAAAAATCAGAGTTATTGTTTCTGTCACCGGACCCCAAACATTAACTCTGATTTTTTCTTCACAGATGTTTCCAGACCTGCTGAGCTTTTTTTTTAGCAACTTCTGTTTATATTCAGAAAGGTGGCTGGATCCAACATCAATTGGGTAATTGATTGGTTCCTGCCAGGCTATCAGCCAGAATTATGATTCTGCAGCAGAAATTCCTGTCTATCTAAAGCTGCCATGGCAACACCATGGTGAAGTCTGTGGCTACGGCCAGGTCAGCATCCTCAAATTCCTGGGACAGAGGACCACTGCTAGGAAAGCTAGGTATTGTTTGGGATGTGGGTGGGGGTGAGGGCAGGTCACGGTTGTGGTGGTGGCAAGATCAGAAACAAAGGAAATTCGATGACTCTTAGGGGATGCCCCTGCCCTCGATCCAGTCCCTCTGCCTTGTCTAAACTAGTGCAGATTGAGTGCAACCACCCTGTTGCACCACTCAGGAGGTGAAAAGCGCACCTCTGTTATTTTAAGAGGGAAGGGTCTCTTCAATTATTTTCCCCTTGGAATGTCTTCTAGCTCTGTCTTTAAATGTTAACTAATTTGCCCTGCCCACTAACACTGGCCTTGAATGCTGAAAGCTTGTAGTAATTTTGTTTTTGTTTGGTCATTTAAGGTTCAACATATAGTGAAGGCAAAATGACAAACTTCTTAGATTCCAGCTGGCAGTTAAGAATTCCCACAATAAAGTTTCATTTTGCTCATGCAATTGTGTAACACGGTCAATGGTAATGCCTATATTGCTGCTTTAATGCTCCTTATTCAGCTTCACATCCTAAAAATGCAAAAGAAATACTTTTCTAAAGGCAATAAATAAAGTTATTCACCTGCTATAAAGAGATGTACATTTGATAAGACTGTATGATCATTACAAGTTCTATCAACCAGCAATTGGCAATGGCTCATCAATATTCAGCTGTATCAAGTGTGCAGAGACTAGAAAAAGCATAAAAGCAGATATTATGAATTTACAGTTTGAGCTCCTATGCTACATGTATGCATCAGGTAATCAGGTGAGCAGATCATCCACTTTGCAGAATTTCCAATCCATTTAGATTAATTTATCAGCAACTTTAAGTTTGCAAATAAAGACTTTAATACGTGATTGCAGTCCCAAGATTACAGAGCATGAAGGCTCAGCAAAAATAAGTAAATGATTTGACAACGATGCATCAGAAATAAGACTTCTATCCAAGCTCTATTTAATATGTACATAATTTGGAGGATAGTGAGGTTACTATTCAAAGCAAAGATAGTTGGGGGAGAAAAAGGCACAGATACATATAGCCTTGTAAATTCACTGTCTTTTTTAACTCAATGGCATACGGTGATAACAGCTTGGGGAAGGAAATCTGTGACTCGACCATGTCAGCTGTATCAGTGCTGCAAGTATGACTGTAAGCCATCTGGTTCTGAGTTGTATTCAGATAAGTCTTCAAATGGCTTCTCACCAAAGTTATTTATTTCATGGTTACCCAATTTTCTATCAAATGATTATGCAAACTAGAGATGAGTGGCTCATCCTTCAACTCTTTTGTACAAAGTCTGGGACTGTCAGGATTTGCATCTTCATCGTCTGCAGGTCTTTTGATAGGGAAATGAAAGACTAGTTCCAATTATTCTAAGATACAGTTGGATCAAATATCAGCTGCTGCTTCATCCTGACTTAAATAGCAAAATAAACCTGCCTGGGATTTTTCAACACCGATTCTTTGGAAATGTAGTGGAAGTTTTGAGAATTTTCACTTCTTCATCTCTTTTTTGAGTTGAACAGCAACTGGAGTCAGCCTCTGTCATTATGAAATCAGCAGACCCTTTTACTTTATGACATATTATCTTTTCTCAGCAAAAACAGTTTTCTCCTCTTGAGCAATCGAAGTCAATGTTGTAAGACATAAATAAGGTTCTTTTAAAAAGAAGTAAAAGGGATACGTGAAAGCAGATAAGTTGCCAGGGCCAGATGGATTGTTCCCTATGATGTTGAAGGAAGTCAGGGAGGAAAGAACAGATGTTCTGAAGATTATTTTCCAATCTTCTCTAGACATGGGTGAGGTGCCAGAGGATGGGAGGATTGAAAATGTGGTACTTTTGTTTAAAAAGGGTACAAAGGAAATGCCAATTATAGGCCAATTAGTCCTACTTCAGTGGTGGGAAAACTGTTAGAATCAATCCTGAGAGATCGGATAAACTCTCACTTAGGAAGCCATGGACTAGTCAGTGATAGTAAACATGATTTTGTTAAGAGGAGGTCATACCTTATATGGGATACAGGGTAATGTATCAAATTGGATCCAACGTTGGTTTAGTAACAGGAAACATAGGGTAATTGTCGATGGCTGCCCTTGCGAATAAAAAACTGCTACAAATGGTATTCCATCATGCTCAGTGTTGGGATCCCTGCTGTTTGTTTTATATATTAATAATTTGGACTTGAAGTTTTTTTCTTTTATTCATTAAAGGGATGAGGGTGTCACTAGCTAGGCAGCATTTATTGCACATCCCTAATTGCCCAGAGGACAGTTGAGAGTCAGCCACATGTGGATCTGGAGTCACATGTAGGCCAGACCAGATAAGGATGCAGTTTCCTTCCCTAAAGGACATTAGGTGAACCAGATGAATTTTTCCGACAATCAACAATGGATTCATGGTCATCATTAGATTTTTAATTCCATACATTTTTATTGAATTCAAATTTCACCATCTGCCATGGCGGGATTTGCACCCGGGTGCCCGGATTGTTATCTCAGTCGCTGGATTAACAGGCCAGCGATAACACTGCTAGGCCATCACCTCCCCTGCTGGGGAGCACAACTGGGAAATTTGCAGCTGACACAAAAATTGGCTTTGTTGTGGATAGCTCCTTCTGTGTTGTATCAGTTCTTTGGTTTCTATGGATAAGCAGGAAAATTGAATAACCTACACTAAGCTTGTGGTTTGAACGACTGAAACTAATAGGCAGAAAAGATTAAGAGAGGAACAAAAATCCATGGTTTTGAGCTTTTGCAAGAAGGAAAGAGAGGAAATTATACATGGGGCATTGCAATTTCAACATAGTAAAGATGCAGGTCAGACAACAAGTGGATAACGAAAAAGATTCCTTCAAGTGGTGCCTTTCATGACACCAAGATGTCTCAAAGTAATATGCAGCCAATTAAGTGTTTTTTTAAAGGTTTATCCACTGATATCACAAGGCAGCAACATTCCACAAACACTATAGTTTGTAATCCAATAGTAATTGGATAGTAATCCAGCAATAGTAATCCAGCACTGGAATGCTAGTGATTTCACAAACATGCTGTTCTGGCACCAATTTCTTTTCTTCATGTAAAGAAGAATATTTTTCTTTATCATTAAAATATGTATAACAAAAATAACATTTAACCAGAAATAATGAAAAGAGCATTTCTTTCTTGTCCATTCTCTGTGAATTAAATTGATCTTATCTAATTTTTTTTTCCAATTCTATTTCCATTCACTTCACCGTACTCTCTGAGCATTTTCAACTCTGTCAAACCTGTACTTTGGCAACCAGCTCCACTTAACAATGGGACTGTGACATTGATTCAGTTTTCTTAATCAAAGACCAAATCACTTTGTTCTATTAGTAGTTTCAGTGATACTTCATTTTCTTTTGGCCTTTTACTTTAGTAATATTCTCTCCTTTTGTCAGATTTATGCTTTTAAACAAATGATATATATAACGTAGATATGGTCTCTTCCAATCTTAACTTCACTGATGTGAAAACCCAGTGTGCCTTGTATAGTATCAAGTGGATCAATTGGGAGCTAAAGATTGAAACACTAATTTTTTTTCTTATCTCCCCCAATCTGCAACCTTGGATAGTGGAACTTTTTCATTTCGTTCTAACCTGGAAGGGTGGATAAGATGGTGATGATAACTGTGGTTGATATAAATGTGTACAGAGTCTCTTTACAATAATTCTAATCACATAGTTCTCCTTATTGCCTCAGTCATTTTTCATCATATCTTTCCAACCAGCACAGTACTTTCTAAGTGTTATGCCTAATCTATTTTGACTCAACTTCAATTTGTTTTGCTTTATTTTCAGTATGACAGCAGCTTTGTGCAATAAAGCCATTATATTTCCCCAAGTTATCTGCCGAAGCATAGATTATTAGACTACTTGTTAAAGCTTCATTTGTGTTGGCTTTGAGTGTATCGTTATACTAAGCTAAGCTAACCTTCTCCAATCCCGGATTCTTTGTGAGTCGCATCTTTTTGATATTCCACTTTCCACTCTCATATGCTTTGCTTCAAATTTATTTTTTCCAAATATTTAGTTTATTATGTTTGACAATGAATTCAACTTGAATTTCTTTATGTGTTCTTCCTTCATTGAGTGCCTTCAATGCCCTGTACTTGGTTGCAAATTCTTGAAAATTGTTTTATTTTCCACCGTGGTTACCCATGATATTTAACAGCAGTAACTGAAATATATGCTTCCCTAAGCTGGAGAGCGCACATTGATCTTAATAGTATTAGTCTTCCTTTTATTGTCTGTATGTTTTTTTTAAAATTTGAAACATTAAACTTCAACGACTTTGAAATGTGTGCATTGTTTGGCATTTGGGCAGCAATAAAGGTAGTTTTTTTGTCTCAGCTTATCCTTCTATATCAATGTCAAGAAAATGAGATGAAAATTGCAAAGACAAAAAAATGGATTGGGACCTTATTGTGTGGTCAGCAATGGTGGGATGTCAACCTCTGTGGGGTCAAAGTAAGTGGGTAGCCTTGTACTTGCAATTTTACCTCAGACTAACTTGTGTTAAGTTTATTATGATACAATCTGCCTCAGAAACTTGCAACTTATACCAAAATCTATATATTATCCCTCTTCGTAAAATTTATTTGAGTCTTGTGGAGCCAATTTAATTTTGCTTCTTTAAGTTATAGGTAAAATAGATTTTCCTTTCAGGAAAAGTACGAAACATATTCCTATCAAAAGCCATTGAAATATTTCATTATAGTCAGAACGTGCTCCTGGCTATGATCATTTTGGTTTACTTCAGTAGTGTTTTGAAGAATAGTTAATCAATTATGGAATATTTAGGGATTGCTCTAGCTGATGGTTCCATTCAGAGATATATGTCACTTGACGCCAAGCCGTTTACATTGTCTAATTAATGTTAGATGAAGCAAAGACCACTTAGTTAATATTTTTACAAACAAATGAACAGTTAATTATACACAGCTCAGACTACAATGAATTTGTCTGTAATATATGTCTCAGCAGGAACTCTTATTAAAATGGCTCCCACGTGATTGCTCTGTCCCAGAGACATGAAAGGTCCTTGGGTGAGATCTTGACTTTGTGTAATTGTGTAAAGTGAGTGTTCATGAGTCAGCATCCTGTATTTGAACCAATTTATTCACTCTGATTCAATTGCTCATATTCATCATAGACTTTAAAAATCCTCATTTCTCTGATATCACATCTATATCTAAATTTGTTCTCAGCAGTTATCCTTACCCCCATTATCTCAATCCCAGAAGTTTCAGTCAGTGGAGGACAGGGGTTAATCCCATAATGTGAAAGTCCAGTATGCCTTGTTTAGCATCAAGTGGCTCGATTGGGTGTTGAAGATTCAAACACCAATTTTTTTCTTATCTTCTCCCACACCCTACCTCAAACTTGGATGTTGGAACTATGTCATTTCACACCATCGTAGAAGGGGTGGGGTGGATCGGATGGTGGTGATAGTTTTGACAGTTATTAACATGCAAATGTAGTGGTGATTGTGCAAGTAGCCTCATGTCTTGTTCTCAGGATAAGGTGTTGGGCATTGGACAACCAAAAGTGGCGGCAATTCCATCCCACAGCATTTAGCCTGTCTGGGCTAAATGGACAAACGGATTTCTTAATGCTTCCTCATGGAACTTCCAGCTCCTTTACTAGATCTGTAAAGAAATGCATTGCTGACTTCATATGGCACAAGCAATGCTACATGTTAGTCTCCTTCTCCTTTAGTTCTAAGCTTATGCTGTGTTCCTTTCTCATTTCACCTCATTCTGCTATTATTTGTTCTCCAATAGGAGGACATATATATGGCATGCCCAATGGGAGAAACAAGAGAAATTCCTGCCTGTAAGTGTAGAATTGGGAATCTGATTTGATTTATTGAAGACCCACGTACCTAAGTACAGTGAAAAGCTTTGTTTGGCAAGTAGTACTGGCAGATCATAGCAAAAAAGGACATAAAGATCATAGAGTGCTTAGATAGACCAGTGATATGGAGGTGTCAGTGTTGGACTGGGGTGGACAAACCATGTGAAAGTTATCCAGTACCTGAGCCTCTGCAAACATCACCTGGGATCTACAGGAACTTACCTTCAACATCTGTGTCTGCTGCCCCAGATTCCTCCGACGAAAGAACTGGAACCTGCCTCGACTTCTTTGCAACTTCTGCCTCCACTCCAGAATCTGCCCACTTTCCAATCAACACAAGGACCCTTATCCCTAGGGTCACTCCTGGGTCCTAATACCCACCTGCAGCTAGTTAGCATACCCCTCCCTCCTCATCTATCCACACCTTACCCCTCCAACTCTCCTCCCTCCTCTCTTCCACAGCTCTCCTACACCCCTCCACATCCAATCCTCCATCCCACTCCTCAACCCAATTCCCTCCCATTCTCCTTTCCCTCCTACAACTACTCTGTCCCACCACACCTTGTCCAACTCTCACCCATCACATGCTATCATCCTTCCCCCAACCTCCTTCAACCTCGACAAGACCCTCCCCAAAAACTCCACCCCTGAACATTGCTGAATATTCACCATCTCCCCTGACCTCGAACTCTCTGAGGCTGAATGGTCTGTCCTCAGTAAAGGGCCCACATTTGTGCCCCTCTGCCCCCATCTCAATGAGTTCCATGCCCGCTGTAACGTGGAGCTATTCTTCTCCCGCCTCTGCCTCCATGCTTCCTCCTTCAATAAAAACTCCCAACCACCCTCTGGAGACTCCTTCTCCTGTTTCCAATGTTCCTCCTTATCTTGGACACCCCTCATAGCCCCTTATCTGCCCTGGACCTCTTCATTGCTACCTGCCAACATAACATCAACTGCCTCGATTTCCCCACTCCCCTCACTCACTCCAACTTCTCCCTCTCCAAATGTTTGGTGCTCCACTTTCTCCACACCAATCCCTGTTTCACCATCAAACCCGCTGAAAAAGGCAGGTCAGTGGTAGTCTGGAGGATGAACCTCTATGTTGCAGAGGCCTCCTCCGACATCATTTCCTACCTCCCCCTTGACCACGACCCCACCATGGCCCATCAAGCCACCATCTCCTGCACTGTCCATGACCTCATTGCTTCTGGTGACCTCTTCTCCACTATCTCCAACCTTATAGTCCCCCAGCCCCGCATTGCACAGTTCTACCTGCTCCCCAAGATCCACAAGCCCAACTACCCTAAGTGGACCTATCATCTCCACATACTCCAGCCCCACCAAATTAATTTCTTCCTACTTCAACTCCATTCTGCCCCCCTTGGTCCAGACACTGCCCACCTACATCCAGCACACAAGCCACACCCTCTACCTCTTCAGAAACTTCCAGTTCCCTGATCCCCAGCACTTCATCTTTCTGATGGATGTGCAATCCCTGTACATGTCCATACCTCTCAAGGACGGTCTACAGGCCCTCAGTTTTTCCCTCTCCAACAGACCCATCCAGTACACCCCCCACACCAATACCCTCCTCTGCCTCGCCAAACTGGTCCTCACCCTCAATAACATTTCCTTCAATTCTTCCCACTTTCTCCAAATCCAGCGGTTTGCCATGAGCACTCGCATGGGCCCCAGCTGTGCCTGCCTGTCGGTTATGTCAAACAGTCTTTTTCAGTACATACATGGGTACTGTCCCCCAACTCTTCCGTTGTTTCATCGATGACTGCATTGGTGCTGCATCCTGCACCCAGCCTGAACTGGAGCAGCTCATCGACTTCGCTAACAACTTCCACCCCGCTCTCAAATTCAGTTGGTCTATCTCAGACGCCTCCCTCTCCTTTCTTAACCTCTCCATTTCCATTTCTGGTGACAGTTTACAGATTAACATTTAATATAAACCCACAGACTCCCATTTCTACCTAGGCTGCACCTCCTCCCACCATGCATTCTGCAAAAATTCCAACCCATCTTCCTAATTCCTCAGTCTCCGTTGCTTTCAGCTCCGACGAGGAGACTTCCACTCCCAAGCATCCCAGATGTCCGCCTTTTTCAAACAACACTCTTTTCCCCCCTCCTTCATCCAGGCAGCCCTCCACCGTGCCTCATCCATTCCTGCACCAGAGCTCTTAAACCCTCCTCAAACATAATAAAGATAGGATCCCCCTTGTCCTTATTTTCCATCCCAACCGCCTCCACACCCAACATATCATCCTCAAACACTTCCACCAACTCCAATTAAACACCACCACCAGAAATATCTTCCTCTCCCAACTTCTATCTGCCTTCCGTAAGGACCATTCCCTTTGCCACTCCTTAGTTTGCGCCACATTCCCCACCAACCACTCCAACCCGCCTGGTACCTTCCCCTGTAACCATAAAAGATGCAAAACCTGTCCACACACCACCTCCTTCACCTCTATCCTGGGTCCTAAACAGCCTTTCCAGGTGAGACAGAGCTTCACCTTCATCTCCTCCAACCTAGTCCATTGTATCCGGTGCTGCCAATGTGGTTTTCGTTGAAATCTTCACCTGGCCCATAATGACCAGCCTAACTTCCCGGTCACTGTCCATTTCAACTATTAGCCCCCCTCCTCAACCCCAGCACTCCCCCTCTATCATATCTGTCCTTAGCCTCCTCCAGTGTCACAGCGACTCAGAATGTAAGTTTGAGGAACAACACCTTATCTTCCGCCTAACACCTTATCTCCAGCCTACAGCCCGGAACACTCAACATTGAGTTGTCCAATTTCAAATAACCTTCCCACTCACCCCACAACTTCCTTTCCAGCCCCACCTCCTCCCTTCCATTCCACTTTCCAACCCTCCCTTCCAGCCACCAAACGGATTCACCCCTCCCATCGACCAACCAGGTCATGCCTACTACCAAGCGTCTAACTATTGCCACCATTCTGCTAAGCCGCATCCTCCCTTCCCTTTATCTGCAGCTCCACCTACCCCCACATCCAGTCCTGAAGTACGGTCATACCCGAAATATTGACTTCTCCTTTCCTCCAGATACTGCCTGGCTTGCTGTTTTCTTCCAGCCTCCTATTTGCCTACCTTGTATTTGAGCATCTGCAATTCTTTTGTCTCTATAGCCCAACACGTTTAATTGAATTCACAAGCTTTCAGATTGCAGCCCCTTCATCAAGTGCAGTGGGACAGAAGAGCACACGCAGAGTTGAGAGGCAGAGACCTGAAGGGCTGAGAGATCAAAAAGCATACAACTGGTATGAATGGAGTGTCAGATAATAAGTCTCTGCAGGTGATCACGAGTGTTAGATGGTAAGTAAAGTATCAACAGCTGAATAACAAGCAAAGGGATGACCTATAATATAATTAATTGAGGCACAGAAATAATTACCAAAATTTAAAAATAATGTCATCCAAACTAAATGACTGGAATAACGTGATAGGCATAAGAGTTGCATGCTGAGGGTCTAACCAAAGTAATAAGTAAGTCAAAACTGTACAAGCTAATTAATGTAGAGAGATCATAACAATTTATCCAGGTGATGGTGACAAAACAGGACAGGAAGGAAGATTTTACAGACACAGAACAGTGAGATGGGGTCACATGTAATGGTTCATGAACCCAAGATCACGGTTGAGGCTGTCTTCATGGATAGGGAACATGGCTATCAGTCTCTTCTCTGAGATCCTGCATGGTTATGTATCTTGAAGTCCACCTTGAAGGATGCTTACCCAAAGGTCGGAGGCTGAATGCCCTTGACCGCTGAAGTGTTCCCCTGCTGGGAGGGAACATTTCTTTCTGGCAATTGTTGCATGGTGTCCATTTTCATAACGTCCGCATGGTCTCACCAATATACCATGTCCTGGGGCATCCTTGCCTGCAGCTTATGAGATAGACAATGTTGGCCGAGTCACGTGAGCATCTGCCGTGTATTTGGTGGGTGATGTTCTCATGTGTTACGGTAGTATCCATGTCGACGACCTGACATGTTTTGCAGAGGTTGCCATGACAGGATTGTATAGAGTTGTGGTCGATGTTGTCCGAAAGGCTGGGTAGTTTGCTGCGAACAATTGTCTGTTTAACACTTGGTGGTTGTTTGAAGGCGAGAAGTGGAAGCATGGGGAAGATCTTAGTGAGGTGCTTATCGTCATCGATGACATGTTGAAGGATGCAAAGAACATGGTGTAGTTTCTCTGCTCCATGGAAGTTCTGGACAATGAAGGGTACTCTATCAGTCTTATCCTATGTTTGCCCTCTTGAGGATGTCATTGTGCTTTTTTGCTGCAGCATGTTGGAACTGGCAATCAATGAGTTAAGCATCATATCTGATTCTTAAGAGGGCACTGTTCAAAATCTTTAGGTGACTGTTGCATTCTTCCACTTCTGAACAAGTCCTGGGTATGCGTAGGGCTTGTCCGTAGGGGATGCCTTCTTTAATATGTTTAGGGTGGAAGCTAGAGAAGTGCAGTATCGTGAGGTTATCAGTGGGCTTGCGGTAGAGTGAAGTACTGAGGTGTCTGTCCATGATGGAGTTGCCTGTGCCCAGGAATGAGACTGATTTTGAAGTGTAGTCCATGGTAAGTCTGATGGTGGGATGAAACTTGTTGATATCGCTATGTAGTTGTTTCAATGGTTCCTTGCCATGAGTTCAAGGAAAGAAAATGTCATTAAATGTATCTGGTGTATAGCATTGGTTGGAGGTCCTGCGCAGCAAGTAAGTCTTGCTTGAACTTGCGCATGAAAATGTTGGCATTTTGGGGTGCAAGTTTAGTCCCCATGGCTGTTCTGTGTGCCTGGATGAAGAACTGGTTGTCGAAGGTGAAGATGTTGTGGTCGAGGATGAAGCGGATGAGTTTGTAGGATGGTGTCTGGAAATTGGCAGTTGTTGGTATTGAGTACCAAGGCTGTTACAGCGATGCTGTCATCGTGGGCGATGCTGGTGTAGAGTGTCAAAAAGTCCATTGTGACAAGGAATGTTCCTGGTTCAACTGGTCAGTGGGTGCTGAGTTTTTGTAAGAAATCTGTACTGTGGCAACAGAAGTTGGGGGTTCACTATACAATGGGTTTTAATATACCCTCAACATAGCCAGAGACGTTCTCACATAGGGTTGCATTGCCTGATATGATGGGATGTTCAGGTGTGTTGGCTTTGTGTATCTTCGGAAGGCAGTAGAAGTCTCTGATATGACAGTGCATAGGACACTCTGAAGGTCTGGGAACTTTCGGCAACCCGTTCTTCATCCAGACACATGGAACAGCCATTGCAACCAAATTTGCAACCCAAAATGCCAACATTTTCATGCACAAGTTCGAACAAGACTTCTTTGCTCTGCAGGACCTCTGACCAACACTATACACCAGATATATTGGCAACATTTTCTTCCTTTGAACTCATGGTGAGGAATCACTGATACAACTACATAGCAATATCAACAAGTTTCATTCCACCATCAGACTTATCTTGGACTACTCTTCAGAATCAGTCTCATTCTTGGACACACACATCTCCATCAAGGACGGACACCTCAGTATTTCACTGATTGCGGTCTGTGGGTTAGGAAGCTAAGGATCCAGTTGCAGAGGGCAGAGCTGAGACCTAGGTCTTGGAGTTTTGACATTTGTCTGGAGTGGCTAATGGTATTGAAGGGAGAGCAATAGTCAGTAAATGGGAGTTTGACATAGGTGTACATCTTATCCAGATGTTTCAGGGATGAGAGTAGGGCTAGGATAATCGTGTGTGGTGTGGACCAGTTTCATTGGTAGGCAAATTGCCATGGGATCGAGGCAGGCCGGGAGAGTAGAGTTGATGTGGGTCATGATCAGCTTCTCAGAATACTTCATGATTATGGAGGTCAGAGCCACTGCACGGTAGTCATTAAGGCACATTCCATGTAGTATGTGCTATTAGAAGCAAATCTCAAATTGGTCCATTCAAAAATGAGAAATGAGCTGCAATAAACAGGAACAGTCTCCACAGCTTGTTGAATATAGACACTTTTTCGTTTGCCAACTTTGCAGGTAACTAATGCTGCATTTTGTAATGAGATTAGTTAATCAATGGTAGAGTTTTTGATGCATCAGGCCATTCCCTTGATGTATTACTGTTTCCAGAAAGGAGGGGCTACTTTCCACCACTCTAATTTCTGCTGAAGTTCATTGCATATTTTAGAGTTGGCGCAACTCTGTTACATTTGGAGATGAATCTTCATCTGCTGTCTGTCAAAATGGTCTCATAATGACAGCAAAACTCTATAAAATGGTCAGATAAAATGATGGATCATTTGTAGAAGAATAAGTTATAGTTGCATATGGTATGGTACTTTGCTTGAAATAAAATTAAGAAATGTTAAAAACCAAAACAAAATCTACTGGATAAACACAGCAGGTCTGATAGCATATGTCGAGAGAAAAACAGAGCTAATGTTTCGAGTACAGTGACCCTTCGTCAGATCCTTCTCAGACTAGGAGTGTGAAGGAGCAGAGCCTGTCTCGTACCACTCATTCACTCAGAATCGTAACCAATGCACTTTTACATTGTTTTGCAGATCTCCAGGAAAGTCCCCACAAAGCCCAAAAGCCACTTTGAAAATGACAGGTCTTTTCTAGGACCAATCACAATTGAAAATTGGCAAAGTTTTGGTTTAGATAATGTAAAATGACTTTTCTTTTGTTTTTAACTCTTTTCTATGTCCAGAAAACCTCAGAAAGAAGTAGAAGAAAAGTTAGTATACTTTACAAACACTTAAGTTGTGGGCTAAAAAGGAATAATTGTAAACAAGTAATTAAATGATGCATGATTGACATCTTTAACTCGTAAGTGGACCATTTCTATGTTATGCCCAATAAAACCCTCAGTTTGATGAGGTAATTCATTAATTGCTTTTATTTCAGACACAGTCTTGAATAATTCTCTGGTTATGACATTTCAAATGAAAGGACACCCTAGAGTTTAATTTTGGCAATGTGCTTGCTCCCAACAGGAAGCCCTCTAGAGTTCAATTAGCCAATTTCAATTGTAAAACGTATCACTCTACTTGGTTGAAAGAAGGGTCAAATGTAAATGAATTGCATTATTAGCGGGAGGATACTCCTATCCCAAGGTACTTACTGCTTTTGAAGACCCATTGAAAAAGATGAGCTTCAGACTAATTAATCCTTTGAACTATACGAAGTTTCCAACTTGTTTAATTTAATCTAATACGCTGTAAATGTGACAGACATTTCCAACAGATGTAGGAAGAGGATATTAACTCACTTTTATCCAAAAGAATTCAAGTGCTGCTTTTTACATGCCACTGTACTTATGTTTACATGAAGGAAAAGATGAAATGGCATTACCAATTGACTAGATAAGAGCCATGGTACAAAGATGCGTGAGGTCATTTAAGACTGAGGTGAGGAGAAATTCCTTAACCAGGTGTGCCTGTGGAAATCTCTGCCACAGAAAGCAGTTGAGGTCAATACACTGAATATTTTCAAGAAGGAGTTAGATACAGTTATTCGGGTTGAAGTGATTAACGAACCAGGAACATGGTGCTCAGTTGGATGATCAGCAATAATCATATTGAATGACAGAGCAGGCTCAAAGGGCTGAATGGTCTACTCCTGTCCCTATTTTCTATGTTTCAATGTAAAATAGCACATTCTCTGCTTAGCAGTTGTTTATTAGTTAGATTTTAACCTGGGTTAGTAAACAGCTTGAGCCTGGTTAACTACGTCATTTATGTTGGCACTGGCCGGTATCATTCCTAAAGGAGTACGGTATTGCAGGTGCAGAGAAAAGCCAAGCTACAAGGTTTATTTTAAAACATCATGTTAACCAGCCAGACCAGTCAATTTGGAAAAATGGCAGTAGGCATGAAACAAACATTTCCTGTCAACAAGATTAGGTTAGATGGGTATGTACTCGACTAACCTGGCAGTTAAAATCCACTCCAACACTTTTGTTTCTTGCACCTTTAGTTTGAACCAAAACAATTAATTGAAATATTGATCACAGATACACAGATTGAGCTACTCTTTGTTGCTTGTTGACAGTGAATGTATCCTGTTACAATCAATTTGATTGCTCTCACAGTCTGGGTTTTGTCCATGGTGGAAGGAGATGCCCTCCATCATGATAACATGGGCTCCGAAAATGCAAGTCCAATACCTGAACACAGAAATTCCTTTTTGTGGGGAATGAATGAGACTGAGTCAGGTCAGGATTTGTGCATGCACATCTTATAGAAGCAGCTAGCCTTTTAAATCATGAGGTGCCCCTAGGGCAAAGTGATTTTGGAAGCCCAGGAGCATGAGACCTGAAATGTACAGAGTAAATCCAGTAAGGATGGGTCTTAAATTTGTGCAATTCTTTTGAAAGGCAGGTTTTTAATTTGGAAAGGTGAGTTACCTGTTTGGATATATTCCAAGGTCATATTGACAGCAATCAAGGTGACCTTTGGGAGAAGTAAGCTGCTGATTGGAGGAGGTATGGTTCTGTTTCAAAGGATTACAAGTAAGGACAAAATTGTGGGCGAAATGTACATAAACTTATTAACTGTCAAACAGATTGAAAGTGTCAACAGGTATGACAAAGTAAACTGTCAAAAATGTTAAAAGCAACTATCAAAAGCACCTTTCAAGAACAACTACCAAATATGCAAACAGGACCTGTTAAATATGTTTTGAAGATTTGTCCAAAGGATCTATAAAATTTTCTATCTTATCTATAAAAATACAATAAAAATAAATGGTCAGGCATTAGAAAGATTGAATGCCTGTTAACGTAAGCATGAGATCTTCTATTACTAGATTTTTGCTGCATGACTGATATTACAATAATCCTTTATCACTGCTGGGTGCCTGTCATTTCACAGTTAAATTGACAGAGGCAATTGTTATGCACACTTTATCATGCAGTTATGAATTCCAGTGCTTGTTACTTTCAGGGATTATGTACTTAATTTTTTTTTCTTATGAGATATAATGTAGATGATGGAACGTAACTCTGGCATTTTATGAATTAAAGTATGATCTATATTAAGAAATGATGAGTGTGCAAAACGTATAGGGTGTTATTTTTCACCTAATGTCTAATTTATCCTCTAATTTAACAATTTGCTAAGCTACAGAAATAAAGTTTTATTGCAATTTGAAACCAGAGGTTTGTGAGCTCTGGGATAAGATTTAGCTAGTTAATCAGTGGCTGGTTTAATCCAGTTTTTTGAAGCTCAAGTCTATTGATTTCAAGAAGCAAACTCTAGGCATGTCTCAGAGATACCCTGTCATCACTGAATGCACCATTGGTTGCACTGAGAGTAAAATGAGGCCTCAATGAGTTAAAGAAAATTCAGTAAGTCAGAGTGGGGTGGAATGAGGTGCTCCTTCCTCATATTGTTTTTGGCTTTCTGTACTGGGCTTTTCATTCAATATAGAAGACTAAACTGATTGGCGAATTCTGATAAGCATTATGCTATTCTAATTATCACATATAGTTAAAGTTATGTGATGGCTGGTCAGCTTGGCCAAGTGGAACTTCCATCCCATGATATATGCAGCTTTCTGTTTTGGAACTTATGAGGCAGCTGATGTCACTGTTGTGAATCTGCTAGGAAGAGGGGGACATGGATAACACATTTACAGAGATAATCATACTCCAGGATAGAAGTGTATAGGCAGTGAGGGAAAAAGTGACCACTAGATAGTCGAAGAGAACTTAACAGGCTGTGCAAGAATCCCCATAGTCTATTTTGCTTACTAATTGATATTCATTTTGAATCCTGGTGAAGTTGCTGGTTTCTCAAGAGAGTGCAGCCAAAGCTATGCTGGTGGCATCATACGTGGTTGTATTGCGGGGAAGAAGAAGAATTGAAGAGCAAAAGTGATATGGAATTCTATGGTCAGAGAATCAGGCAATAGGACTGTATGTTGCCTCCAGGATGCCAGGGTAAAAGATGTTATTGAGTGGTTGCAAGAAATTCTTCTTTGGAGAGGGTGACCAGACAGAGATCTTGGTCCATGTTGCTACCAATGGCTTAAATGCAAGTGGGAATGAGGTCCTGAAACCAGATTTCAGAGAGCCAGGTAGAAGGTTGAAAGGCAGGACCTCTAAAGCAGTAGTATCTGGGTTTCACCCAGTCCCACATGCATGGAAGCATACTAATGGAAGAATTAAATAATTGAACACATTGCTGGAAAGCTGGTGTTGGAGGTGAGCATTCTAGAGTGTTGGGACCAGATCGGGTAAAGATAGGACCTATACAACCTATACGTTCTTGAGCAGGGCTGCGAAAAAAGAAATTCTTGCAGGGAGATTTAATAGCACTGCTGGCAAAGTTTAAAACTCGAGTACTGAGGGTTGGCAACTGTGGGCAAATTCAAAGCAGGGAATGGAAGGAAGAAACTTATTGAGTGAACCTGAAAGGTTGAGAAAACAGTAATTAACAAGAGGGTAGCACAGAATTTTGGCACTAATAAAAGGTATATACGAATATAAGGAGTAAAGCAAAAATAGCTGATGAGCTGAGGGCACTCTTACTCATGGCTTAAAAATGATCAAATATAGATGCTTAACATCCCTAGATGTAGATTTCTCAAGCATTATGCAGAAGCAGAGAAAGCAGGAGAAAGAGACTATTCGACCTTTCGAACATATTCTGTTATTCATTATGGTAATGGCTGATCATCCAAGTCAATAGCCTCTTTCCACTTTCGCCCCTTATCCTTTTATCCATAGAGTCATACAGCATGGAAACAGACCCTCCAATCCAACTAGCCCATACCAACCATGTTCCCAAGCTAAACAAGTCCCATTTGCCAGCATTTTGCCCATATCCCTCCAAACCTTTCTCTTCATGCAACCATCCAGACGTCTTTTAAATGTTGTAACTGTAGCTGCATCTACCACTTCCTCTGGCAGTTTATTCCACACATGAGCCACTCTCTGGGTAAAAAAAGGTTGTCCCTCATGTTCTTTCTAAAACTTTCTCCTCTCACCTTAGAAATATGCCCCCTAGTTTTGAGCTCACCCATCCTAGAGAAAAGACCCTTACTATTCACTTTTTCCATGCCCCTCATGATCTTATAAAACTCTATAGGGTCACCCCTCACCGTCCTATGCTCCAGTGAAGCAAGCTCCAGCTTGCCCAGCCCATTTTTATAACTTAAACTTTCTATTTCCAGCAACATCCTGGTAAATATTTTCTGAACTCTCTCCAATTTAATAAAATCCTTCCTACAGCAGGGTGACCAGAATGTACACAGTACTCAGAAGAGGCCTCACCAACATTCTGTACAACCTCAACATGATGTCCCAAGTCCTGTACTCAAAGGTCTGAGCAATGAAGGCAAGCATGCTAAACACCTTCTTAACCACCCTGTCTACCTGTGATGCAAATTTCAAAGCATTATGTAACTGAATCCCGAGATCTCTCCGTTCTACAACACTGCTCAGGGCCCTGCCATTAATTGTTTAAGTCCTGCCCTTGTTTGTTTTACCACAATATAATACTTTGCATTTATCCAAATTAAACTCCACCTACCACTCCTCAGCCAGTTGACCTAAATGATCAAGATTTCTTTGTAATTTTAGATAGCCTTATCACTGCCCACTATACCACCAATTTTGGTATCATCTGCAAACTGACTAACCGTGCCTCATAAATCACAAAGAAAAGTAGACCTAGTACCGATCCCTGCTTGTCACTGGCCTCCAGTTCGAAAAACAACCCTCCACCACCACCCTTTGTCTCCTCCTACAGCAAAGTCCAGGTCAATTTCTCTGACCCTAAACTAGAAACAATGTATTTCCTGAAACTCAGATACAGGAGGTTAGTGGTAACATGAGACTTGAAAAGGAGATTGGCACCCACTCTGCTGATAAATGCACGCTTAATGCAGCCAACGTCATTGTTCCACTTACAGCCCACTTGGCATTCAACTGCCACTCCACTCATTGTACCACTTGGTTTGCCATGCCGCTCAGCACTCGGCTTGGTACCCTGTTGAGCAACTGTGCAGACAACGAGGTTAACGGTTAGGTGCAGACTCCTGAGGAAAAGTGGAGCAAAGCAAATGGACAGGCATATTTAAAGAGAAGAGGGGAATTATACAGAAAACAAATATCCCAAAGGAAGCATCAAAACAAAGATGTATGAAATCACTTCATAGATGAACCAACATGAAGACATCAAAGAAAGAAAAGTACCTCAAGAAGTAAGAACCTTAAAGAAATTTGGAAATATCAAAAACATACACAAGGTGAAATACTAGCCCTTTAGCACCAAGTGCTATATCCAAATCCTTCTTGAAATCATACAATTGTTTTGGCCTAGGTTGGTTTCTGTGGTAGCAAATTACATAAGCTTATCACTCTCTAGGTGAAGAACTTTCTCCTCTTCTAAGTCCTAACTGGTTTACCAACTGTGACCCTGGCTCTGGACTTCCCTGCATTTATTCTGTGTAGTCACAGATCATAAAACCCTTACTGTGTGGAAACAGACTTCTGGCCCAACAAGCCCACACTGACCCTCACAGCATCCCACCCATACCCATCCCCCATAATCTACAAATCCCTGAACACTAGGGACAATTTAACATAGCTAAGTTTAGCCAATTCACCTAACCTGTACATCTTTGGACTGTGGGATGAAACCAGAGCACCCAGAGGAAACCCACACAGACATGGGGAGAATGTGCAAACTCCACACAGACATTTGCCTGAGGGTGGAATCGAACCTGGGTCCCTGGTGCTGTGAAGCAGCAGTGCAAACCACTGAGCCACTATACTACCACTGTTACAATTTTATGGGTGCCCCACCTCATTCTTCTTAACTCCAGTGAATACAATCCTAACTGATTTAAAACTCTCCTCGTATGTCAGTCCCATCATCTCAGGAATCAGTTCGGTAAACATTCACTGCATTCTTTCTGTAGCAAGAACATTCCTCTTCAGATAAGGAGAGGAAAACCACACATGATATTTCAGATATGTCCCACCCAGGCCCTATATATTACAGAGAATAAGATTTTTTAAAAATGTTGAAGATGTAGCATTATCGGCTAAACAATCAATCACAGTTGTTCGGAGAGAGGTTATACTAAATCAAGCATCAAATAAGACTATGAGTTGAGCTCAGAAACAATAAAAAGGACAGTCACACTGCAAGCTGTGTGTTATAGACCCTTTTTTTTTAAAATGCAAAACAAATATGTAGGCACATTTCCGAGTGTAAAAACAATAGGGCAATAACAGTTGGAAAGGTCTGGGCAATGAAGGCAAGTGTGTTAAACACCTTCTTAACCACCCTGTTGGAAACATCAGCTATCCATATTTGAACTGGGATATAAACGGCAACAACAAGATTCACAAACTGCCTTCAAAGAGAACTTTTTTTAAAATCAGTACTTAACAAGCCTAATGAGAGAGAGTGTACAATTCCAGATTTAGTCTTAGGAAGTGCAGTGGATGAAGTATTAGTGGGTGACCATTTTGAAGATAATGATCACAGTATAGTCAGATTTAGCATCATTATGGAAAAAGGACAAGATAGAACAGAAATAAAGTTTTAAACTGGAGAAAGACAAATTTTAGAAAAGTGGATTGGGTATAGCTCCTTGAAGTGGCAAATTAGTGAGAGGCATTCAAAAATGAGACTGTGCAGTCACAATGTAGACGTGTTCTCACAAAGAAAAGGAGTAATACTATGAAATCTACAGACTCCTTGTTATCCAGAATCATACAGGGACGGACAATACAGAAAAATGGAGCTTATGAAAATCTCAGAGACAAAAAAAACTTTATAAAGCTTACAGGAGTACAGAAAGTATAGGGCTGCTGTGAAAAATAAAAAAAAATGAAGGAAAGCGTATATGAAAGAAATTTTAGCTGGTAAATTTAAGGAAAATCCAAAAATATTTTATTCGTACATTCAGAGCAAGTGGATGACTCATGGAAGGTCTGGGGCTATCAGGCACGTACTTGGTAACTTATGGGTGGATGCAAAAGATGTGGGTAGGGTTCCTAATGAGAACTTTGTCTCTGTCTTCCACAAAGGAGAGGGATGATGCAGACATTCTTGTTGAAGAGGAGTAGGAAATATTTGATAAAGTAAGCGTAACGAGCAAGAAATTACTGGCGAGACTGACCTCCTTGAAAGTAAACTAATTACCAGGGCTGGATGAATTTTACCCAAGGCTGCTAAAGAAATTCAGAGAGGAATTAACATATGCTCTGAAGATCATTTTCCAATTTGAACTCGATACAAGCAATCTTCCAGAATATTGGAGGTCTGCTAATATTGTACAATTATTCAATAATACTATTAAGTAGAAGCCAAATGGTTATTGGCCAGTCAGTCTAATCTCAGTGGTGGGCAAGCTAATAGAGTCAATACTGAGAGATAGAGTTAACTGTCACATGGAAACACGCAGAATAATCAGGAATAGTCAGTTTGTTTTTAAATGAAAATTTTAAGGCAGTAACAAGAAAGATTGATGAAGGCAGAACAGTCAATGAAGTCTACATGGATTTTAGTAAGATATTTGGCAAATTCCCATATGGCAGAATGTTCATAAAAATTAAAGCTGTTGGTAAATTGGACAAGTGACTGAAAGCAAAGGAAAATGGTCTATGGTTGCTTTTTTTTAATGAATGCAAAGCAGTTTCCAGTGGTGCACTACAGGGTTTAGTGTTGGATCCCTTTCTTTCATGATATATGATAATGAATTAGAAGTAAATGTAGGAGACATGATTTGGAAATTTTCAGACCAGACAAAAATTGGTCAGGTATTTGATGGTGAAGAAGATAGCTGTTGACTCCAGAATGATATCCATGGTCTGTTTGATTTGGGTGGAAAAGTGGGAAAAGGACTTCAATATGGAGATTCGTGAGGTTAACCTTTGGGGAGAGTTAACAAATCAAGGGAATACAGTGGAGGGGGTGGTTGTCTATTTTTGTAAAGCATGTATGGCACAAGAACAGTGCCATTGATCCCAAACAGTACATGATAGTGTTTACACTCCACTCAATCCTTCTTCTGTTTTTCCTCTTGTAAATCTTTAATTGTAACCCACTACTGTGTATTCCCTATTGCCCGTCTAACTTCCCCTTAAATGCATCAATACAATTCACTTCAAACATCCCATGTGGTTGCAAGTTCCACTTTTTCACCACTTTTTGAGTGAAGCAGTTTTTCTTAAATTTCCTGTTGGATTTTTTGCTGATTTTTTGTATTGATGACCTTGAATTATGCTTTACACCACAAGAGAAAACATACTGTCTTTATTTACTCTTATCAAAACTTTGCAGAATTTTAAGCACCTGTGTCACTTTATGTCAATCCTCGCCTTTATTTATACAAAAAGAGATCCAGCCTGTCAACCCTTTGTGATTTTTGTGTATGTTTTATACATATATATCTACTCACATCGTTGTACCATCCTTGTAAATCTTCTCTGAACTTTTTACAGTTTCCTCTTTATTCTTTTTACAACATGGAAATTGAAACTGTGTGCAGTTAAGTATAGTCCTAAATGTTATATATGTTGAAGCAAATTAGCTAATTATTTTCCCATTCTGCAAGTACATTTCGTACAATCCCTACAGTGTGGAAACAGGCTATTCAGCCCAATAAGTCCACACTATCACTTGGAAGAGCATCCCACCCACACTCACCTCCTACCCTATCCCTGTAAACCTGCATTTCCCATGGCTAATCCACCTAATTGACATTATGGGCAACTTTTTAACATGGCCAATCCACCTATCCTGCACATCTTTGTACTGTGGGAGGAAACCAGATTACCTGGCGGAAATCCATGCAGACACGGGGAAAATGTGCAAATTCCAAACAGACAGTTGCCCGAGGCTGGAATTGAACTCGGGTTCCTTGCACTGTGAGGCAGCAATGCTAACCACTGAGCTACTGTGCTGCCATATTAATATCCTCCTGTAATTTAATACAGTCTGCTTCAGGATTGACTATTCACCACGCTTTCCCTCCCCCACCCCCCACAACACATCTAAATTTGATACCATTGACGAATTTAGAAAATTGTGTTTTTGATCACAACTTTGAAATCATTAATGTAAATCGTGAACAGCAGTGGCTGCTGAAAAATACTTCCCTGACTCTAAATAATTCCTACTCTCTGCTTTCTGTCTTGAAACCAGTGACTAATTCATCCTGTCACTCGTCTCTTGACTCCATATTGTCTGACTGTAATAACTAATCCAGTGTCTTTTGTAAATCTATTTAAATTACATCTGCAAAACCAATGTCTGCACTTTCATCTACCTCCTTAAAATCATTAAGGTTGGTCAAGCAAGATATTCCCTCCTGAAATCATTACTGACTGTTCATTATTATATTTCTAGTTTCTAGATATTTTTCTATTCTCTTCTTTAATAGGTTTTCAATTACTTTTCCTATCGCCAAAGGTAAGTTCACTGGACTGTAATTCCCTGGACACGTTCTGTCCTCCTTTCAACTGTAGGAATTACATTACCTACCTATCAGTCCTTTGGCACTGCACCCTTTTATAACAAAATGTTAAAAATGTTCTATAATTCTTCAGCTACTTCTTCCCCAGATTCTTCTAGAGCATATGGATTCAATTAACCTGGAGAAGGGGATTTATCTTCCGGGTGTATTTAATTTAATCAAAATGTTCCCTTTATTTAAATTCTAATTATCTCATATCTACCTGTTCTATCTCCCCAGTAAATACCAAGGTGAAATAATTATTTAATATCTCTGTTGTTTGCAGTGATGTGAATCATAATGGTCACATTTCCATTAGACCCTTCCTTATGTTTTATTGATGTACCTGTAAAATATTTTATAAGTTTGCTCTATGTATCTTAATAATTTAATTTCACAGCTCCTTTTTGACTTCCTAATCGTTTTCACTTCTCCACAAATGACTTTCCCTCCTTTCAGGCTCTTCTCTGCTATGTCCGTACTTCACATATGTCTCCTTCTATACCTTTATTCTTACCCTTATGTCTTTATTCATCCATGAATGAATGGATGTTCAGTTTTGGTAATATATTTTCCCTGAGCTCTGTTGAGCACTGAATTAAATGCTTCTGATTGTTGATCACCAATAATGTAATTGATTTTACTTTCCCTAAGTTCTGTTCACAATCTCTCAAAATTAGCTTTCCCCCAAGTGTTTACTGCTTTGTTGTCTTGTGCCCTTCTCGATCATCATCTTATTGTGTATATATTCCGGTCACTAATACTACTCCCCTATTTTTATTTCTGTTGTATGCTCTGATTTATTCCCCGTTACCCCATCCAATAGCAAAACTTCTCTTGTTAGGTTTTGTATATCTTGGGTTACAAAGCAATCCTTAGACAGTGTATTAACCCCATCTGTTTTTTCCCTTTGCCTACCTTTTTTGTCCAGTAAGCAGTTTGAGATGCTCCATGGTTTTATGACTCATTTCCAAACTGTTTTGCATATTTCTCAGTCCACCTTGCTTCCAGTATTAAGTATGCTATAGATGACACGGATAAGAATGACTAATCCTGTATTATCTCTCATTTTCATATATAAGCATTGTATATTTTTGTCTTGTTGATTGTTCCATTCCCTTTCTCTACTCTCAGTACCATATCACTAATAAGTAAAACTACTCCGCCACCCTGTTCTCATCCTCTCTTCTGTATCTGTTATACTCTGCAATGTTTAAATCAAATCCTAGATTTTCTGAATTTCTGAAGAAGGATCTCGACCTGAAACATCAGCTTTCCTGCTCCTCTGATGCTGCTTGACCTGCTGTGTTCATCCAACTTCATAACGTTTTATCCGAGATTTTCTGCACCATGTCTGAGTAATAATGACTATACCTGCTTACTCCGAACATATGATTGTTCCAGTTCCCCTGTTTACTTATGGACACTGTGCATATTGTTGTGTGAACATTTTTATTTATTTTTAATATAAATTCCTCATATTACATGTAGCCATCTTTTCAGACTTCTGTTCCATATATATCTCAAAGAACTGTAAAAATATTCACAACAGAGAAAGAGTCCATTTAGCCCATCATATTTTGCTGGCTGAATAAACCAGAGGCACAATCTAATCCCACTTTCCAGCCTCAGGTCTATAGGTTTGCAGGTTACAACACTACAGGTACAATTCCAGAGTTATTTAAAATGTGTCTCAACCACCAATTTCCTCAAATCCACTCTATCATTCCATCAATCACATTAAATTTTTGCTGTGGTAAATAACCTGTCCACTGAGGAAACTAGTTTTTGCTGTACTCTTATCCATGCCCATCATTATTTTGCATACCTCAATTCAATCACTTCTCAGGCTCCTCTGTTTAAAAAAAACAGCCTTAGCCAATCCGATCTATCCTCACAGCTGCAATTTTCAAGCCTTGACAACATACTTGTAAATATTCTCTGTACTCCCTCGAGACTAATTATGTCCTTCCTATAATAGTCACAAAATTCCAGCTGTGGCCTAACCAGTGTTTATATAGTTCTAGCATTACATCCCTGCTCCTTTATTCAATAACTCGCCCAATGAAGGAAAGCATCCCATATGCCTTCTTCACTGCCCTGTTCTGACACCTTCAGAGAAAGACCTGTGAACATGCACTCCCAGCTCTGCCACTTCCTCTATCCCCCTCAATACCCTCCTGTTTATTGGGTATTCCCAGGCTTTGATAGCCTTCCCCAAAGTATTAACTCCACACTACTCATGATTGAACAGAAACAGAAGTTTCTAGAAAAGCTAAGCAGGTTTGGCGGCATCTGTGAAGAAAAAAATCAGAGTTAACATTTCGGGTCCAGTGACTGCTCCACAGAACACAGAGTTCTGAGGTTGGGTCACTGGCTCCAAAATGTTAACTCTGATCTTTTCTTCACAGAAGCTGCCAGACCTGCTGAGCTTTTCCAGCAACTTCTGTTTGTGTTCCTGATTTACAGCATCCGCAGTTCTTTCAGTTTCTACTCCTGATTGAATTCCATTTGGCACTTTTCTATCCATTCAACAAAAACCATTGATATCTTCCACAATCAACAGGCTATCATTCATTATTAACTACACAGAACATTTGTGTTGCCTGCAATTTTTTTTCCTGCTTTCCAAAATATATCTAAATTATTAATATATACCACAAACATCAACAGACCCAACAAATAACCCTGTGGAACATCAATAGAGACTGTTTTCCGTTCCTAATAACATCTATTGACTATTTTCCTTTGTTTCTGTCACTCCAGCTATTTTTGGATTCAATTATCACATTCTCATGCATACCATGGCTTTAATTTTTCTGACCAGTCTGCCTTGTCGTAAGCCCAACTCTAAAATCTATGCAGATTGCATCCACCCCAACTCTTATCACTGCTTGTTACTTCCTCAAAAAAATGAATGAAGTTAGTAAAACACATTGTTGCCTTAACGAAACTATACTGACTCTCCCTGATTATTGTGTACTATTCCAAGTTAATAGATAATTCTTTTCTCTCAATGTTCATCCTATCAACATCCTAATACCAAATTCAGACTGACCAGGCTATAATTATTTTAACCATTCCTTACTCTCCTGTTAAATAGTGCAATATTCACAGACCACTATACTTCTGTTAACTTGCCTACATCAAGCGTGGACTGGGGGACAAAAAGACCACATCTGCTATCGCCTCCAAAGCCCTTTTTTAATAACCGAGGATACTATTACTCCAGTCTTTGTGACTAATCCACATTAAAGGAAGGCCAGTTCCTTTAGTGCATTGCTTTCTCACTTTGCTTACTTTATCTAATATTTCACACTCCTCTTTAACTGGAATGTCTGAATTCTCCTTCTCCTTTATTGAAGACAGAGACATGATACTCATTAGAATCCTTCCCACAACTTTTGCATCTATAATTCTATAGGCTGTAGAATAAGAAACAAGCACCTCCTCCGACCCTTCGCCAACCTCCCTGTAATGCACTAAATTCTCACTTTACACTCCATACGACCAAAGCAGCATGCAATGAAGGAAGCAGCACCGAGGGAGACCGATCTCAAAATTCTGAATTCTGAATTAAACCAGCCACTAATTAACTATATGCAGCTTCAGAGCTTGTACACTCCTGAAATAAGTCTGCAATGAGATTTAATTTAGCTTAACTTAAAGCGTAATCGTTAGCTAATTACAAAATTAAATTAATTACTAGCTTTCAAACAAAAAATGCTCATTAACACTCTTACACTCATCAGTTTCTAATGCAGATTCCCTTTCTTTCAATGCCCTCTATTACTTTTCTTTCTAATGCTGTCCTGCTTCTGTTTGTTTAAATTTAGGTTACTTATTTCTCTTGCAGATCCTTTGTAGGTAATGCATTCTCAATCATAGCAACTTTCCACAGAAACCACTGTTAAAAGCAAAACACTGTGGAAGCTGGAAATCTGAAATAAAATTAGAAAGCGCTGAAGAAACTCAACAGGTCTGGCAGAATACGTGGAGTGAAAAAGTGCAAGTTTTCAGATCCAACATGACTCTTCTTTGGGATCTGTGTAAATCAATGTTGGTTCTTGTTTGGACATCAATACCATAGCAGTTTCCTGTGGAAGGCAGCCAGACCCATGGACTGAATGTGGTTGGAAGCCACAGAATCAACAAAACACAGAATTGTAATGATGTAGAAGGATGCCATTGGCCTATTGTGCCTGTATCATCTCTTCAAAAGAGCATCATTATCTAGTATCAATCCCCTGTTTTATCTCCATACATTAGCATATCAGTTTTGTTCAATAGTCATCCAATGCCTTGAATGCATCAATTGAACCTGCCTTCACCACATGTTGCAACTTCAGAAGTTCTTTTAAACCAGTTCATTCTAAAAACAGGTCTTTCCTCTTAACTAAAATCACTTGGTTCATGGATAGCACTGAATGTTTTGAAATTGTTTCACTTTCCACTGTATCTCTCCAGTTTGGGCTCTTTAAAAGGTTTTATTGCTTATCAAAGAGAAAAGCTATTTGGTGAATGCACTATTGAGTTCCAATACTATAGAATGATTTATGATACAATATGGTAATATAAAAGACAAAGAAAGCATTTCTAGAGTGCTTGTTTGGATTTATTTCAAATACAAATTATAATAATGCTACAGTTATCAGACCCAAAAGAGAGTGCAGCATTCATTTCTTAAAATTCTGCCCATTGTCTGTTGGAAAATCCATGAGGAAACTGCACATATTTTAAGAAATCTATTGAATCGTCTGCAATTCATTGATGAATGATAACTTCTATTAACTACATTACAATTAACTCCCTCTAGCAGCAAAGCATTTTATTGTCATTCAGATATGGGACACATACATCACTGTTGAGGCCAGCATTTATTGTCCATACCTAATTGTCCTGGTGAAGTTTGCAAACCATATTCTTGAACCATAACAGTCTGTATGTGTTGCATTTTCTCAGGTATGATGTGGAATAAGCTCGTCTGATCATTTCTAAAAGCAGTTAAGGGTGACCCAAATTTTTGTAAGTCTGGAGTCATATGTATGCCTATATTAAGTTGCCAGCTTTCCGTCCCTAAAGATATTCATACATGTTTATGCACAATCTTGAAATTTCATCGTCATCCGTATAGATAATGGTTTTTCATTCTAGATTTATTTTGATTGACTGAATTTAACTTCTCCAATTGCCCTGGGGGAATTTAAACTCACACAGTCCAGATTAATAATCCAAGGTCCTGGAATATTATTTCGATAATGTAACCACCATAAACTGGATTATAATCTTCAAGAAGGGTAGCATGAGTTGGAAAATGTTCCTATTTAGCCCATCCACTTTGCAAGAATGTGATTTTCATTCCTGGGATGGGCTGCAGTCAGACTAATCAAATTGCTTTAGGAGGCAACGTGCTGAGGTAGGCTGTTTAAAAGGTTGACCTTGGTACCATGGGACTTTGGCCCCATTTATACAAACAACAATAACACCCTTTGGCCTTCATCCCTTGCACTCCCTCACTCTACATAGAGTGCACTTACATCATCCATGGCATCACATTATCCATTTTTAGCTGAAAAAGCTGACTTTCAGGTGAAATATTGCTTGTTTGATGGCATTGGCATTCTGATCTATGCTGTCACAGCACTATATTTATTTGTATAAGATAAAGAGGTTTCAAGTGACTGTAGTTTCTGCTATGTATACTGTTATCGACCAAACTAAACCCTCCCAAAATATATTACCAAGATAACTTAGACCCTAACCTTTTCTTATTTTAAAGGTAAGTGTAAAGCTTTGTGTTCCAAATGCAATTTGATTTGTCAAACTACTCAACTTTAAGCAAAACATGCTTTATTTTAATTCTACAGTTAAGAAACAGACAAAATAAAAGAAAATAACAGTCTTAACTTCAATTCTATTGAAATGGTTAACAAAATTATAATATATATTAACTACTACTAATTAACTGTTTCAATATAGTAATGCCTCATAAACCTATGCTTGGCAGGTGCAAATTCAGTAAAGTAGATGGTCTTGCATGCAAATCTAGCAGCAAGAAGAAAACCCCAACATTTAGCTGTAACAGAGAGAGGAATAAAAGCTCCCATATTCAGCTTCAAGACGTCAGCAACTGCTGGAAGCTAAAACAAAACAAAAGTCCTGGTTCCATGAGAGCTTGACCCCACCCACTCAGGCTGCTTCTATTGTTCCAACTTTAAAAAAAAACAAGGCCTCCCAAGCTGTATACTTTATTGGCTTTGAGCAGACCACTCAGTGCCTCTGTCTCAACCTCACTTCATCTAAAAAAAATGACAAAATACACCTCGTAAAGCCATAGCATTGGCATACTTCCCCCTTTAAAATAATGAATCATCAATATACAAGGATGTCTCTTTCATTCCAGGAAGAAATAACCTACAATAGTGCAGAAAAAGTCAAGAAGGTCATGGCCTGCCCAACATTTGACTCCTCACACCCTCTTATGAGAATAAGACACTAACTCTGATTGTTCTGAGTATCTGATTGACTGCTTCCAAACTTTTCGGCTGATATTTGAGGCTGTCCTTGACTTATTGTGCTGTGACCTCTGAACAAAGTCTATCCCCTTCCTCCTGACTGAGGCCAGCTAACAACTGTGAAAAGCTTCCCACCGTTGCAATTGCAGTAAATGGTATGGCAAGACAGCACTTCCATAAGACTGGCATGTCTGACCAAAGGGATAAAGTGCAAAACGTCAAAACAGAGGAAGGAAAGGACAGGGATGTTATGACTCTCAGAGTGAGTGAGTACTATGACAGCAAGCAAACAGGCTGGAGGTGCAGCCTGGTCGAGCTCATGAGCTTGCTGTGAGTGCCTTAGCACAGTATCCTTGCTGTAGATGACAATATTGTTGTCATTGTGCTCTGAGTTGTAGCACTGAAGTGCAGAAGTGTCCTATAAGTGAATTGGAGATGTGCCATGTAGCTTTTTAGATGCTGGCATTTATCCAATGTCATTGTCTATAGATATGAGGTGTATGGGGCCGCTGTCCAAGCTCAGAGATATCGGTGCCCAGTGTCCAACATGGAGGTGTTTGAAGCAGGTGGAGACCAGAATTCACCAAGCCCTGCTCTGACTGCCTAGCTAATTCTCAAACAAGTCCACATAAACCAGGTCACTTGTGATTGTAAGCATTGTACATGTAAGCTTGTTATATATTACTATTTTGTGCTAGACCTTGCTTCAATAGGAACAATGGAGGATACCAAATTTTCAGCATTCTGTCTAATTTTCTTTCCAGCTGCAGGATTCCAAGGTCCGTGTGTGGCAGCGATTCTCAGAACCAGATGTCAATGCTATGATCAGTGTCCTGATGGAGATTGGTGTGCAAGGAACTTTGGAGCGACTGTGCACAATGCAGTTTGGTGGGAATGTTGCCGTTGTTGGGACTGCCTTGGTTTAAACCTGACAGACCAGGGAAAATAGAAATAAAAGCCTACAACTTGACAAAATGTGAATGATGCAAATAGCAATGCCCACCAGAATCAAGTAGGCATTCACTTTGAGCATGAGGATGAAGACCACCTGTTAAGGTTACCCATTTCTCCCATCAGACATTAAGTAAGCATTAGTCTCACTTCCAGCTTCCTCACCACACTCTTCCCCAAGTCAAAATAAGTGCTGTAGATGAAGTTTCTATAGCTCTTGGTTGTACCTTGGCCTACCAATTTTTGCTTGTCATAGTCATACTCATAGAGACATAAAGCGCTGAAACAGACTCTTTGGTTCAACTCATCCATGCTGACCAGATATCCTAAATTAATCTAGTACCATTTGCCAGCATATGGCACAAATCCCTCTAAATCCTTCCTATTCATGTACACATCCAGATGCCTTTTAAATGTTGTAATTGTACCATCTCCACCACTTCCTATGGCAGCTCATTCCATAAATGCACCACCCTCTGCATGAAGAAGTTGCCCCTTAGGTCCCTTTTAAATCTTTCCCCTCTCCCCTTAAGCCTATACCATCTAATTTTGGACTACTCCACTTTGTGGAAAAGACCTTGTCTATTCACACTATCTATGCCCCTCATGACTTTATAAACCTCCGTAAGGTCCACCCTTAGCATCAGGCGCTCCAGGGAAAATAGCCCCAGCCTGTTCAGCCTCTATCTGTAGCTCAAACTCGCCAAAACTAGCAACATCCTTGTAAAGAAATAGCAAGAATTGCAGATGCTGGAGTCAGAGATAACACAGTGTGGAGCTGGAGGAACACAGCAGGCCAGGCAGCATCAGAGGAGCAGAAAAGCTGACATTTCCGGTCAGGACAGAGGACTTTCCTGCTTCTCTGATGCTGTCTGTCCTGCTGTGTTCCTCCAGCTCCACATTGTGCTATCACAACATCCTTGTAAATCTTTTCTAAACCTTTTTGAGTTGAACACATTTCCTATAGCAAAGAGACCAGAATTGAATGCAGTATTCCAAAAGTGACCTATACGATATCCTGTACAGCTGCAACATGACATCCCAACTCCTATACTCAATACAATGAGCAATAAAGGCAAGCTTGTGACACAAAAGTGAAACAGCTTAATGTTGTATTATTTTTGACGCCAACAGCAGCAAACATTGCAAGGAAAATAGTCGTTAAGACTTGCTGAAGGACCAGCTGATGTTGACGTTACCTGCATAACAGTTTCCTTGACAACTGATCTGAAAAGTAATTAGGTATGAGCATTTGAGATTGTAGCTTGTTTACAAGTATTCAATGTTTTGCTGACAGATTTTGTGTGGGTAACAGATATGTAAGGGTATCAACTAAGTCTGGACTTTCCACCAACATCTACAATATACTTGAAATAAATCTCAGTTCCAGAAATGAATTTTGTTGTCTGGACTTACAACTTATTTCCCTAATAAATTGACACAAACTCAGGAGCCAATATTTCTCTTGGCAAGTTTTTAAGCAACAATGATTATTGACAATTTTTATAAAAGTCTTGTTGAGCTACAACAAATATCTTATTTATGCCAATGGAATGTCAAGGTTGATTTACCGATTGTTCTCTTATTTTGTTTTTGTCTATGCCTCAACTTGCTTATAAATGGGTGATTTGTTAATTAAATCTTTTCCTTCTTGAATGACAACAACAAGGCATAGTTTTTTTTGCATCTTCACACATTTAACCAAACATTGAAAATTCGTTAACACAGCTGCAAGTGTACATTCTGGAGCCTTTTGTGTGAATAGGCCAATTGCATTCTGAAACTTTGAGCACCACCCTTGTTAGGTTCCTGCTTGCCGTTACTTTAATCTTTGTTCGGGTTGGGGTGCTCAGCAGAAGCAGGATGTCTCTAACATATGTGTGTGAATCAGTGTAATTTATGTTTTGATGCAATTTTAACTTGAAAAATTGGAAGGCACGCTCTGTATTTAATCTGCTGAATGCAAACTTGGCACAATTAGTTTGAGTGAACCATGGCGGTTGGAACATTTACAGGGACAGGCACCCAATCACATAGATATGTTTTGCACATTCAAGGCATTTCTTCTTGTGGGTAGTTTTGACTTTGGGTGAGAGTCCAGAAAGAATGATACGGATTCAGAGATCCATTTGTACATTACTCTCGATTTTGATTTCGGTGAGGACAGTCACAATTGATTCCATTTTGGTTGATTTTGAAGCTGCCCATTTCATGTAGAAATTATCTTCAATTGTTTATGATTTTTTTTGCTTTGTTCGCAACTTATTGTTTGTACAATTCTTGCTTCGCTGTTTTATATAAAGGATGAGGAGTTAAATGTGGAACAGCAACTAACAGTATCCTCAACAATTGGATTCGTGGATAGATCAGCTTATTAGACGACTGCCGGTGAGGAAGGCTGCTGTGGAGGTGTTTATCTGGTATATAATCTCTATAAAACATGAGTCACTTTTATGAACGTGCAGAAATCACCAATTCCTCTCATTGCAACTCTCAGCAAACGTAAGGAAAGTGATGCATTGATTGGTCTTGACAGATAGGACCTTGGTGACCTATTTGTTATGCAGTGCAAACCAAGAAATGTTAACAATATGCCCTGCAGCATTCTGGAATTAAAAAATGGGCAAAACCTCTACATGGGACAGGTTTGCACTGATGCCTGCAGCTTCCTGTAACAAAGCTTGCTGCATTCTGGATCACATGGCCAGGTTTTGACAGTGTCTGTCAAAATCACCATTTCCTTTAACATTTACCCACTTCTCTTCCAAAATGCTTCAGGGGGCATTGCTAACATCTTTCTGCACTTTATAACAAATATGTCACCAAGGCCCTGTTTGTCGAGATCAATCAAAGCATCATTTTCCTTATCGATGCCAAGTGTTACAATGAGAGGACACTGTGATTTGCAGCATTGGATATCTTTACGAGACTAGGCATGTGCTATTTCCAATCATAAATTTAACAAATCACCAGAATACAAGCCAACAGGACAGATTACATTTCATTAAGGCATCTGATTATTGTAAGAGGAAGTTCATCCCAGTCATGGCACTTAAATTGTGGCAATCAACCCATCCAGAAACATTGCAAAGATGTCCTCCCCATGCTTAACTTAAGCTTCCAGAGCCCCATCACTCCAGAGCACCTCAGGTCCAACTGCAGCCTTGGAAACATCAGAAACATCACAGACCAAAAGATAGGGTCATGAAACAAAAATTCAGATTTTTAGATCATACTGGTGTTTTTGGATAGTGCTGGTTTCTCACAACAAAATGTCCTCAAGAATGTGACGAACATTGTCTCAGATCCTGAACATCTGAAATAACTCACAGTCACACTGCACAGTCAGCCTGCCATCAAGAATGGGGTTAAAAAGGGGATGGATTGTGTGTGAGAAGTTAAAAGTAATATAGACTAAAGCAAGGAGAATTCCATAGCAATCATTCAATTCTATTAAATAGGGAAACTACCACCCTCCCTGAATCTCTCTGTCATTCTTAGGATATGGGATAAATACAAAAAAATTGAAATGGTCATATTTTTAGTGAGCAATTATGTCAGTGCAGACTCAATGGCCCAAAGGGCCTTTTCTGTGCTGTAGCAATCTATGAATCTATGAAAAAAGTCTTCCTTATCAATATGGTGTGCTGTATATTATTCAATAAAATACTCATGTGAGGATAGAGAATCTGTAACTAATACCAGAAATGTAAGTAAAGAGAAGGTAGAAGCAGAATAAAGGCCTGTTCATAACTTTGCAATTGAGGCCATGAGGGATCAGTGGGTCATAGCTTTTTCAGTGATGCACTTGCTTCCCTTCTCTGAAAATTGGTGCAGGCCCCTGTGTGTTAACTATCCTTGTTCTGTTCTTCAGCACTTCCTCAATCCCATATTAACAAACGCTGGAGCCATTCAGCTCTCTTTTCCATCAGCGATGCTCTGACAATACAGCTTCAAAAGCTGTTGTAAAATTATACTGTGATTCGTTTAATGCAGCACAAAAATTGCCTTCAATTCATTCCTCATCTAAGTGCCAATGCAAAATGTTTTTTGTTAAAGAAGGGCTGTTAACTTAATTGCTCCTACGAGATGTTATGCAAGTGACTTCAGGGAGGCTGGTGGATAACTGCTGTTGCTTCAATATTCAGCATTGTTGTTGAAGAGCTATTAATATCCAAAAGCCCATCCTTCATCAGGATATGTGGCAGAGTGCTGGGAGAGGCTCTTCCCTCAGTTCTACAACTTTCCTTTCCATCATGTTTCGTGTGGCTTGCAGAGTCAATGGAAAAAAGAAACTGCTCTGGTGTGAAACTTCTGAGTGTTATGCATACAAGGGAAGGGAGAATAAACCAGGCACAATTACATAGGGAGGGATTGGAGGAAAAGCAAGCAGATAGAATGAGAAGTGAGAAAGAGGTCATTAGACAACATTTAGGTTTTGCAATTGCAACCCCGTGAAAACAGAAAATTGCAAGCAAGAAGGTACGACTGTTTTAAATGAGAATGAAAGATGATAAAAGACATAGTGTAGGGTGGGCATATTTCTGTATTGAGAAAAGGAGGAGGGTTTTGTTCACTCAGTTTTTTTGAAGTCATTCTTTAGGTTACTGAAGTGTGCACTAAATTAGCCCTGAAGGTTCTGCTCCTGAAAATGACGATATCTGCCCCAAGGTCTAATATACAAAAATGTTAGAAATCATTTTCCCCCTACTGGGAAACAGTCTATTCCCCATTATTCAATTTCTCCCATTAAAACCACTTGTGAGGCATCTCGGAACCTGGTTCCAGCTCAGCCACTCACTGGGAAGAAACCCCAAGTTCACGTAACAGTTTTGCACCAAATAATGTAGCCTCTCTTTAAGAGATGTAGGCCTCTGAAGATCTGTACCCAAATTCCTCTCAGAGTGGATACCGTTGTAGAAAGTAATGGTTCTGAAAGAGTTAATGTGGAAGTTGCATTAGGTTCCACCCATCTTATTGTCCCACACAACCTTTGGGTAGGGAGGCAGCAGTCTAGCACAAGCTTCTGATGCAGACAGATGTATTATCTTTGGCTCCTGATTGTCTTTTTAACTATGCTTAACTAGTCAACATAACTTGTATCTATTGCCATCGTACAATAAACTACATATTGAGTAAGACAAACGCCTCTTCCCTTAAGTCTCAAAAGTGGTCTATCCTTTACCAATGTTAATCAGGCAGACACTTAGTCTCAGCATAGAAGGTTTGGTGGCAACACCACACCCAACAGTAAGCCACTAGTGGTTGGTATCACAAAATACAACAGATGGGCTCCATGTTCTTGATCAAATCATGCAAGCAGCCCACCAATCAAATGTAGAGTCATAGAGTCGTTGAGATCTTTCGCACAGAAAAAGGCCCTATAGCCCATCACGTCCACGCTGGTCAAGAACAACTACCTAACTATTCTAATTCCATTTTCCAGCACCTAGCTCATAGACTTTATACCTTGGCATCACCAGTGCACATCATATAGGAGATTAGGATTAAGATTAATAGTTAAAGCAGCAGTGTTCTAATTAGCAAACCTGGTGTTATGATCCTAGTTGATAGTATTCCTAAACTGAAATCTAGCTTGATAGATTTTTTTTGGTTTTAATGAGGTGATATCTCACTGAAACATAGATGCACATATTGCAGATTTGGTTTAACATTAAAATAGAAGTTCACTAAGCAAAAACAATAAAGTCAAATTAGAATGAACGAGGCCATTTGCAAATAACACAAACTTAAAGATTTTGAAATACATGGTAAAAATGTAAAGCCATTTATCCCAAAAAACACTCTGTTAAAGATCTCAAAAACGCCCTTTTACAATACTTACACCAATAAACAGAATTTCTTTATTTCCCATCTCTCTATGAGTCTAGCATAGCTGTGACTTCAACCCCAAAAGTTACGCTAGACAATTCCAGACTGGAACCACGACTAAATTCCTTTCCATTAGGTAGTCTACTTTTAACAATTTTAAACCATCTTCTCCCTTTATCAGAAGCAACTGCTTTACAGATTCACCTTCACCTCTTCAGAACTGCCCAAACTGAAACTGAAACATTTATTTCCCAAACTATGGGCATTTTGACTCATCCCCTTGCAAAACAAAAAGATACATCAATAAGATTCCTTCCAAAAGCTCAATTCATTATATTATTTCCTTTCTCACTCAAAATCTTCCGATGTAAACAAAAACCCACCAGTTCTTCAAGGCATCTTTCTCATACTGTCTTTGAAAGAAATCAGCACGAAAACAGAAATACTTACAAGTTAATAAATAAACCCCTCATATCATACAGAAAAATCCATATGCCACTAATTTAAAATTAAAAAGTACAACCTCAAATCTAAACAGTATTAAAATATATCTAAATCACACACTTTTCATTTGACATAATTGATGATTGCTCCACCTACCAAAAACTTGGTGCGAGTTAAGTTCTTACCCTTGCGTCTTACTATTTCAAGTAGTTATGCATTGCAAAACAATGTTTCCTTATGGACTCTAACACGGCTTTTCTGTTATGAGGTTGGTCTTAGTTCCAGAAATAAGACAAGGAGCAACTTTCTACTAAAGACTGCTGTTGAGAAAGTGATGTTAATAGCAAAAATCTCAAGTAGGATTTTTTCAGAAGTTTATCATTTCTTATTGATTATAATTCTTATTTCAATATAAAATTAGATTCACAGTAGCCCAAATTATTTTAGAAAATTACTGGCATGTTAATATATCACAGTCTGATTAATGTTCAAATTGAATAGCAAATTTAAAAGGTAAAGAAATGCAGTATGAGTTGTGAATCTCTAGAACTTGCTGGTCAAGTTACATACTTAACTTCTTGTTTCATAGAAATAGCATCTTGCCCTTAGCCTTCCTTTATATTTAAGAATATGTTGGATTTACACATCGTTTAGCCATTAAACCCACCACAAAACATGTAACGGCATTAATTGTTATTTCAAATTTTCAATGCATATCAATCCTTTTGGCCCACGTTCTTATTCATGCATGTATCCATTTGTTTGGGTTTTAAAAATAAGCCTTTAAATTTCATATTTGTATCTTGCTTTTCTTGTGTTTATTTCCATTAAACATAGCTTCCATTCCCTTTCTACACCAGATTAGATTCTAACTCACAATCCTTTGTCCATTGTAATAATCATGCTATGCAATTGGCTGGTACTTCTAGCAGTCCAAATTGCAATGAAGGCAGTAGGAAAATAAAAGGTCAAATGGTATATACTATGAGATGCCTCACTCAAGCAAGATTTGGCTGATAATTCCAGCTGGATTGGCTCCACAGATGATTCTTCCATGTCCATGGCATTGGGAACTCTGATGCTGGTCAGCATGGAGTTACTAGTGGAGAAAAAAATGAATAGAAGCTAAAGAACTCTGAATGACCATTTTCTTCCTCAAATTGATAAAAAAAAAACTTCCAAAGCTATGCAATGTGAGCTTACACAAACATATATTGAATTTTAAAGAAATTAAAATGTGGAATTTGTCATGGTTAAAAAGAGCTCCCAATATAATTTATCTTAAAGGACAAATGAATAGTGCTCAACATGTAGCAAAGATTGGACCATTTCCTCCCTGTTTCCATTTTCCTATCATGCCTTTTTAAAGTACAACTTCTTGCTCAATGGAGAATTCTCATTTTCATAATATATTGGACATTGTAGATAAAAGCAAAAAGTTGCAAAGGAACATCTACTTCAGGATAAGGTTCGAACAAAGTTCTTTCTAACTGATTGATGTTCAGAGACAGTTGAGATTTAAAGATCACTGGGAGGTGTTGGAACCTGGATTTTTGATTTCTTTACGCCCCCTCAACTCCAGAATGGGCTATATGAACTAACCAACATGGAGTGTTTCATGAGCTGACAAGTAATTATTTCCATCGACATTAATTCATACTGTGCTTACATTGTAGCCATGTATGAAAACAGCTCTTTTGTAATCTAAGCATATCAATACTTTAGCAACATCAAATAGTTATGAGAATTTCAGAGGTAGCAACGTTTTACATTCAGAAGTGAACATACTGGGTTATTACGCAGTACAATAATCATTCATGCTGTTAACGCTCAACAACTCAACATGGATTTTTTTTCAAACTCCAAACTAGTGTTTCGCACAGACCTCTGTTCTCTAGTAACTGTGTTAGCTGGCAGTCTGAGGGGACTTTGTAATTGAATTATTAAAAGATAATTCTGTGAATCATTGTTCATGGCCTGTCCATTGCTTGTGACTACTTTGACTGTTGAAGTAACCAGATATTATTGAACAATGAAGAAAACCTAATTGGTTCTATACACGAGCTTCACTTTTTTTGATCTATTCGTTATTGCGAAATAACTCCCCAAGGGTGCATCCCGTAACTACTTCAGGAGTTAGAAGACTGAGAGATAAATGTTATCTTAAATAGTACCCAAAAATGTAATACCAGTGCCTGGTTTCAGGGGAATGACCTTTGGCACACTAACTCCAAAAAGGATATTTAGACAAAAAGGTAGGTTTTGGTTTTAACTCCTTGAAGAAGTCATACAGGCAAGGTCTGAGAAGATAGGAAACCATAGAACTGCCAGCCATCCGTCCACCCATAACAGATTGATTTTATCTTTCAAATTTCATCTGTTGTCAATCCTCTTTCTGATGGTGGGAAGTCTTTGATGGGAATCAATGGAATTTCAGGCCGTGTTTAGACCTCAGACACCAGGGTTGAGGAAAGCAAAGGTTTGTTTTATCTCAGACCCAAGATTCTTGGCCAGGAGGAGGACATTGATCATTGTAAGAATTGGTTGACCAACAGGTAACATTGAAGAGTCACTTTGTCCATTAGTTAAGGGAGATACCCTAAGGCTTTGGCATCGAGGTAAAAAATAATTTTTTCTTTTCTCCTGTCAATAATAATGGAAGTGGAACAAAGTTGATGAACTGAATGGTCTACATCTGCTTCTATGCGTGGAATCCTTTAGGGTCCTGAGTGGTGTCGACAGTGGTGGGATTTGTGGCAAAGTCAGGCAAGATGTCCAACAAGGCTCATCTTGAATGTGCGAGCAACATGTACCATCTTTTATCTTTTTCGCAAATGGTGTGATGAGATTCTCACTAGACAGTCTGAAATGCCAATTACTGCTTATGAAATGCCTTGTTAACAGCTCAACTTGTCTCACTAATATTCAGCCTAACATTCAATATTTCATCTAAATGAACTCACCAAAGAAACTCAATTTTGGAGGAAATGTACAAAGAAACCAAACTGAGTTCCTGGCAGATTCAGCTCTCTGCTTGTTCTGAGCGGCCTCTATGGGCATGGGCCACATGTACCTCACACAGTTGAACAATGGCATCCATCATGTATGAGCCTCTCCGAACTCCATGGCACCTCTCCATTACACTTACAGTACATTTCTGCCCTTTGATCTTATACTTTGTGTAGCCCCAGCAACTGTTATTGTAATGCTGCAGTAAAGACATTGTGTGGCTCAGGGAAACACACCCAGCTCATAGACTGAACCAGGCTGCATCTCCAAGCTCTTCACTTGTTATCATAGCACACACTTGCTCTGAGCCTATTTCAACACTCACAGCATCCTTGCTTTGTCCCTCTTTCTTGTGCTTTATTGCTGTATCGCCTTGTTGTTTAGTAAAGACATAAAATCCAGCAAGATTAATAAAGCCATCCCCAGTCCTCAGGCAAGTCAAGGGAATAGACATCACTCAGGAGAGCCGAGCAAACTGAATCAAGGGCAGCTATTGAAATCAGTCTTAGAGTGATCAGAGTTTAGTTCCTCTCCTCATAAGGGCTAAGGAACTTAATGACAGGCGGCACGCCTCCCATCTTAATTCTTTCTATACTACTGTGAGTTGTTTTCCTCCTGGAATGAAGGAGAGGCAAGTATTGCAGAATGTGAAAGTCATGGTACAGCTGTTACTCATGCAGGTGGGGAGGTGTCCCGAGTGAGTAGGCAGTGCAGAGGGAATTCGGGGTTAGTAGTGCCAGGGTTAGGATGAGCGGCAACGGGTGTGCAAGACATTACATGCGATAGTGAAAATAGTGGAGCATGAGTCTTGGTGGGAGGTGGCTACAATAACAGAGACAGAGCAACCATGCAGGGCATCTCCTTTGATGATTGTTCAACTGTACAATTAGCTTTTAAAGATGGCACGGGCACAAAGGGATGTTGGTGATTTTAGGGATATCCACTGAGTGGGGAGTTGTTCTGAGAAGAACATGTGGGAAGATGGCCACTGGAGCGGGGTTGTTAGTTGATGAACTGAGGTTGGTAAAATAAGGGAAAGACCTCTCTAGACTTCATGGCAACAAGCCATCTAAAAATGTGACACAGCTCACACTTAACCAAAAAAAAAACATTAGATTCAGTCCTTTTTCTAATGGTTTCAGTATATTTTACCTCAAAATAAGGCAGAAATACATGAGGACCTCTGGCCGTAGAATTGAAACAGCAGGTTCTCGGCCTACTCAGAAAGTCACAGCACTTATTATGATGAAATGCTTGTTTTGGCAGCTAATAGATTATAGCAGAAGGAATGACTGAGTTTTTTGCTCACCTCCAAATTTGAACTGGAAAACAGGACATATTATTTGTCTTTGGAAGAACAGGAGTACCTGAGGTACTTATACTAAAATAAATGGATTCTTGCCAGGCAATATAATGTGTAAACTGCCAGAACAGCCTACGTACCTATCATCACCCATATAAAATGCTAGGTGTCTGAGCCCTACAGCCTGGACTGACAGATTTTATCAAGTAACATATCCTTTCAGCTTTTGGTAGCAGGCCCAAAAGTTTGTATTCACAAAACTCAAAACACTGCCTAACATTAGGTGTGATCTTACAATGAGACAACATTTACTCAATGATCCTGAGTGTGCAAAAAATTATGCTGACAATCTGTTTAAGATTGTTAGTTGGGCTCCAGTTTAACACACACGGATGTACTGGAACCTACACATGTTAATACATAAGGTCCTGTTCTTTTGAGACAGATGGAATATATGCCTGTTTCAAGTTAACAAAATTTGTGACGGTTATTCTCTGGCTGATTCCTCTGCAATGCCTTGACCAATCAAAGTCAACCTGTCTAGTTTAAACTGAGTCAAAACTTGGCAGTTTATCAGTCATCATCTTTGTCTTTCCATTACAATGTGCCTATCAATCAGAGTGCACTTGTCAAATAATCAGCCCTCTCTTCTTTTGCTGCACAAAATGTTGTTTCCTGTATATTGATATTCTGGCATATGTCCTGATAAGTGAAAGATCGAAAGATCAACAAAATTTGTCTCTTTTTTGGCAATAGTCAAGCTTTTGCTTTAAAAAAGAGAATATTTTTATCCCTAGGTGTTAGTGAGGTGAACTTTGCAGTTTTGACTGGGTCCCAGTCATTCCAGTGCCTAGTTTAATGCTAAGTGTTCTGCCAAATTTTATCCTTTTTTAAGTTTTTCTGCAGCATTTTGATCCAAGTGAAAGACTCACTCAGTGATTTAAGAGGCCATTAAGAACCAGCCATATTACTGTGTATCTAGAGACACACGAAGGCCTTGTAGGATAATGTACTAAAGTAGAAAATAGAATCAAAGGCTTGAATGGGGATGTAGTGTAAAGGTTAATACCCTTTGTTATCATTGGTCATTACTTTGTTGAAAACCATTTGACAAACTATAATAATATAGCGCTATTTTTGTTCACATACTTCTACAATCGGAAGGAAAGGGGCAGGGTGATCACTGTGCACTAAGGATCGAGTGAGTAATTGTTTGGAACCAAACAAGTTATTTTTAAAAGTAAGGATTAATGGCACCAGGTACAGAATTCTTAAGTATAAGAACATAATAGTTGAGGAGATGTTATCAATGGAAAACTAAGAGATCCAATGGAAAGATGTATAGGAGGAAGAGACCACTAAGATTAGGCAAATGAAATCATTTGATGGATTTGAAGTAACAATGAGAATGAATGAATAAGTGGGGCATGGTGAGTATAGGACACAAAGTGAGAGTGGCGCAGACTGCAATATTTTGAAAACTATGTGGAATGAATTAAAGGAGCTCAAACTGAAAGAGTATCAGGCAGGTCAGGGAGCTGGTTGAAGTACGGATATGAATTTTGACCTGAGATGGGGTTGGGAAAAGCTTGTGGCACTGGGTTTTACGTCCCAGTGCCACCAGTGTGTTTAATGGTTTGGGAGTTCATAAAATACAGAGAGTAGCCTGCCTGCCAGCTTTCTGGTTGTCCCATAATGTGTCTCCCATTTTACAAGGCACAGGGAGGTATTGAATAGCTCATCTGCTCTTGGAAATACTGCAGCCAATAAGTATCCAATTAAAACATATTTAAGTGCCTTATCCTGCACCATTATTATTTGACTACAGCAAGGGTTGGCATAGGACAAGTAGCTAAGCTACCAGCTCTGACTTCTATTCTTTTTTATTCATTCATAGGATGTGAGCATCACTGGCCACACAAACATTTATTGTCCATTCCAATTGTCCAGAGGGCAATTAAGAGTCAACTACATTGCTGTGGATCTGGAGTCACATGTAGGCCAAACCAGACAAGGGTGGTAGTTTCCTTCCCTGGAAGATATTTGTGAACCAGATGTGTTTTCTTTGACAATTATACGACGGTTCCACGGTCATCATTATTCTCTAAATTCCAGGTTTTCATTGAATTCAACTCCCACTATATCATGACAAGATTCAAATTGGATCCTCTGAAGACTGCCAGGGTCTCTGGTCATAATCTGCATTATCACAAAGTCAATAATACCACTAGGCCACCACCCCTCTTGGCTGTACAGCCTGTTATTAGATGAGGGCGGAGAAACTCTTTTTGGGGGGTGGGGAGGCTGTCTTCTGCACCGGTGAGAGATATTCCCGCATCCTGCCCCAAACACAAATTCCTAAACATTGAATCTTCTCTTGCTCCCTCAAGCCCAGTCCCGCAGGCCTCCATTTAAAGATGGCAGTAGCAAGGAACATAGGAAGTGTTTGGGTTCCTGAGCCCATTTGATCAGCAGCCCTGCCAAATCGTTTTTTAAAGTTTTTTTCATCCATTCAATTTTTAACATCAAAATTCATCTTACCTTCTTTTACCGGCTTTGGTGGTGTGGTCCGGTCCTCCTGGCCTTTGTGGAAGCGTACTGGCGGCTTTGGTGGTTTGGTGGGCCTGGCTCAGGATTCCAATGTCCCAGGTCAATAGCACCTTCAGCGAAGAGATTGGCTTGGCCCGGGTTTCCTCGAGGTGGCTTCTGTAGAATCTTCTGGCCTGGGTTTCCAATGATTCAGCGTGGTGGCCTGCTTCTATCATGGCTTTGGTGCTGAGGTGAGTCCTTGGGGGGCTTCTGTGGTGTTTTCAGTGGCGTGGTCATCTGTGCCAAGATTCCACTAGCTTGAGATTCAGCAGCTTTGGTGTTGGCTTTCTGCAACAGTGAAAAATGTGATTCTTGTCTCTTCTTTGACCTTGGGAACCCATGATTCATAAACTGAACAAAAATGGACTGTCTTAATTTTTATATATGATTTCTGTTATTAAATATAAGTGCTAGAGCATGATGACTTGAATACTTTGCATTGAATTTTTCAGAAAAAGTACAAGTTACTATAATTTTCCATTCTATTCTATTCTACGTCCCTTACTACGATCTGCCAGCCAGTACCCTCTAAAACTCAATATCTACTGCTTAGCTTCTGTAGACCTTTCTTCTTTGTGTTCATTTATATTGTCAGCACTAGCCACCCACCATTCAAACATGTCACTACTGGGATCATAGAGCTGCTGGTCAATCTGATTGGTTGAAAGCTCTTGAAAAGAGGGCTTCTTCCCAAGATGAAAGGGTGTAGGGGTGGAAGTCTCACCCAGAGCCAATTAACTAAATGTAAAATGGCTGCAGGCTAGCTGGCATTTTTGTGGGTACATTCCTGACTGACTTTATGGATATGAGATTGGGGAGCACACTGCTTCTGCAAAATCCCATGACCTGTATTTTTCAGGGATTTCCCACCTTTCAGCATAACTCCACAGACTATGCTACATTTCTTTTTCAGGATGACAGCTGGAGAGTGCAATAGGCAAAGGAGATGAACTGCTCACAGAGAAAGTTACTCCAGGCAACCTGTTTGCAGCAGCAGAAGCAGCAAGTTACATTTGATGGATGACTTAGTGCATGCAGAGATAGGATAATTTCTCTGGTACAATGTTGCACAGGAAGTTAGTTCTTTTGACTGCACTCCCAATAACAACAAATATCATTACTGTTACCCACAGAGTCTTTTAGGAAACAACTGAACTTTGTTACTATACAATCCAATGTAATATTAAAATAAATGAAAATCTTTCTCCTCCATGCTTGTAAACACTTACATATACTTCTAAATTGTTATTTAGCTGCAGAGGGAGAGTAAGTATTGCTGAATTGTTTTCTTACCCAAAGGACCTTCATGTGGCCACTGTCTCCATTATAATTTTTAAGCAACTTGTTTTGAGACTTTTCTGCGACACGTGGAACTCAAACCTGAACCTCTGGCCCAAAGGCAGAAATACTCCCTCTGTATGAGCCAGCTAGCTGACAACTGCAAGGTTTTGACACTGAAATAATTGAAAAAATATTGGACCTGATAGCTAATGGTTCAGGGCAACCCAATCTCACCCCTGCCCATTCCACCAAGCTACCTGATTGGGCCTCTGTTCTGATAAACTCCATAAAATATTCAATAAAACTGTTTAGATTTCTGTTTCACATGGCCACGTTGGAGTCAATGCCATGGTTGTGACTTTAATTTAACTGGACAGAATTGCAGAATTCCCACTGTGACAAATACCAATAAAGCTAACCATAATCATTTCTTTGTATTCCTCTGTGCTTCAGTCCTTCCTACTCCCTCCAAATCCCACTGCCTTCACTATCTGTGTCCTCCCTCAAAACATGTATAATGGCGTAATTACCTTCCCAACTAATCTTTGGTCCTTCCATTGCCACATTTCTGCATCTACTAACCTGCTCAATTGTACTTTTACATCTACATTGATGTCCTTGTCCCCAAAAAGCATCATTTTCTTTCCTCCGCTTGTCACCAAATAACAGTCTTCATATTGCCCTCCATATATCCAATAGTGTAGGTTTGAACATTTGTGGCAAGCAACTGGTTTTGTCATTTAGCATCAGATCTGACTGGACTACATGAAATAATGATAGGTTTTGATTCCTTCTATCAAAACTTCTCACTTTTCAAATAATTTCTCTGAATACAAGAATAGTTGTTTTCTTTTGTTCAACATAAACACTATTGACTCTGCTTTCCTGAGTCCTCTACCCTTGACAGGTACAAAGGGATCTTGTACTTCTTGTCATTAAAATTGGGATCAATGTTCAGATATCTTCATTGTAATCCTCATTTCTCACATCCAACCAAGTCAATCTTCCTTTTGGGATACCGCCCCACCCCCAACTCCCCACTGTCACCCTAAACTCTCATCATTCCTCTTGTTTAATTCCAATATCCCCTCTTGCTGTTCTAATTTTATTTTTTAATTCATTCACAGCATGTGGGCATCACTCTCTAGGCCAGCATTTATTGCCCAGAGGGCAGCTAAGAGTCAACCACATTGCTGTGGCTCTAGCATCATATGTAGGTCAGACCAGGTGAGGAGGACAGTGAACCAGATGGGATCATTCAACAATCAACAATGGTTTCACGGTCACCATTAGACTCTTCATTTCAGATTTTTATTGAATTCAAATTCTACCATCTGGCATGGCAGGATTTGAACCCAAGTCCCCAGAACATTACTTGGGTCTTTGGATTAATAATCTAGTAATAGCACCACAAGAGCATCACCTCCTCCAAGTGTCTGTGATATTCATCTTCCCAAATCACTAATAAAACCCAATTATCACCAAGCTACTTAACACTCATCTTCCATTCCTGGCACCCACTTTAGATGATGTTATTTGATGATATTCTTTCTTCAGGTTCCATCTCCCCCAACTTCAAGTTTGTCTTTATCATCAACCTACACTGATCCTCTATCTTTGCAAACTATATCATCCCTTTTCTCTCATGTCTTTGAATGTGATTCATTTCACAAATCCATGTCCATCTTTCTTTCAGTACAATGTTTGAATACCTCCCATTAGGTTATTGCCCTATCACCTGGGCTAAAATTATCCTTTACAACCTCTATAGCTTTGACCTTGATGAATGAGAATCATACAGCACGGAAACAAACCATTCAGCCCGACATGTCCATGCTGACCAAGGTTCTAAACAGAACTAGACTTATTTGACTGTGTTTGGTCCATATTCCTCTAAGCCGTTCCTATCATGTACCTGTCCAAACATTTTATAAATGCTGTAATTGTACTCACTTCTACCATTCCTCTGGCAGGTCGTTCTATATACACATCATCCTTTGCGTTATAAAGTTGCCCCCTCAGGTCCCTTTTAAATCTTTCCCTTCTCACGTAATGCCCTTGAGTTTTGGACTCCCTTACCCTGGGGAGAAGGTCATGGTTATTTGCCTTATCTGTGCTTCTCATGACTCAATAAACCTCTATAAGGTCACCTCTTAGTCTCCTACAGTCCAGGGAAAAAAAGTCACAACCTATCCAGCCCCTTCTCATCACTCAAACCCTCCAGTCTCAGAAATATCCTTGTAAATCTCTTTGCACCCTTTCCAGTTTAATAATATTCTTCCTGTAGCAGAGCAACCAGAATTGTTATTCCTCCTTCCTCAGGTGTAGTGTGAGAGAGCGGGTATAAGACACAGAATTTCTAAGCATAAAGGTAACAACCCTGAAACTGGCCGTCTCTTGTTGAATCTTTAATCAGTTAGGAAGGAGACTACTGATTGAAACCAAAAAATCCAGATTCCTTTCAAGATGTTTATGTGTTTAAGGTGCATTCTGTTTTGCTCACAAAAGAACCCTGACCCCATTTTAAAACATAGGTTCTAAGCAAGACCTCATAACTAAAATGTATTATTGCCCTCAGGTGTCACCTCTTGTATACATTGATAAGACCTCAATCAGTAGCCTCTTCCTAACTGATTAAAGTTTCAACAACAGGTGGCCGGTTTTAGGGTTGTTACCTTTCTGCTTATAAATTCACCTCTTAGGTCTTATACCTTTTCTTCCACACTACACCTGAGGAAGGGGCTCAGTTGTGAAAGCTTTTTGTGTTTTTAAATAAATCTGTTAGACTATGACCTGGTGTTGTGTGATTTTTGACCTTGCTCTTCAATGTAGAGGTCATGAGCTTGGAAGGTGCTGACTTAACCTGGACATTTTGCTTTTTCATTGCTGTTGTGTCTTAATCTCTGTATATATACTGAGGAAAAAATGACACTTGACGACTGATACAACAAAGTGTGGAGCTGGATGAAAACAGCAGGCCAAGCAGCATCATAGGAGCAGGAAAGCTTGACGTTTCGGGCCTAGACCCTTCATCAGAAATGGGCGAGGGGAAGAGGGTTCTGAAATAAATAGGGAGAGAGGGGGAGGTGGATAGAAGATGGATAGAGGAGAAGATAGGTGGAGAGGAGACAGAAAAGTCAAAGAGGTGGCGACGGAGCCAGTAAAGGTGAGTGTAGGTGGGGGCATAGGGAGGAGATAGGTCAGTCCAGGGAGGACAGACAGGTCAAGGGAGCGGGATGAGGTTAGTAGATAGGAGATGGGGGTAGGGCTTGAGGTGGGAGGAGGGGATAGGTGAGAGGAAGAACAGGTTAGGGAGGCGGGGGCGAGTTGGGCTGGTTTTGGGATGCAGTTGGGGGAGGGGAGATTTTGAAGCTTGTGAAATCCACATTGATACCATTGGGCTGCAGGGTTCCCAGGCTGAATATGATTTGCTGTTCCTGCAGCCTTCGGGTGGCATCATTGTGGCATTGCAGGAGGCCTAGGATGGACATGTCATCTGAGGAATGGGAGGGGGAGTTGAAATGGTTCGCGACTGGGAGGTGCAGTTGTTTGTTGCGAACTGAGCGCAGGTGTTCTGCAAAGCAGTCCCCAAGCCTCCACTTGGTTTCCCTGATGTAGAGGAGGCCACAATGAGTACAGCAAATGCAGTATACCACATTGGCAGATGTGCAGGTGAACATCTGCTTGATGTGGAAAGTCTTCTTGGGGCCTGGGATTGGGGTGAGGGAGGAGGTGTGGTGGCAGGTGTAGTACTTCCTGCGGTTGCAGGGAAAAGTGCCGGGTGTGGTGGGGCTGGAGGGGAGTGTGGAGCAGACAAGGGAGTCACGGAGAGAGTGGTCCCTCCGGAAAGCAGACAAAGGTAGGGAGGGAAAAATGTCCTTGGTGGTGGGGTCGGATTGCAGATGGCAGAAGTGTCGGAGGATGATGCGTTCGATCCGGAGGTTGGTGGGGTGGTACTTGAGGACGAGGGGGTTCTTTTTTGGTTGTTATTGCGGAGACGGGGTGTGAGGGATGAATTGCAGGAAATGCGGGAGACACGGTCAAGGGCGTTCTCGACCACTGCAGGGGGGAAGTTGCGAACCTTGAAGAATGAGGACATCTGTGATGTACGGGAGTGGAATGCCTCGTCCTGGGAGCAGATGAGGCGGAGGCGAAGGAATTGGGAATAGGGGATGGAATTTTTGCAGGAAGGTGCGTGGGAGGAGGTGTATTCTAGGTAGCTGTGGGAGTCGGTGGGCTTGAAATGGATATTGGTTTCTAGGTGGTTACCCGAGATGGAGACAGAGAGGTCCAGGAGGGAGAGAGAGGTGTTAGAGATGGTCCAGGTGAACTTCAGGTTGGGATGGAAGGTGTTGGTGAAGTGGATGAACTGTTCGAGCTCCTCGTGGGAGCACGAGGTGGCGCCGATACAGTCATCAATGTAACGGAGGAAGAGGTGGGGTTTGGGGCCAGTGTAGGTACTGAAGAGGGATTGTTCCACATAACCTACAAAGAGGCAGGCATAGCTTGGGCCCATGCGGGTATCCATGGCCACCCCCTTTGTCTGTAGGAAGTGGGAGGAATTGAAAGAGAAGTTGTGAGGGTGAGGACGAGTTCGGCTAAGCAGATGAGGGTGTCAGTGAAGGGGGATTGGTCAGGTCTGCGGGACAGGAAGAAGCGGCGGGCCTTTAGGCCATCTGCATGGGAAATACAGGTGTATAGGGACTGGACGTCCATCGTAAAAATGAGGTGTTGGAGACCGGGGAATTGGAAGTTCTGGAGGAGGTGGAGGGTTTGGGTGGTGTCACGGAGGGAGTTAGGGAGTTCCTGGACCAAGTGGGTGAAAATCGAGTCCAGGTAGGTGGAGATGAGTTCGGTGGGGCAGGAGCAGGCGGAGACAATGGGTCGACCAGGGCATTCAGGTTTGTGGATTTTGGATGTGTTCATCCAGCTCCACACCTTGTTGTCTCGGATTCTCCAGCATCTGCAGTACCTATTAACTCGACGACTGATGTTGAAATTAATTAGTAATCCAGAGATTAAGCCATTAATGAGGGGAATCCATTCATTCAATGACTTTAATGGCTCTCAAAAGCAACGTGAGGTCTGAAAATATAATTTTCCTGACAAATTGTGCAATACCTCTTTCTTTTCCACAAAGGAAAACTTGAATAGTGTTGTAACCTTGCCAATTCCTGTGATTTAATTTGATTTTCAATCAATAATTCAAGAATTGCTGTCGCTATTTTCAAGATATAGAAACCCATTATCTTAAAATGACGTTTTGTAGAGAGAGAGCTTGTCCCCCAGCGTTTAATTTTCCAATGAACTCAGACTTCATAATCAACTTGGTTTGATCTCTGAAACCCTTGCTCTTGGCAAGTACTGCACACCTATAAATGTTGCTGCTGAGTCCACAGGGTGCATAGAGTTTTTGTCTCTGGCATAATACTTGTTATAAGTGATGAATGTGTGTGGAAGGGTTGGAGGAGAGCAACAGAAATGGAAGCAAGAGTATACTCTCAGTTCCAAAAGAGAGTCATATTAGACACAAACACTAACTCCCTTTCTCTTTCCACAGATGGCTCCAGACCTCCAGCATTTTGTCTTTTATTTTGGAAGTATTACCCTCAAGTCTGCTCAACATTTCATTCCAAGTATTCCTTTGCCTCAATTCCACCATTCTTTACCACGTTTGATTCTGAGGTGCCAAAAGTTGATGGACATGCAAAACAGGAGAGGTGCACAGCACAGACAGTGCAACAAATTGCTCGTGCGATCCTCTTTTCAGAAATGAATGCCAGCAATGATGTTTTGTCTTTAAGAATGTTTACTTTGTAGGGTTTCATAGGATACGTGTATACAATGTCACAACTCTGTATGGAAATTACATTGTGGGAGTTTGCAAGCTGCAAATGTAGAAATCAGTTGCTTTGCAGTAAAGTCTGCTTTGTAACTTGTAATATGCTTTACAGTTTTAAATAAACCAACCTATGGAGTTAATAAATCCCTGATGAGTGATTGATCATTATACCATTATCATCAACATGACATTATCCACCGTGCTCTGAGGTGAAGAAATCCAAATATTCACAACTTGCAAATGATGAAACTGATCTGAACCTATCTGATATACCTGAAAATAGAACTCCAATTCGGACTGTTATCATCATGTTTCCAGTTTTGCTAAGTTCCTTTTTCAAATTTACCATTCTAATATTCACCATTTTGTTTTACCGTATCCTGAGATCAATCACAAGAAATGTTCAAGCTGATATACCTCTCCACCCTACAATCCCAATTTATCTAAAAGAATAAAAGAACAGGGGATGTTGTGAATATGAAACAAACATGGAGAATGCTGGAGAAACTCAACAGTTCTGGGAGCATCTGTGGAGAGAGAAACAGAGTTGATCTTTTTAGCCCAGTATGACTGTTCTTCAAAATAAAGAAAATCTTCTGAAGAAGAATCATGCCACACTTGAAATATTAACTCTGTTTCCCTCTCCACAGATGTTGCCAGACTTGCTAAGTTTCTCTAGTATTCTGTGTGTTCACTTACCCCAATCTATCTGCCTGCTTCTTCAACATACTTGCGTGTCAGAAATGACACAATTAAAACTTGGCACACATTTACTAGTATTTTGTTTTCATTTTCCAAAATGATTGTGAACTATGTATCTTCTGGGAGAGAAGCATCTGTGACAGGTAGATTGATGAGGAGGAATTCAGTTAGGGTATTCCATCTTTTTGGTTTCCTCATTATCTCTTATAAACCTATTCTAGAAGCTTTGTCAACAAAGAGTGGTATGTGCCATTGTCAATTCTGCAAAGATCTCTTTCTAACTTCTGGGTGCTTTTGGTACAGTTGGCAGAACTGTCCCACAAACTAGGCAAGTAACAGATGGATTTAGTAATACTCACACAATCATACCTACAGACAACATTCCAGACACAAGCATCTCCATTCCTGGGTATGTTCTGTCCCAGAGGCAGGACAGACCCATCAGAGCTGACACTATATTGGCATACAGTTGGGAGAGACTTGCCCTGAATGTCTTCAATATTGATTCCAGATGTATGAGATCTCTTGGTATCAGGTCAAACATGGGCAAAGAAATATCGTGCTGATTACAGTCAGTGCCCCCACTCCCCCTCCCCACGTAATGATCAATAAATGCTATTTGTCAACAAAGTGTGGTATGTACCATTGTCATTTCCTGTGCCTAGGTCTGTCTGGCTTTATTCCTCTTTAGTTTTGCTGTAACAGTTTGATGCAACTGAGTGGCTTTGAAACATAAAGCAAAGCATCGCAGAGAGTAGAGATCTAAAATACAAAGTGAAAGTGCTGGCGAAATTCAGCAGGTCTGTCAACATCAGTATCGGAAGAAACAAAGTTAACACTTCAAGTCTAATGTGACTCACTTTCAGAGTTCCAGGAGGCCTGCCTATTTTCAATCACATTGCTATGGATCTAGAGTGTAAATCAGTAAATATGGCAGACTTATTTCCCTGAAGGAGGATTTGTGAAACAAATAAGTTATTATTACAATTTATATTGGTCTCAAAGTAACAATTCGACAAGCTTTTAATTCTAGATTAAATAACTAAATTTAAATTTGATCAGCTGAATGCTCCTCCCCAGAACCTGGGTCTCAAGATTGGTGGTCCAATGACGTTGCCACTATGCCACCATCTCCTCAAGTATTGAAAGTTGCAAGTAAATCTTGCAATGATACAAATAATCTCTTGCTACCTTAAACAATCCTTACTCGACGTCAGGATACACAGGCTAACAATTAGGTTGCAATGTTATTTTGGCAAAGAGGTCACAATTTTTGATCTGTTGACATCAGATTTGGGGAAGGTAAGCAGCAAATTTGGTGATGCCTTTACATTTCTCCAATTGTAGCAGAGGCCTATGCATATATCTCACTGCTAGCTCAGCAGGGAGCAAAATAGTGTTTAGTCAACTCACATGCTGCAGCTAACCTTCTGTTCTCAAATGCAGTCTGACCTCTTAAGGGAATGCCACACTCAATAACAGGAAACTTCCGCTAAGTACTATTACAGGAATTACTAGAATAAGAGCATACTACCCAAACACAGTACAACACAATTATTAATGCTCGTTCCTATTTCTAGCAGAAGACGATATTCAATAGAAGGGAGCAGAGCAAAAGCTGGGAAGGACAAGAAACACCTTGTGTGGAAGAGAGATTTCTTCATATCATGGAACTGGTTGTGATGGAGGCTGTGACATTCAAAATCACTAAGTAGCACTTCTTGCTTTATCTCCTTTCTCAGATCCCAGCACTCCTGATCTTGACACCCGAAAGTTGGTGTTGCCATGATGCCTGTCGTTCGGGGTTCTGTTCTGCAGATTGGAGAGATAGCTGTCTTTGTCTCAGCTTTAGTACGTGACCTGTGATAATTTCCTCTTACCTTGGAGCAACTGATACTTGGCACTAATAAATTCTGCAAACTATTTTACTTACACCATTTTATATACTACTGTTCTGTTTAAGTACGTCTCTCAAGCATAGAGACTATTCTATCCTTTCTTTACAGTTTCATGTACATGATGATCGCCCTTCTATAGGAAGGATGTTGTTAAACTTGAGAGGGTGCAGAAAACATTTACAAGGATGTTGCTGGGACTGGAAGGTTTGAGTTAGAGGCAGAAGCTGAATAGACTAACGCTTTTTTCCCTGGAGCATTGGAACCTGAGGGGTGACTTTATAAAGGTTTATTAAATCATGAGGGGCATGGATAGGGTGAATAGTCAAGGTCTTTTTACTGGGGTATGGAGTCCAAACCTAGAAGGGGTGGGTTTAAAGTGAGAGGGGAATGATTTAAAAAGGACCTGAGGAGTAATTTATTCACAGAGGGTGGCACATTTATGGAATGAGCTGGCAGAGGAAGTTGTGGAGTTTGGTACAATTACAGCATTTAAAAGGCATCTGGATGTGTATATGAATTAGGAAGAGTTCAGAGGGATATGGGCCAAATGCTGGCAAATGGGACTAAGTCAGATTGGTCAGATTGGGACGTCTGGTCAGCGCGTATGAGTTGGACAGAAGGCTCTTTTTGCATGCTTATGACTTATTGACTCTATAACTACTGAAATCACAGATATACATCTTCACTCTCATTGTACGACACTTGGCAAGATGTGTAAGCTGAATACAGGGTAATCACTGCCATCATGGATGAGAGAGAGATCGAGAGAGAGAGAGAAAGAAACCGACACTAAATTGTCTTACAGGCTTGTACTAGGCTGGAAGCAGCACAGAGTGCACCAGGCATGAGTAACCTACAAGCTAGCCATGAGCAATAAAAGGTTTGTGAGTCAGCTCACCTGGGCAAGAGAGCAGTGGGATCTACTATCGGGGGCTCAAATGAGAACTTCAATGGGGCAGTGTTTATTGTTGGTGTCTTCAACATAGGGCAGCTATTGTGCTGGAAATGCCAATGAATCAGAACCAGTGCTGGCTACCTTCATGTTGTTTGTGTAGTGAGACATGGAACCGTATTGATGAATTGTTGTGCATTATCAGGCAAACTACAATTGGTATGAAGTTCATTTGATCAGCAATATGGGTAATGGTGACCAGACAGCACATTATACCCACTCCCCAGTTTCCATTTACATTGGCATTAGTTAAAAAGACAATTTGTGTGGGAGTAGGCCAAGTTATTTTTGATCATATCTTTTGTGCTGCAGTGTAACTCAAATATCGTCCCGATTATTTTCCGTTGCAAAACATTTCAGTAAAGTCTATTGCAAACAAATCAACATGCCAACCAGCTGGGAGACAATAAAGTCAGTAATTGGCTTCAACTGTTCGGAAGAGCCAGTCATCAAAGAATTTAACAAACTGGAGAAACAGACTGACTGATCTCCGGGTTTGAATATTACTCAGCAAACTGCAGGGGCTCTCTTGCATGTCTTTTGTGGAGGATTACTAGTAGACCGAGTCTTTTTTTAAGTGTGTCACATTCATACAATATTAACCACCATTTCACATTCCCATCTGTGTACTGGCAGCATGACCCACAATAACAGATGGCTGTGCATAAGAATCAAAAATGGCAGCAGAACACAAGGACCGCCCATAGTTTTCAACCTATTTTTGAGACAATTTTTGAAGGTGCAAACAACAGCATTCAAACATTAGTTTGCACTTATAAAAGCACTTACATTTATTTAAGTTAGTTCTTCATAGTGTCGTACATCTTTAACTCTCCTCTCAAAGTTTCTGAATTATTCATCTCTCGTGATGAGACTCTCATAATGAAATGATTTATCATCAGTATAAATAACATGTGTAACTGCACAAAAACAAAAGTTGTTTTAAGAGTCTCTATATATCCCATTAACTATTTCATAAAATTAAATGGATCTCCATCCCGAACAAGTATTCTGTTTTGGAAAATGTAGGGAACGATGTACTCTCAGGGGAATGGAGCACAGACAGCCAGGTTTCTGGTATTGAGATTGGCTCTAATGCAATGAGGGGTATGTCAGGTTCCAAGCAATCAATTGAGATAGCGGACTCACTAGTCAGAGGCACAGACAGACATTTCTGCAGCCAACAGTGCGACATCAGAATCGTGTGTTGCCTCCCCATGCCAGGATTAAAGATATCTCAGACAGGGTACAGAATATGCTCAAAGGTGAAAGGGACCAGTGGGAGATCATTGTACACATTGGATCTAACGACAGAGGAAGAGAAGAGGATGGGATTCTGAGGAAAGAATACAGGGAGTTAGGCAGGAATTTAAAAAGTAGGTCCTCAAGGGTAGTAATATGTGGATTCCCCCGATGCCATGAACAAGTGAGAGTACAAAAAGGAGGATAGGGTAGACGAATGTGTGGCTGAGGAACTGGTTCAGGGGAGAAGGATTCACATTTTTGGATCATTTGAACCTCTTCTGGGGTAGAAGTGACCTGTATAAGAAGGACGGATTGCACCTGAATAGGAAGGGGGCTAATATACTCGCGGGGAGATTTGCAAGAACTGCTTGGGAAGATTTGAACTAGTAGGAGAGTCTACCCAGGGAGATAGTGAGGAAAGAGATCAGTCTGACACTGGTGCAGTTGGGAAAAGGAGCAAGTCAAGCAGTTAGGGCAGGGAGGAACAAAGCAGAGAATGAAATAGGTCTGATAAATTAAACTACATTTAATTCAACGCAAGAGGCCTGACAAGTAAGGCAGATGAATTCAGGGCATGGTTGGGAGCATAGGATTAGGATATCATAGAGATTACACAGATGTGGCTCAGGAATGGCAGCTTAAAGTTTGCAGGCTATGGATGCTATAGGAACGATAGAAGGTGGGAGGGGTGTCAAGAGTGGAGGGGGAGTGGTGTTTTTGATTAGGGATAACAGTAAAGCTGTATTGAGGGAGGATATTCCTGGGAATGCATCCTAGGAAGCTATGTTGGTGGAACTGAGAAATAAGAAAGGGGTGATCACCACATTGGGATCTTGTTAGAGAACCTCCCTCTCCCCTCACTCTGCACCCGTAGTTAGCGAGAAATTGAGAAACAAATTTGTAAGGACATCTCTTATCTGTAAGAATAATAGGGTTGTTATAGAAACACAGAAAACAGGGACAGGAGTAGGCCATTCTGCCCTTTGAGCCTGCACTGCCATTCAACACAATCATGGCCAATTATGCAACCTCAGTATCCCATTCCAGCCTTCTCCACATACTCCTTGATCCCTTTAGCTGCAAGGGAAATGTCTAGCTCCTTCCTGAATATGTCTAATGGACTGGACCAGACAGCTTCCTGTGGTAGAAAATACCCTAGGTTCACAACTCTCTCAGTGAAGAAATTATTCCTCACCTCAGTCCAGAATTGCTTAACCCTTATTCTTAGTCTGTAACCCCTTGTTTCAGACTTCCCCAACATCAGGAACATTCTTCCTGCCCCTAGCCTGTCCAGTCCCATCAGGATTTTATACGTTTCTATGAGATCTCCCCTCATTCTTCTAAATTCCAACAAGTACAAGCCCAGTCAACCCAATCTTTCCTCATATGTCAGTCCTTCCTATAGATTTTTAAATTCCCTACAGAGCGGAAACAGGACCTTTGGCCCAACAAGTCCACACCGACACACAGAGCATCCCACCCAAACCCATCACCCTATAACCCACACATCCCTGAACAGTATGGGCAATTTAGCATGGACAACTAGCAACTAGCCTGCACATCTTTGGACTGTGGGAGGAAGCCAAAGCACCCGGAGAAAACCCACATAGACAAGGGGAGAACATGCTAACTCCACGGTTGCCCAAGGGTAGAATCGAACCCAGGTCCCTGGCACTGTGAGGCAGCAGTGCTAACCACTGAGCCACAGTGCCTTCAATCCCGGGAAACAGTCTGGGCTCCCTCAATAGCAAGAATGTCCTTCCTCAGACTAGTAGACCAAAACTGCACACAATATTCAAAGTGTGGCCTCACCAGGGCCCTGTATACTGCAGCAAGATGTCCTTACTCCAATACTTAAATCCGCTTACTATGAAGGAGAGCATACCATTAGCTTTCCTCACTGCCCGTTGCACCTGCATACCAACCTCCAGCCACCGCTCCACCATGACACCAAGGTTTTGGTGCAAGTCACCTTTTCCTAAACTGCCACCATTCAGATAATAATCTGTCTTCCTATTTTAATGACCAAAATGGATAACCTCACATTTATCCACATTATATTGCATTTGCCAAGTATTTGCCTACTCAGCCAGTCTGTTTACATCACCCTGCAAACCCTAAACATCCTCTTCATAACACACATTGCCACCCAGCTTAGTGTCATTGCAAATTTGGAGATATGGCATTCAACTTCTTCATCCAAATCATGAATGTATATTGTGAACAGCTGAGGTCCCAGCACTCAACCCTGTAACACCTTGCTCGCCACTGCCTGCTACTCTGAAAAGAATCCATTATTCTAACTCTCTGCTTCCTGTCTGCCAACCAGTTCTCTATCTATATCAATACATTATCTCTGATACCATGAGCTTTAATTTTGCTTACTAGTCTCCTGTGTGGAACCTCGTCAAAGGCCTTTTCAAAGTCCAGATACACAACGTCAACCGATTCACTATTGTCTGCTCTACTGGTCACTTCCTCAAAAATTCCAGAAGATTTGCCTAGCATGATTTCCTTTTAGTGAATCCATGCTGACTTGGACAGATTCTGTTAACACTTTCTAAATGCTCAGTTATTACATCCTTAATGATTGACTCAAGCATTTTCCACACCACTGATTTCATGCTAACCAGCCAATAATTCCCTATTTTCTCTCTCCCTCCTTTTGACAAGTAGTTTATTTATGGTGGGGGATTTTAACTTTCCAAACATAGTCTGGGACTGCCAGTGTGTTAAGCGCTTGGATGGAGATGGATTTGTTAAGTGTATTCAATAAAATTTTCTGATTCAGTATGTGGATGTACCTATGAGAAGAGGTGAAAAACTTGACCTACTCTTGGGAAATAAGGCAGGGCAAATCACTGGGGTGTAAGTGGGGGACCATAATTCCATTAGTTTAAAAATAGTGATGAAAAAGGGCGGAGATCTAAAAGTTAAAGTTACATATTAGAGGAAGGACAATTTTGATGGTATTAGGCAAGAATTTTCAAAAGTTAATTGGGGATGGATTTTTACAGGTAAAACGACAGCTGGAAAATGGGAAGCCTTCAAAAATGAGATAATGTGAGTCCAGAGAGAGTTTGTTCCTGCTAGAGTGAAGGGCAAGGCTGGTAGGTGTAGGGAATGTTGGATGACTGCAGCAATTGAGGTTTTGGTCAAAAATGAGAAGGAAGCATATGTCAGCTACAGACATCAGGGTTCGAGTGAATCCCTAAAAGAATATAAAGGCAGTAGGAGTATACTTAAGAGCGAAATCATGGGTTAAAAAAGTGATATGAAATAGCTTTGGCAAATAGGGTTGGGGAAATTCCAAAGAGATTCCACAAATACATTAAGGACAAAAGAGTATCTAGGGGGAGAATAGGGACCCTTAAAGATCAACAAGGCTGCCTTTGTGTGGAACCGCAGGAGATGGTGGAGATACTAAATGAGTATGTTGCATCAGTCTTTACTGTGGACAAGGATATGGAAGATTGAGAACTTGGGCAATAAAGAGTGACATCATGAAAAATGTTCATTTACAAAGGATGAGGTGCTGGATGTCTTAAAACACATAAAGGCGGGTAAATCCCTGGGACCTGATCAGGTGTACTCTAGAACTCTGTAGGAAGCTAGAGAAGTGATTGTTGGGCCCTTTGCTGAGATATTTGTATCATGGATAGCTGCAGGTGAGGTGACGGAAGACTAGAAGTTGGCTAACATGGTTCCACTATTTAAGAAAGGTGATAAGGAAAAGCCAGGGAACTACAGACTGGTAAGCCTGACATCGCTGGCGGGCAAGTTGTTGGCAGGAGTTTTGAGGTACAGCATTTGCATGTATTTGGAAAGGCGAAGACTGACTAGAGATGGTCAACATGGCTTTGTGTGTGGGAAATCGTGTCTCAATAACTTGATTCAGCTTTTGAAAAAGTAACAAAGAGGATTGATGAGGGCAGAGCGGTGGACATGATCTATATCGACTTCAGTGAGAAGTTCGACAAGGTTCCCGATGGTAGACTGGTTAGCAAGTTTAGATCATGTGGAATACATGGAAAAATAGCCATTTGGATACAGAACTGGCTCGTAGTTAGAAGACAGAAGATGGTGGTTGAGGGTTGTTTTTCAGACTGGACGCCTGTGACCAGTGGTGTGCCATGAGGATCAGTGCTGGGTCCACTGTTTTTCATCATTTATATAAATGATTTGGATGTGAACATAGGAGGTATGGTTAGTAAGTTTGCAGATGACGCTGACATTGGTGGTATAGCAAAGAAGGTTACCTCAGAGAACAACGGGATTTTGATCAGATAGGCCAATGGGTGAGGAGTAGCAGATTGAGTTTAATTTAGTTGTATGTGAGGCACTGTACAGGACAGGAGTTCTGCACTTAAGGATAAGGTTTTAGGGAGTGTCGTCAATCAAAGAGACCTTGGACATCAGATTCATAGTTCCTCGAAACTGGAGTTCCAGGTCGAGAGGAAAGAGAAGAAGGTGTTTGGGATGCTTGCCTTACAATAGTACAGTGCACTGAGTATGGGAATTGGGAGATCACGTTGCAGCTGTACAGGATATTGGTTAGGCCACTTTTGGAATAATGTGTGCAATTCTGGTCTCCCTGCTATAGTAATGATGTTATGAAACTTGGAAGGGTTCAGAAAAGATTTATGAGGATTTGCCAGGTTTGGAGGGTTGGAGCTATAGAGGGAGGCTGAATAGGCTGGGCCTATTTTTTCTGGAGCATCTGAGGCTGAGGGGTGACCATATAGAGGTGTATAAAATCATGAGGGGCATGGATAGGGTGTCTCGCCAAGGTCTCTTCCTGGATAGGGGAGTCCAAAACTGGAGGGTATAAGTTTAAAGTGATAGGGGAAAGATTCAAACAGGACCTAATAGAAATCCTACAGTGTGCAAACAGGCCATCTGGCCCAACAGGTCTACGCCGATCAAGCCTCCAAAGAGCTTTCCACCTAAACCCATGACCCACCCCATCCCTGCGTTTCGCATGGCCAACCCGCCTAGCCTGCATAATGTGGGCAATTAGCATGGCCAATCCACCTATCCTGCACATCTTTGGACTGAGGGAGGAAACCCATGCAGACACAGGGATAATGTGCAAACTCCACATAGACAATTGCCCAAGGCCAGGTTCAAACCCAGGTCCCTGGCACTGCAAAGTAGTAATTCTAATCACTGAGCCACTGTGCTGGGGGCACTTTTCATACAGAAGATGGTGCATGCATGGAATGAGCTGCCAGACGATGTGGTGGAGGCTGGTACAATTAAATTTAAAAGGCATCTGGATAGGTATATGAATTGGAATGGTTTAAAGGGATATGGCCCAGATGCTGCCAAATGGGGTTAGATTAATTTAGGATATCTGGTCGGCATAGAAAAGTTGGCTCGAAGGATCTGTTTCCGCATTGTCACAGCTCTATGGCTCTATCTAAACTGACCGAGATATTGAATTGTTTTGAACTCAGAAGCTACTCATTATTTCTCAAGAACTTGTAGTTCAAATGTTGAATTGCTTTGATGAGAATTTACCACAAATAAAACTTATTTAAAGTCACAATTGTGAACAATCACATTTGTGAACAATCACATTGAAATTTCTCTGTAGAAATTTTCTAAAAACAACTTTTAAAACCTAGAATACTGAAAACTGAAAATTAATCTAAAATATCAGACAATCCACTAACTTAATTTCATATATTTTACAGATAATATATGAAGATGAACCTTTCAACCAGAAGTTATACTATTTTAAATATTTATGATGAATTAGGCTTATCATTAAAACAAATAAATTGAATGTATTTGTACAGTTACCCAGTCAATAGCTGCACAGTATATCACAGAATTAATACTTGCATTGAAATATTGATCCTTCAGCGTGTAGCAATAAATTGCAAAACAAATGGGTATAAGGCCACAGCTACAACTCAACTGTGAGCCATGCATTTATTGTGCTTCCTTCGCTCTCTAACAAGCCCTTGGGTCAGAGCAGATCACATCATGGTAGTGAAAACCTGACACTGTAATCATTTAACAAACCTGTATCATATTGTTGATATAGTCATTTTGGCAATCATGACTGATGTCATGTTCCTGCTCAGTGCCCTCTCTTGTGCATTAAGCCAACACTGCCAACTGCACATTAAGATACCAGTATGGAATATCTTGGCTTCTGGGTGTCTGCACATATGTAGTTTCTGTGGCTGTTTTCTCCTTGTCACTAAGTGGGGCTATTCAACACTTGTAACACTCATTAATTTATATCAGTATTTAAGTTTTTGAGATACAACTCTCTAGTGTAATGTCTAAGACCCTCTGTTTACATTTTCATACAGACTGGTTCATAGATTCATACAGTACAGAAAAGGCCCTTTGGCCGATCAAGTCTAGACTAACAATAACTGCCGCTAATCCCCAATCAAGTGCTCATTTAAATATTTTTTAAATGTTGTAAGGTTGTTTGCCTCCATTACCTTCCCAGGCAGTCCATTCCAGATTCCCACTACCCGCTGAGTGAAAACATTTTTTTCCCAAATCCCCTCTGAATGTCCTGCCCCCTACCCTAAAACTATGCCGTCATGATTGACCCCTCAGCCGAGGGCAACTGCTGCTCTCTATTCACTCTGTTCATACCCCTTAGAATCTTACACACCTCAATAATGGCCCCCTCAGTCTTCACTGTGCAAAGAAAATGCAAGCCTTTTTAGTCTATCCTTACAGCACATTTCCTCCATCCCAAGCAGCATCCTGTTGAACTTCTTCTGTATCTCTTCTAGTGCTATCACACCCTTCCTGTAGTGAGGTGACCAGAACTGCAAACAGTACTGCAGTTGTGGTCTGACTAATTCTCTGTACATCTCCACCATTGCTTCCTTGCTCTTATATTCTATGCCATGACTGATGAAAGCAGTTGTTCCATATGCCTTCTTAACTATCGTTTTCTGGTGTTTTCGCTCTTATTGATGTCAGAATTATGTGATCAATTAAATCATAATTTATGGAACTCATTATACCACATCTCCATCCATCTACCTACTTGGTCTACATTATTCCAATAGTTTATTTTTAGTTACATATGTAGTACATATTGCACACATAGTTTAGTTACATACATAGTACATAGGACACTGATGCCCCTAATGATCCCCATCAAAATTTAAATCTCATAGTTGGAGATGATCTGAAATTCTGACTGGATGCCTTAATCTAGTTTGCTGGAGTTCAAAACTAGGTTGATATTGCTGTATTATATCTGGGATAACTATAACACACTGTACACTATCTGATGTCATATATCTAAGTGATAATCGCAACCAGTCTCTATTTTTGGCTTGAGTAAGTTCAATATCTTCCTCTACCTCCATTCAGGCTTACTAACAATAAGATCTTGCATAAAGTCTTTGCCTGGTGAACCATATAATCAGAGAAATGATGACCATGCGTTCTGACTGCCCATCACTTAACAATATTTTTTACTGTGCTTTATGTTTGATGGAGTCTTTGCCTATGTTTTGAGCAGCACCAATTTTGCTGCTTTTTTGCTGTGGCAACTCTCTATTTGATTTTACTTCTTGTTGACTTGAGGGCCTGTATTTGGTTTGTGACTGTGTTCTAGAACCAGTACATCATTTTTTACTTCCTCCCCCTTAACAATCCCATGGGAGTGTGCCCATTGTTCAGTGATATAACTAAAGCAAAATAAAGAGCTGTAGATGCTGGAGGTCTGAAACAAATAACAACAGAAATTGCTGGGGTAAGTCAGCAGGTCTGGCAGCATCTATGAAGAAAAAACAGTTAACATTTTGAGTGCAGTGACTCTTGTTCAGAGTTGCTGAAGACTAAATAGTACTTGCAAGAAAAAAGCTGCCAAGGGAAGCTGTCACTTCAATCTGGACAAATTAGTGACATGGAGCATGGTGATATCTAATGGTGAAAGGAATCCAGAGTTGTAAGGTAATTAAATATTGTTTTGAATACTAAAGAGCATTCATAGGAAAGCTCAAATTTCAGCTGAGGGTACAAGGACCTGAAGGTGTTGGCTTTTATTTTACTGAAAATTTTGAAGCTCCTAATTAAAGTAGGGTGGTGAACCTCATTTCTTTACATGGGAGGTGTGGAGGGGGCCAGTCCTCTTTCCTCAGGATTGCCAGAGGAGCACAGCCCCAGATCCTGTCAGCCAAAATTGCTACCTGGGTCTGTGCAGTGTCCATGGTCTAAGATAATGCCCAGTAGTGACATAAGAACGTCAATTGCCTACTCCATCGCTTGAGGATAAGTGCCACCATCATCTTTCTGATACCTAGTACTCCCACTATCTCTTCTGATGCACCCACCTCCCACCAAGGCCCATGCTCTGCCACCATTATGATTGCCTGTAACAGCTTCCTTCACTTGCTCTCACCCATCCCAACTCCTCCTTCACCACACTATTAGCCCTGCATTTCCTCTGTGCCACTGACTCACTTTCACCTCACTCCATCCCTCCCTTTGCCTCATTCCAGGAGAAAATGGCCCTCAGCAGGTCCGAAAGAGCTATCTAAGATAGGTAGTGGACTGCCCAATATCAGTATCCTCAGCAAAAATGAGGAAAGAATCCTTTCCTTAGTGGGAGAAGATAGAGGTCACTTATGTGATGCTGAAGCCTCTATGTCCCAGCAACCAAGTAAGAGTCATTATCAAGTACTGTACCACTCTGCTATTATTGTCATTGTGAATACATTCTTACCATGGCTAAACTTCAATACCCACTTCTGAACTCATTTGACTTTTGTCAAAAAGTGGCAGACATTTCCTTGTCTACGTTAGAGTAAGAAGCTGTGGATCCTTCAGTGGAAACACTAGCAAGGCTGCCTCCTGCGCCCTTCACCAGCTCAGACTGACACCTCAGTGGATACTCCATATAGATTAGAGTTGGGACCACATTCTGATGAACACATGACAGCCACGTCTTCGCAGCTGGTCAAGGAAGAAATGCCCCTGCCAGCAACTAAACACCTGCTCAACCCCAGGAAGGAGAGGATGCCATTCCTGTTGGTCATTAATAAGTTAATTTAAATGCACATGCAAACACAGGAGGCAAACTTGTTGAAGGCACTGTGCAAACTGACTTGAAGGTTGGACAGCTCCATAAATATTTTGTACCATGCTGCCCCTGGCATATGAGGTCTGGCTGCCTCTATGGACAGTTGCTGTGATGCAGCCCTAAATGACTGATATCTCAGCTTCCAATTTAGCACAAGTGTTTGAACGCTGCAATGCAAAGTCAGTTGAATGTCCTGGAAAGTCAGCTTGCATTTATGAATGCTCAAAGGTCTACCATCGTGACTGCCCATTGCAGTGTTCAGCATGCCTTCCATCCACACTTCAACAGATGGAGACGATTGCTGTGGCATCACCTGGGGCTGAATCACTAATTCTAAGGAACTCTCTTCTGTTACGACGTTTGTTCTCCCAGCACTGCCACTCCTACAGTATGCATGTTGTTCCCTGCAAGCCAAACAGCCCAGATGGTTGGAAGCCCTGATCTGGGAACCAGGGCTGTTCAAGGTCATCATCCAAGACCACCTTCTGTTCTCTGCACTCAGCAGCCTTTCAGCAGCCATGATCCAGCCTCCAGGGTCGTACTGTGTAGGAGCTCCAAAACAGGCAAAGACAAACAGAAGATAGTCACTAAGGTAATCATGAACACTGATTGAGTGATGTTAATTTACCAAATGGCATGATTTCATTCATAAGCTTAGTTTAAAATATTATTTGGTGCCTTTTGTTTTTGCATTATGACTCATCAGAAGCTGGGAAGGTCAATGACAGAAGAAAAATCAAGTGGAGAATCAGTGGTGAATGGGGAAATTAGGATTTCTGTTGTTGGCACTGAACTAGTTTGGCCCTTCATTAATAGTTCAGGAAGGAAAAAGCAGTCTCAGGTTCCCCTACCTGTCTTTTATTCTTCTACCATCTTCTCCTTCTCGTGCTACTGCTCCAAAATAGCAAGTTACAAGGTGCATCACTCATAATGTCAAGATCATACAGAATGCAACAAATTATCTCACCTCTTGAAATCGGCTCTGCAGAGCAGTGCACAGCTCCACTAAAGTGGTCTGCAGACAATGACAGCATTGATTCAGAAAGCCAATGGTCAACTCGAAAGGTTTTGTGTACCAATATAGCTCCCAATATACACATGCTGCAGATTGAATATTAACAATGTCATCAGAACAGGGCAAGTGCCATCCAATAGTCACCATTCATGAATGTAGCACAACCATTGGTAGATTTGTCATAATGGATCAAATGTAGATGGTACAGTGGGCTGCTATGAAATGAAGGCATTATGGATGTTGCTAGCGTATCGGGTATTCACCTTCATGATTCTCTGCCTATGATTGCACAATGGTTGGATGTTGAGAGTACAATTCTTTCAGAACAAGAATCCCAGAATTGTTAGGGTGCAAAGAAAACCATTTAGCCGATTAAGCCGCCAAATTTTTGAATGAGCATTTTAACTTATTTTAACTGCTTTTTCCCTGTTTCTATGTAAATTATCACCAAATGTCCTCATGTATGCCTCAAGTGAACCTGCCATCACCAAACTTCCAGACAGTGCATTCCAGACCCAAACAACATGCTGTATGAAAATTTGTTTGCTGCTTTTGCCAATCACTTAAAATCCATGACCTCTCATTCACAATCCTTTTACGAGCAGGCATGATTTCTCCCTGTCTACTCTATTCAGCCTCTTCATGATTTTGAAAATGTTTGTCAGATTTTCTCTTAGTCTCGAACACTCCAAGGGGGAAATTTCATTTGTGTATGGGGCGGAGCTCATGTGTAGTGTCCACAATGTGATGTGCATACAGTTGTACCTTGCAACAGGGGGATGCCAGCAACTCTAACAAATAAATGTACCCTCTCTGCCTCCTATTAGTCTGTCCATCAAGTTTCTTCAAATAATTAAGCATTTATGCATGCTTGTGATTTCATTTTCATCAAATGGTTTCAAGTCAGACCAACAGAATGAAGAGCTACATGTGCTATCTCAGATGAAATAATAGGACAATTATTCGCTAAAACAAAGACCACAATTGACAGAGGCTTTCAAGAGGGAAAAGGAAGAGATATTTAGAAACAAAAATTCCCTTTCCATTTGAGGAAGATAATAAATTAAGTTAAAGTTAAGTAAAGCCTGATTATCATAACGTTCTCAGAGGAGAATTGAATATGCTGAGTATAGGCAAGATACAGGGAGTCCAGTCACTCAGAAGTATGTTGTGTTAGTCAGACTGTATGTCAATTCACTGTTTAACTGTCAATAGACATAAGTATATTTTTTTGTGATTTATAGTTTCCTTAATACTTATAAAAAATATACTGAGGGTGAAATGCATTTTTGTCCCAGTCAGAAAATAAAACTGACAAATTAGATGCACTGTTCCAATTCAATCTACCTACTTTAATAGAGCTCTAGAATAATAAGCTCTAGTATTTACACTTACAGGTATTACTGGTCTTTTGTTGTATTGTCTCTGAGACAGCTTTATGTGTAGTGTAGCAACACAGGTTTACATTGATTCATTAGGCAAGCAGCATTCTAAGACACTCCCAGTACGATCTAGGCAATGTTCTTCATTTGAGGCACAATGCAGTGTCTCAGGTAAACCTGCAAATGAATATCTTTCCCTGTATACTTTGTATCAAGTGTGTATTACAGACCAAAACTAGTAAAACATCTTACAGTCAAGAATGGTAATGCTTTTGGTGGGGAGTTATGATAATTGCTGACTCCTATAGGTGATTTATTACTCATAACTACAATATCATTTCATCTTCAGATGTAAACTGAAAAACAATGTCAACAGCAAGTGCAAGATTTATGTTTGAAAATGTTACAGCTAAAAATATGAATAAATTTTTTGGTCCATTTCAATTGGCTCTGAGCAGAGAACGTTCTGTTTAAATATTATTTGAGACATTTTACACACATATTACTAGGAAAGAAATTTAAGCACAAATATTTTTATCTAACTTAAGCCATCATAAAAATGCCTGAAACCTTTAATGATGCTGCTAAAACATCTTGGGTGCTGCTCCTCACTGTGACCAGATATATGCGTTTTTTAAAATAAATGCATTATAATTGTACCTTATATAATATGTATGATGTGTGATCAGTTATGGCACAGACAATTAACAAAATGTAGAGCAAATATGTCCTCTATCCTTCCTATTACGATGTACTTGCTTCTCCCTCTGTCTCTCATTCTTGGTGTCTTTATGGTGATCCCACTTTCCTTGAGAACAATTTTAATCTCAAACAGGACATGGATTTAAGTAGGTGCAGCACAAAAGCGTACATTCTGCAAAAGTGTCAGTGCATCAGGAAGCCATCTCCAATCTGTTGACTTCTGCAAATGTCCGAAATGCGATAGTAGGCTACACAAACCCAGGTTGGGAGAAGGGCAGCTTTTCATTTTATGGATGTTAGTCACTCAACTGGGGAGATAGTTTCAAATTTAGCAGTACATCCAGTGAATCCTCAGGCTCCCAACAACTCACAGGTAAGGAGAGGCCTCTGCTTTAACTGTGGGAGCTGAATCAAATTTATAGAAATACTGTAAAAATACTCAATATCACAGCTGTTTTTTTACCTGCATCTATTAAAATGTCATTCACAACCCTTATGTTGGTAAACTTCCTTTAAACTGCCTCCAACACATATACAGCACTTCTCAAATAAGGAGACCGAAATTAGACACACTGTTTGAGATGTTGCCTCACCAATGCTCTGTGTAGGTGAAACATCACATCTTTCTTTTAATTCCAATTTTTGCTGCAATAAAGGGTAACATTCCATAAGAAACATAGGAAATAGGTGAAGATCATTTGGCCCTTCAAGTCTTCACTGCCATTCAAAATGATCATGGCGATTATCCAACTCAGTATCCTGTTTCTCCTTTCTCCCCAAACCCTTTGATCCTATCAGCCTTCAAACTATGTCCAATTCCTTCTTGAAAACATTTAATGTTTTGACCTAAACAATGTTCTGTGTAGTGAATTCCATTGCATCGTCACCCTCTGAGTGAAGAAATTTCTCCCCTTCTCAGTCCTAAACAGCATATCACAGATCTTGAGCATCAGGGACAACTTTCCCATGTTTACTCTGTCCAATCTTGTTAGAATTTTATAGATTTCTCTGAAATCCCCCTCCTTCTTCTAACCACTCCAGTTTCTCTTTATACATCAGTCTTACCATCCCAGGAATCAGTCTGGTAAATAGTTGTTGCACTCCTTCCATAGCCAGAATATCCTTTATCTAATGAGGAGACCAAAACTATATACATCCCTCACTTAAGTCATTAATATCTATTTGGAATAGCTGAAGACCTAACACTTATCCTTGCGGTATGCCAAAACCCATCAGCTGCTTGGAAAATGACAATTCTATTCCTACTTTTTGTTTCCTGTCTGCTAAGCAGTTCTCTATCTAAGTATTAACTGATAGTATTCTGAAGAAGGGTAGCTGGACCTGAAATGTTAACTCAGTTTTCTGTCCACAGATGCTGCAAGACCTGCTGTGTTTCTCCAGCAATTTCTGTTCCAGTTTCTGACTCTGCCTGATCTTGTCACTGTTTTCCAAATGCTCTGTAATTAAATCTTTTACAATGAACTTGCACATTTTCCCCATTACAGTTGTCAGGCTGACCAGTTTATAATTCATTTTCTAAAAATAGTTATCTTACATTAGCATCCTTTCAATTCATAGGAACTGCGCCAGAAACTTTTGATTCTTGAAAGATTCAATCCCATCAATTTCCCCATCACAATTTCCATACCAATACTGATTAGCTTCAGTTCCTGAACGGGCTAGTCTTGTATTGTGCAACCCTTGTAGCAGTGGTGGAGACATTCAGGTCGAGTCTCTGCTCTGATATTGAGCAACTCATAGAATCATAAAGTCATAGAGGTATACAGCATGGAAACAGGCCCTTTGGCCCACCTTGCCCATGCTGCCCACTTTTCACAATTAAACTCATTCCATTTGCCTGCATTTGGTTCATATTCTTTCATAATTATTCCATCCACTTACCTGTCCAAATGTTTCTTAAATGACAAAATTTTTCTGGCCTCCACCACTACCTTTGGCAGCCCATTCCAATTCCTTCTGGAGGTCCTAAAATCCATTATCAAGAATGCCATAACAACGCAAATAGAAACAATGCAGCATGACGTGAAAAAAGTCACAAAAGGGAAATCCTATTTGACAAATTTAAGTTTTTTGAGGATGCAACTATCAGGTAGATAAAGGGGAACCCAATAGCTGTAATATACCTTAGATTTCCAAAAGTATTTGATAAAGTGACATGCAATATGTTAATGCATGAAATAAGGGCTCATGAATTTCAGGCTGATATATTCACATTGATAGAGGATTGGTAAATGGACAAGCAAGAGAGAGCAAGCACAAAATGGGGTATGTTCAACGGTGGGCTGTAACTAGTGAAATGTTGGAGTGGGGCCTTAGCTATTTACAATCTATAGTAATGACTTAGATGAAAAGAGAGTGAGTGAAGTAAGGGGATTGGAATTCAGGAATAAATATGACTTGCCTCAACTGTATACAGCTTTGGTAAGAACACAACTAGACTACTTTTGCTCTTCATATTTAAGGAAGGAAATATTTGTCTTGGAGGAAACATAGCTTAATACCTGGGATAGAAGGATTGTGCTATGATGAGACAATGGTAAATTGTCTTTGTATTTGCTGGAGTTTCAAAGAATGAGAGGTGATTTTATTAACACATGTAGGGGGGCTTGACAGGGTATCCAGTGAGCGATTGTATCTGCTGGTAATGGAATCTAAAAATGCAACAATACAGTCTTAGGATGAGGGGTTAGTTATTTAGAACAGTGGTAAAGGAAAATTCCTGTATCCAAAAAGTTGTAATCATTTGAATTCTTTACGCAGTATTGTGGATATTCCATCATTGGATCCATTGAGATTGGAATAGACAGATTTTTGATCTTTCAGGGAATCAAAAGATATAGGGAGATGGAGGGGAAATGGAGTTAAAGCCCGAGATCAGCCATTGTCAAAATAAATATATTAAGGAATAGACATAGTGAGATGCAAGGGATTTTCCTGCTCTTATTTTTTAGATTCCTAAGACAAGCAATATTTTATAACACAAGGCAGTCATGCTTGATATGGGCTCAGCCACTGTCACCATTTGGCTTTGATCAGTTGTGAAGTATGAGTCACCAGGTGACAACCCACTTAGCTACCTATAAGATCTCACCAAAGAGCATCTAAGTGGTGCATGACATAGCTGTGAATCTTGTGACAGCAGAGATCCTTATCATATGAATAACACTAGCAACCAGGATAAGACAGTCTAAATCAAACATCTTCTTTATTGATAAACCTTAATCAGAGAATTCTTTAAAGGTTGAAAGAATAAGGGACTGTTAAGAGGATAATATTCACAAAGAGGTATAAAACATTGTAAAGAAATTCACTAATGTCCTTCAGGAAAAGAAATGTGATGTCCTTACCAGGACTGGCCTACAAGGCAGAGTCCAGACCTGCAGCAACATTGCTTAGTCAATTACTGCAAGTAATGCCCACATCCCATTGTTTTAAAAAGCTTGCAACTTAACAAAGGAATCTTCACTAATATTTAAGGAATAATGATCATTAATGCCCAAATTTTCAAAGGAGGGATCCAAACAATATAAAATAAAGATATTTTCAGTGAGATATCAGAAGTTTTATGAGTCTTCTATCTCCCATAGTCATTTTAACTGTACTGACATCCAATGTCTCCACCTCTGAGCTTGTCAGTTGTGAGTTGTTTTGAGAATGAATGACATCTGCTGTCTTGAAATGAGGTCAGAAATCACACAACACCAAGTTATTTTTCAACAAGTTTATTTGAAAACACAAGCCTTTGGAGATTTTTTCCTTTTTCAGGTATTAGTGAGAGATGTATTTTCAGACATAGAATTTATAAGTAAAAGATCAAAAGGTCACACGACTGATGAGGATGTACGACACAATCCTAAAATGCTGTTAAATCTTTAATAAATTTGAAGGTTTTAATTGATTAATATGCATATGTAAATCCCCAAATTCCTTTGAAGTCACTGTCCTGAGAGAGCTAAAGGTTTTATCGGTGTAAAGAGTTGACATTTTAGGTCAGACACTGCATGTTAGGTGTGAGGCCTTGTTTAGAATCTGTTTGTGCTTTGGTTTGAAATCAGATAGTTTATTTCTGAAGTAGGAATTTATAAAACGCCACATTGACTGCCTGTCTATAAATTGTGTACTTTTTGAACAAATAAAATGCATCTGCAAATACAAATTTACCCCATAGACTCACGTTTGTGTGTGTGAGGGAGAGAGAGAGATTGTGTGTGTGTGCGTGTGTGGGCGTGTGCGTGCATGGGCGCACGCATATCTGAGAGAGAGCATACAGTGTGGTAGGGTCACCTGTAGTGCGACATGAACCCAAGATCCTGGTTGAGGGTGTCCTCATGGGTGCCGAAATTGGTTATCAGCCTCTGCTCGGCAACTCTGCATTGTTGTCTATCCTGAAGTCCACTTTGGAGGATGTTTACCCGAAGATCCGAGGCCAAATATCCTTGACTGCTAAAGTGTTTCCCCACTGGGAGGGGTGATATGATGCTATGATAACAGATGAATGGAGACTGCGAAACAATCACCAGACAGGGATGTTCTCTCCCAGTGGAGGAACACTTCAGCATCTAAGGACATTCAGCCTCGGATCTTTGGGTAAACGTTCTCCAAGACAGACTTCGGGATACATGTCGCAATACAGGTGACCCCACACACGCGCGCGCGCACACACACACACACGTGGATCAATGGGGTGAATTTGTTTTCGCAGATACATTTCATTTTGTTCAAAAATATACACAGTTCAAATATAGACAGTCAGTCAATGTGGCTTTTTATAAATTCCTACTTTAGAAATAAATCAGTCTGATTTCAAACCAAAACAAAAATAAATTCTAAACGAGGCCTCCACCTAACATGCATTGTCTGACCTAAAATATCACTTCTTCTTTACACCGATAAAACCTTTAGTTCTCTCAGGACAGTGACTTCAAAGGAATTTGGTGATTTACATATACATATTAATCAATTAAAACCTTCTAACAGATTAAAGTTTAACAGCATCTTAAGGTTTGTTTAGCACATCCTCATAAATGGTGTGATCCTTTGATCTTTTACTTATAAATTCTGTGTCTGGTACTACCTCTCTCAACAACACCGAAAGAAGGAATAAGACTCCAGAAGCTTGTGTTTTGAAATAAACCTGTTGGACTATAACCTGGTGTCGTGTGATTTCTGACCTTGCCCACTCCAGTCCAACACCGGCACCTCCACATCTTGAAATGAGGGAAACCACTAACCTATGAGTGGATGTTATTGTGGGCGTTCGTTGTTTTGAATTGCGGGTATTTGGTGAGGATAAGTTCATTGATGACAAAGGTAGTTGAATATAGATGTGCATAAGTGGAGCAGTGAATAGATATGGGAGGGTGACCTTTACTGTGAAGACCATATAAACCTATCTTTGAGATACCTTGCATTTGTTGGTCATTTATTACCTTTCTTTAACTTTGTCAAGACATTGAAAATTGAAAAGAAGTAAAAAGTGGAATGAGTTTGACTTTAATTTTGTTGTTAGGAACCTAATAAGGAGCCCAGGAGAAACTTCCATAGATATTTGAACTGAATGATTTGATGCTACACATTGGCTGTAACCTTTGTAAGGAAATGCACAGACACAAGAACGACTCTGTAATGTAAAGGGATTTGAGGAACAACGTGATGAAATAGGCTGAAGAAGGCCAAATGAGCATGTAAGGTGATCTCGAGAGTAAGATGTTTAACATGTATCACATCAGAACTGTTATTATATACTTCAGATTCATTGATAAACCTGCTTCTTTGTTTATATTTTTAAATTATTTTTTTGAAAAACAAGCAATGTTTTTTTGCCAGTACTCAGTAAAGTATAGCAAATTAAATAACCCCTAATCATCATGCTCAATGCACTGTTTGAAAGATTGGTGTGGGAGTGTGCAACAATTTATTTTTGCTCAGCTCGTGACAAGCTCAAAGTATATTGTATCAACATGATTTACCTTCTCAAAAAATTCTATGATTGAGCAACTCCATTAATGTATCTACTTGAAACTCCAGCCATTCTCAAAGAACAGGGAGTGAGGAAAGGACATGGACCTCCCACCCACTGCCTCCAACCTCATCGTTCCCCAACCCCGCACCGCCCACTTCTATCTCCTTCGCAAAATCCACAAACCTGAATGCCCTGGTCGACCCATTGTCTCCGCCTGCTCCTGCCCCACCGAACTCATCTCCACCTACCGAGACTCCATTTTCACCCCTTTGGTCCAGGAACTCCCTACCTAAGTCCGCGACACCACCCACGCCCTCCACAACTTCCAATTCCCCGGTCCCCAACACCTCATTTTTACTATGGACATCCAGTCCCTACACACCTGTATTCCACATGCAGATGGCCTAAAGGCCCTCCGCTTCTTCCTGTCCCGCAGAACTGACCAATCCCCCTCCGCTTAGGATGACACCCTCATCCGCTTAGCCGAACTCGTCCTCACCCTCAACAACTTCTCTTTCAATTCCTCCCACTTCCTACAGACAAAGGGGGTGGCCATGGGTACCCGCATGGGCCCAAGCTATGCCTGCCTCTTTGTAGGTTACGTGAAACAATCCCTCTTCCGTACCTACACTAGCCCTAAACCCCACCTCTTCCTCCGTTACATTGATGACTGTATCGGCGCCGCCTCGTGCTCCCACGAGGAGCTCGAACAGTTCATCCACTTCACCAACACCTTCCACCCCAACCTGAAGTTCACCTGGACCATCTCCAACACTTCTCTCTCCTTCCTGGACCTCTCTGTCTCCATCTCGGGTAACCACCTAGAAACCGATGTCCATTTCAAGCCCACTGACTCCCACAGCTACCTGGAGTACACCTCCACCTACCCACCTTCCTGCAAAAATGCCATCTCCTATTCCCAATTCCTTCGCCTCCGCCACATCTGCTCCCAGGATGAGACATTCCACTCTCATACATCTCAGATGTCCTCATTCTTCAAGGACCGCAACTTCCCCCGACAGTGGTCAAGAACGCCCTCGACCGTGTCACCCGCATTTCCCGCAACTCATCCCTCACACCCATCCCCGCAATAATAACCAAAAAAGAATCCCCCTCGTCCTCATGTACCACCCCACCAACCTCCGGATCCAACGCATCATCCTCCGACACTTCTGCCATCTGCAATCCGACCCCACCACCAAAGACATTTTTCCCTCCCCACCCTTATCTGCTTTTCGGAGGGACCACTCTCTCCGTGACTCCGTTGTCCACTCCACACTCCCCTCCAGCCCCACCACACCCGGCACTTTTCCCTGCAACCGCAGGAAGTGCTACACCTGCCCCCACACCTCCTCCCTCACCCCAATCCCAGGCCCCAAGAAGACTTTCCACATCAGGCAGATGTTTACCTGCACATCTGCCAATGTGGTATACTGCATCCGCTGTACCCGTTGTGGCTTCCTCTACATCGGGGAAACCAAGCGGAGGCTTGGGGACCGCTTTGCAGAACACCTGCGCTCAGTTCACAACAAACAACTGCACCTCCCAGTCGCGAACAATTTCAACTCCCCCTCCCATTCCTCAGATGACATGTCCATCCTAGGCCTCCTGCAATGCCACAGTGATGCCACCCGAAGGCTGCAGGAACAGCAAATCATATTCAGCCTGGGAACCCTGTAGCCCAATGGTATCAATGTGGATTTCACAAGCTTCAAAATCTCCCCTCCCCCAACCGCATCCCAAAACCAGCCCAGCTCGCCCCCGCCTCCCTAACCTGTCCTTCCTCTTACCTATCCCCTCCTCCCACCTCAAGCCCCACCCCCATCTCCTATCTACTAACCTCATCCCGTGGGGTCTTGGCCCGAAACGTCAAGCTTTCCTGCTCCAATGATGCTGCTTGGCCTGCTGTGTTCATCCAGCTCCACACCTTGTTATCCTGTCCCCTTGACCTGCCCGTCCTCCCTGGACTGACCTATCTCCTCTCTACCCCCCCACCTACACTCACCTTTACTGGCTCCATCCCCGCCTCTTCGACTTGTCTACGTCCTGTCCACCTATCCTCTCCTCTGTCCATCTTCTATCCACCTCCCCCTCTCTCCCTATTTATTTCAGAACCCTCTTCCCCTCCCTCATTTCTGATGAAGGGTCTAGGCCCGAAACGTCAAGTTTTCCTGCTTCTATGATGCTGCTTGGCCTGCTGTGTTATCTCCTATTCTCCCCCATCTTGTCAGTTTACCCAATATACCTTGCGTTTCTAATTACAGACTGCTACAGTGTGACCAATTGAACTATTTTGAAATACCTAGCAAACAGTGACATGATTTTTTGCATGGTGATGTGTTGTTTTTATCCAAAGCAGAATTGATTATCTCATTCTGTATTCCAAGTGATTTAGTAAAGGTAAAGTCACCATAGTCCTAATGGAGTTCTCACTACAGAGATGACTAGTGGTGAGTTAAATTTAAGGGTCACCATGCCTCAGGCAAGGGGAAAGATTCAAAAGGAGAGCCCTTCATGATCACCTCAGCGACTGCGGGAATTGGACCTAGACTGTGGGTGTTACTTTGTATTACAAACTAGCTAACTGATCCCACTTACTGAAAAAGAATCAAGGTTTGAAATTCATTTCCTATTACTAAAAGCTTATCTGAATCTCAAGGCACAGATAGACACTCAAGAAAGACGAAGAGCATTATGATTCTGTCTTCAGATAATTATCTATGATATCAGAGGAGAAGTAAGCTAAATTAGGGTTACAGAAGACCTGGAATATTAGTTTGGGCATTTGGCATGTTTTATTGCTTACTCAGCCAATCACATGGCACTAATTTGTTAACAGTTCCCTGAAGAACTTTCAGTGTAGTACATTTTCCTTCTTTGCTGCTAAAACAAAATCCTACAGATCAAAAACGTAAAACATAGCCAAATACTTAGATTATCAAGTCTTGGATGCTGCTGAGCAGCTTCCTCGTTTTCAAAGATATGTCAATCTAACAAGAAGGCATGCAATAAAAAATGAACTCGTCTTTGACATGCTAACAAGATCTTTATTAATAATGTTGCCAACTTCTCAAGAACACATGACGAGAACTCTCTCCAACAAAAGTTATCATAGGACAGCCAGAACAAAGGAGAAAGGAACTATCTTAGCATTTTACCTTATCTACTTTGTCAAGGAGGAAGTAGGCCAATTGGCTCTAAAGATCTTCAGTGGTCATTTATCTATTCTCCCTAATTCATTTGATTTAGAATCATAGAATTCCTACAGTGTGGAAACAGGCCAATCAGCCCAACAAGTCCACACTGCCCCTCCGAAGAGCATTCCACCCAGGCCCATTCCCCCGCATTTCCCATGTCTAACCCACCTCAGCTAAACATTCCTGGACACTATGGGTAATTGGGTATTGGTAGCATGGCCAATCCACCTACCCTGCACATTTTTGGACTGTGGAAGGAAACCGGAGCACCCAGAGGAAACGCACAGAGACATGGGGAGAATGTGCAAACTCCACACAGACAGTTGCCCGAGGGTGGAATCAAACCCAGGTACCTGGCGCTGTAAGGCAGCAGTGCTAACCACTGAGCCACCGTGCTGCCCATTTATATCCTCCCCATTGTAAATTATGCTATCTCTTACAGCTAGTATGCAATACACCTTTAAGGGAATTTTCCATGCTGTCATCATTGTATCATGGCATGGAACTTGATGGTATAAACATCTCAGTTTCCATCTTGCTAAGCCCTCGTTGCAGCATGCCCCACTGAGGGAAGCATGTTATAGATCGCATCCAATTTGCTTAGCTTTAATTCAGATTGACAAGTGCCTGTGATTGTAATACCAGGAACCCTCATCTTGTTCTTATGTAATGGGAGCTAATAAAAGTGTCACCTCATCAGGTACCAATATCCTGCTAAAGCTAAATAGCCCATCACTGTATCTTTGGCAGATTGCAAGAGCAGATCAGATCAGGGTAAAGTCAGGCTGCTGTTTATAAAAGAACAACTGATCGATACCACATCATGTCATATCATGTTTCAGAGAATCTAAAACTGCACATTAGCCAAATGTGCCTTAACTGTGCCCAATACAAGTTTAACATCTTTTTATTTGTTCTTGCAATTCCCTGTATCTAAAATACGAATACAAGCATTCTAATGTCTTCATGTTGTATGTAATATCGTGTAAAAATCCCCAGTATTAAAGCTTATAGGCAGAACTCTGGATTTTGGACAGACTTTAAAACAAAGACTTTTACAGAATGTAGTGTTTGTAAGGAATAAATTAAACCACCTGCAGACCTGGGAGCGTTGTTAAGCTTGCATTTCCAATTCACACCGCCTGTCTGAAATAATCGACCCAAAACCAACAGAGTCTTGTCCCGAGATGGCTTTTACGCTTCTGGCTACACAGCTCAGACAGTGAGGAACCTAGAGTGCTTCTGTGAAAGACTGAAAACAACAAATGCTGGGGATCATAGCTAGTCAAGCAGCATCCATGGAGAGAGCAAGCTAACATTTTGATCTGATGCTGTGATCTCCAGCATTTATTGTTTTCAGTACAGGCTCCAGCATTTACAGTAATTTGCTCCTACTAAGTATTGTGAAAGGCCTGGGTATCCAACATCAATTAAAGACCATTTACGTCTTGTCGGAAAGCTAATTAACCTCAAAAAGAACATCAACCAAGCAATGAGGTTACACGTTTGGCATGGAGTTAACAGGGCCCACAGTGAGTATACCTGTCAGCCCCAATCCCACTTGAGCAAGCTTCTGAACCAAGATCCAAGAGAAGCTTGAATGAGAGGCTGAAAAGCAAAGCCAAAATTGGGAAGCCAATCCAAGAGTATCGTCAGAACACAGGATGCCCCGAGAAGCTGAAAAGCAGATCCAAGGCACTTGCAAAAGAATGGGCTGAAGCAACTTTCGAACAAAGAGCTTCTAAACACCGGCCTTTGTGAACTGAGAACATTTGATTGTAAGACAATCAGAACCAAGACAGACAACTCAAAGCAACGACCAACTCAGAATGGGGGAGGGAAAGGGGGTTCTGAAATAAATAGGGAGAAGGGGGAGGCAGATAGGAGATGGATAGAGGAGAAGATAGGTGGAGAGGAGTCTAGAACGCCCTCGACCGTGTCTCCTGCATTTCCCGCAACTCATCCCTTACACCCCCTCCCCACAATAGCAACCAAAACAGAATCCCCCTCATCCTCACGTTCTACCCCACCAACCTCTGGATCGAACGCATCATCCTCTGACACTTCCACTATCTGCAATCCGACCCCACCACCAAAGACATTTTTCCCTCCCCACCCTTATCTGCTGTCTGGAGGGAACACTCTCTCTGTGACTCGCCTGTCCACTCCACACTCCCCTCCAGCCCCACCACACCCGGCACTTTTCCCTACAACCACAGGAAGTGCTACATTTGTCCCTACACCTCCCCCCTCACCCCCATCCCAGGCTCCAAGAAGACTTTCCACATCAAGCAGATGTTTACCCGCACATCTGCTAACGTGGTATACTGCATCCGCTGTTCCCATTGTGGCCTCTTCTACGTCGGGGAAACCAAATGGAGTCTTGGGGACCGCTTTGTGGATCACCTACGCTCGGTTCACACTAAACAACAGCACCTTCCAGTTGCGAACCATTTCAACTCCCCCTCCCATTCCTCAGATGACATGTCCATCCTGGGCCTCGTGCAGTGCCACAACGATGCCACCCGAAGGTTACAGGAACAGCACTTCATATTCCGCTTGGGAACCCCCTGCAGCCCAATGGTATCAATGTGGACTTCACAAGCTTCAAAATCTCCCCTCCCCCTACTGCATCCCAAAACAAGCCCAACTCATCCCCACCTCCCTAACCTGTTCTTCCTCTCACCTATCCCCTCCTCCCACCTCAAGCCCCACTCCCATCTCCTACCTACTAACCTCATCCTGCCCCCTTGACCTGTCCATCCCCCCTGGACTGACCTATCCCCTCCTTAAATCCCCATCTACACTCACCTTCATTGGCTCCATCCCCGCCTCTTTGACCTGTCTGTCTCCTCTCCACCTATCTTCTCCTCTACCCACCTTCTATTCACCTCCCCCCTCTCCCTATTTATTTCAGAACCCTCTTCTCCTTCCTCATTTCTGAAGAAGGGCCTAGGCCTGAAACGTCAGCCTTCCTGCTCCTCTGATGCTGCTTGGCCTGCTGTGTTCATCCAGCTCTACACCTTGTTATCGCATACAGATCATAGGGTGCTTAAACAGGGTGAGGCATACAAGGTTATGGGTGCACAAAGCAAGATCAACATTAGCATGATCAACATTATTTGAAGTTACAGACATCCATTCAGCAGTCTAATAACGGCAGGGAAGAATTTGTTCTTGAACCTGTTGGTGTATGTGTTCAAGCTTCTGTATCTTCGGCCTAATGAAAGAGGTTGGAAGAGAACATTACCAGGGTGGCAGGCATCTTTGATGATGTTGGTAGCCTTTCTGTGGCAATGAGAAGTGTAAATGGACCATGGATAGGAGGTTGGCTTCCATGATAGTCTGCACTGTGCACACAATTTTCTTTATTTCCCTATGGCCCTGGGTGGAGCAGTTGTCATACAAGGCCATTATGTACCTGGATAGAATGTTTTCTATGGTGCATTTGTAAAAGTTGGTGAGGGTCCTTATGGACATGGCAAATTTCCTAAGCCATCTGAGGCAGAAGAGGTGCTGTTATGCCTTCTTGACTGTTGTAGCTATGAGGGAGGTCCAAGGCAGATTATTGTCTCTCCTAGGAACTTGACGTTCTCAACCCTCTCCACTTCAGCTGCATTGATGTAGATAGGGGCATGTCCTCCTCCTTTCTCCTGAAGTCAATGATCAACACTTTTGTTCTGCTGGCATTAAGAGAAATAGCTTGTTATCATTGTACCATGACACCAAGCACTCTATCTCCTTCCTGTATTCTGACTCATTGTTGTTTGATATTTGTTCTACCATGGTGGTGTTGTCAGCAACCTTGTAGATGGCCTCTGTATGGAATTTGACTGCATAGTCATGAGTGTACAGGGAGTACAGTAAGGGGCTGAGAACGCATCCATGTGGGGCACCAGTGTTGAGGATTATCATAGAGGAGGTGTTGTTGTCTATCTTCACTGATTGTAGTCTGGGGGTCAGGAAGCTGAGCATCCAGTTGCAGAGGATGGAGCCAAGACATAGGTCTTGGAGTTTTCAGATTAGTCTGGCAGGGATTATGGTGTTGGAGGCAGAGCTGTAATAATGATTATAGCCTGACGTAAGTGTCCTTGTTATGCAGATATTCTAGGGATGAATGCAGGGTTAGAGAAATGGCGTCTGCTCTGGACCTGTTTTGGCGGTAGGCAAATTACAGGGGATTGGGGCAGGCTGGGAGGCTAGAGTTGATGTGGGCCATGACCAGCCTCTCAGAGCACTTCATGAATATTGAAGTCAAAGCCACTGGATGGTAGTCGTTAAGGCACATTGCATATGTTTTCTTCGATACTGGGATGATGGTGGTCTTCTTGAAGCAAGTGGCGACTTCAAATTGCAGCAAGGAGAGGTTAAAGATATCAGAGAATATTTCCGTCAGCTGGTGTGCGCAGGATCTAAGTGCATAGCTGGGCAGTCTGTCCAGGCCTGTCACTTTCCTTGGGTTTATTCTCAGGAAGACCGACCTGAAGTCTGTAGCAGTGACAGAGAGAATAGCTGTGTCTGGGACTATTGGGGCAGGTGACACCACACCACTGGCATTCTGCTCAAATTGATTATAGAAAGCATTGAGTGCATCAGTTTTTGTCTGCTATCCTGCTTTGCTTCATTTTGCAATCTGTTACGTTGTGTAGCCTTGCCACAGGTGGCAGGTGTCTATGTGGTTAGTTTGGGTCTCTAACTTGGTCAGCTTGAGGTCAGAAAGATAACGGAGTGCAAATCAAACTGCTACATGTGCTTGCCTTTCATGATTTGAACATGCTGAAATATTTCCAGTCCTCAATTCTGTGTTAAATGTTACTACCTTACAGCAATTATTTTCCCTATTCCTGCAACCAAACATATCTACCGTCATTTATGAGCCTACAGCTTTGGCCATCTTTCAGTCTTACCGCCGGAATGTGCTGTAGCCATCAATTTGTTTTCAGCAGATAATTATAGCATTTATTCCTTAGTTTCTGAAACAAATCATCCGTAAATAGTAAGTAAAGATTGACCCAATACAGGGTGAAACATAACATTACACTGGAGAGAGAAATAAAGACTTTCTGTTACATGTTGAGGCTTTTTCCCATTTGGGACAAATTTTTGATAAGAGGCTAGAAAAGTCACAAAGCGTTTACATACAAAGCCATTCTTCTTGCTAAGTAGGTACAGTAGAGGACCATGGAGCAGAATGTAGAGCAGTTCTTACCCGAACATCAGGTTGGTTTTCATCCAATGCCAAGAGGTCTAAGGTGCTGGATTCAGGTTCAGGTTTCTGTGGAAGTGTGGATTTTACTCCCACTGCTGCCAATTATGTTCAGAGCAATTCATTCAAGTGTTTCAGTATCTTATTTCAGTCAGAAAGTTATTTTTAATGGGAAGTCAGTTAGCACAGTTGACTGGACAGCTGGTTTGTGATGCAGAGTGACATCAACCGAGTGGGTTCACAACAACTGAGGACACCATGAAGGTCCCACCTTCTTGACCTCACCCTTCACCTGAGTGTGTTAGCCCTCAGTTTAAACTCGCCACCAGTTTTCTCTCTCTGATAAGACAACAAACCTACAGTGCTCTGGGATTTCTATGACAACTACCAACCAGTCAGCGTCAGTTAGCTTAGTTGGCTGAATGGCTTACTTACAATGCAGAGTGATGCTGACAGCATGGATTCAATTCCTGCACTGGCTGAAGTTAACACAAAGGACTCTCCTTCTCAACTTCTTCCCTTGCGTGAGCACACTCAGGTTAAACCACCATTGTCGTTTCTCTTTAATGAGAGTTCAGGCCTATGATTCAGTAGGACCAAGGCAACAGTACCTTACACAATGTGTCTGTAGTGTAGTTGTTATCACATTTGACTCATATGCAAAAAGTTCCTAGTTCAAAACTGGACAGAAATTTTTTTGTGCTCCGTAGGGAGCTTAGGTTAAAAGAACTACAGGATATAAGCTACCAAACCAAAGCAACAAATAATTAGTTGATGTGATAATTTGAATTAGCAGCCTTGCAGAGCAATGCTAGCCATGCAGAGGTGAGAGTGGGGTCATAGGATGGTCATATACATAGACATCTTTGGTGATTTTAAGGGGTCCTATTTTCTCCCTAGGTACTCTTTTATCCTTAATGTATTTGTCGAATCCCTTTGGATTTTCCTTAACCCTATTTGCCAAAGCTAGCTCATGTCCGTTTTTGCCCTCCTGATTTCCCTCTTAAGTATACCCCTACTGCATTTATACTCTTCTAAGGATTCACTTGATCTCTGCTGTCTATACCTGACATATGCTTCCTTCTTTTCTTGGCCAAAACCTCAATTTTTCTGATCATTCTGCATTCCCTACACCTACCAGCCTTGTCCTTCACCCTAACAGGAACATACTGTCTCTGGACTCTCATTATCTCATTTTTGAAGGCTTCCCATTTTCCAGCTGTCCCTTTACCTGTGAACATCTGCTCCCAATCAACGTTTGAAAGTTTTTGTTTAATATCGTCAAAATTGGCCTTCCTCCAATTTAGAACTTTAACTTTTAGATCTGGTCTATTGTTTTCCCTCACTATTTCAAAACTAATATAATTATGGTCACTGGCCCCAAAGTGCTCCCCCACTGAATCTCAGTCACCTATCCTGCCTTATTTCCCAAGAGTAGGTCAAATTTTGCTCCTTCTCTAGTAGGTACATCCACATACTGATTCAGGAAATTTTCTTGGACACACTTAACAAATTCCTCTCCATCCAAGCTCTTAGCACTCTGGCAGTTCCGGTCTATGTTTCAAGGTTAAAATCCTCTACCGTAACCATCCTATTGTTCTCACAGATAGCTGAAATCGCCTTACAAATTTGTTTCTCAATTTCTTGCTGACTATTAGGGGTCTATAGTACAATCCCAATAACATCATCATTCCTTTTTTAGTTCTTAGTCCTACCCAACTAACTTCCTTGGACATATTCCCAGTAATATCCTCCCAAAGTACAGCCTTAATGTTATTGCTAATCAAATATGCCACTCCCCCTCCTCTCTTGCCTCTCACCCTGCTTTTTATCCTTCCTATAGCATCTAACACTGGAATACTAGGCTGCCACTCCTGTCCATCCCTGAAGAATGTCTCTGCAATTGCTATGATGTCCCAGTCCCATGTTGCCAACCATGCCCTGAGTTCATCTGCCTTGCCTTTTAGGCCTTTTGCGTTGAAATAAATGCATTTTAATGTATCACCTACCTCATTCTCTGCTTTGTTCCTGCCTTCCCTGACTCTTTGACTTGCTCCTTTTTCCAACTGTACCAGTCTCAAACTGATCTCTTTCTTCACTATCTCCCTGTGACCACCACTCCGCTCCCCCCCGCCATTACCAGTTTAAAACTTTTCAAATAGCTCTAGCAAATCTCCCCACCAGTATGTTAGTCTCCTTCCAACTCAGGTGTAATCCATCCTTCTTATACAGGTCATTTTTACCGCAGAAGAGATTCCAATGATCCAAAAATCTGTGTCCTTCTCCCCTGCATCAGCTCCTCAGGCGCACATTCATCTGCTGTATCCTCCTAATCCTACTCTCACTAGCTCGTGACATCGGGAGTAATCCAGATATTACTACCCCTGAGGATCTACTTTTTAAATCCCTGCATGGCTTCCTATATTCTCTACTCAGAAGAAGGGTCCCGACCCAAAACTTCAACTTTCCTGCTTCTCTGAAGTTGCCTGGCCTGCTGTGTTCCTCCAGCTCCACACCGTGTTGTCTCTGGCTCTAGCATCTGCAGTTCTTGCTATCTCCAGGTAGATATGGGAAATTGGTGGATGTGGCATCTAGCCTTCCAGAAGACATTTGATAAGATGCCGCATAAAAGATTGATCTAGAAGATTAGATTCCAGGGGGTTAAAGGTAGAGTATTGTCTTGGAAAAGGGATTGACCGACTGATGAAAAGTGGAGGGTTGGGATAAATGGCCCTTCTCTGGATGGCGAACTGTAACTAGCAGGGTTCTGTGGAGTTCTGTTCTCAGACTCAACTATTTCCAATCTATATAAATTATCTGCAAGCAGCAACAGAGTGTAATACAGAAAAAGTTTGCAGATGCTGCTAAAATAGATGGGGAGGCAGGCTGTGATGAGGAAATAAAGAGTTTACAGATGGATATTGATAGGCTAGGAGAATTGGCCAGAATCTGGCAGATGGAGTCTAACGTGCATAAGTGCAAGGTTATCCAATTTGGTCTGAAAAATAAAAGGGAAAATTATTATTTAAATGTGAAGCAGATTCAAAGTGTGTCAGTGCACAGGGATCACAGAAAGCGAGTATGCAGGTGAAGCATATAATAATAAAGGCAAATGGAATCTTGGCATTTATTGCTAAAGGACTGGATTATTAAAGTAAAGAATTGTTGTTACAATTATATAAGGCATTGGTGGGGCCACACCTAGAATATTGAGTCCAAGTTTCATACTCGAGAAAGGATGTGATGGCCCTGGAGGCAATTGAGAGGAGATTCACCAGATTGATTCTGGGGACGAACGGATTGTTGTACAAGGAGTGGTTGAATAAGTTGGGCTTGTATTTACGGAGTTCAGCAGAATTGGGTGGGGAAGTCCAATTGAAGTAAATAAAATACTAAAGGGGATTGATAAGGTGGATGCTGAACAGATGTTCCCTTTTGTGGGACAGACTCAAATAAAAGGTCATAGATATAGAGTGAGAGGAAGTAGGTTCAAAACTGAGATGAGGAGAAACTACTTCTGTCAGAACGTTGTGAATCTTTGGAACTCACTATCCCAGTGTGTAATGGAGGCAAAATCAATCAGCAGATACAAGAAAGAAATAGATGTGCTTCTGGCTAAAAGTGGAATAAAGGGCTATGGAGCAGACAGGAAAGTAGAGCTGAAACTAGGATAAGATCAGCCATGATCATGTTAAATGATGAAGTGGGCTCAAAGGGCTGAATTGCCTCCTCCCACTCCGAATAAACAGGTTCCCAAGTGCTTCTAATAGCACCTTATATTATTTGTTCATTTTCTACCATGCTCCCGCTTTATTTTACAAATGCCATTTTCTGGACATTTTCTAAACTCTTAGTATTTGTTGTTCACTACTTTTTTTACTCAGCCGTGGGTTTTAATCTCCCTGCTTATTCTTATGAATATAATAGCATGGTCATTTTGTGACTGGTTCTCTAAATGAACAATTTAACATCCAGTGCAAATCCCACCATAACTGGTTTTAGAATGTGAGTTCAGTTAAAATGGAATCTGGAATGAGGACTTGTATCAATAAAACACGGCAATGCATTTGTCAGATATTGTCGCAAGAACCCATTTTAGGGTGCACATTATAACGCTGTAGCTTACGTCTGCAAATTCTGCATCATTGAAATCTCTCAACAGACTTTACAACACGTCAATCAGCCATGACACATTTTCTTTGACCTTCTAACCTTCCCTTACAATATGAGCTTCACACTGGCTGTCATCTGGCATGTCACACGAGTGGACTGTGATTGGCTCAGCAACCTGAAGTCACTCTCAGGAACAGAATGCAATGAAACTGCTTGCAAACTTCACACTATATAATAGTTTCAACTCAGCCTTCCTGGCACTCAAGCAGGTTAGAACTCAGCAGGATTTGCAGTCTGGTAGCAATTGAAATCTTTGCACCTGGAGCCTGAATCAGTTTTTTTTAACAATCCTCAAGGATGAAAGAACATTGTATGCAGCTAAGGAGGTACAGCAACTAGGTTTCTGTATAAAAGTAGAATGATACTGAATAGTGTTGACCACTTTAACTATAATCATTAAATAAAGAGATTACATCCTTTGCATGTATCACTTGATACTCTCCTCCTCGTTCCAATTACAGTAATCATTTTGAGAACGACATTACACTGGATTACATGTTTACAGCAGCAATTTGTAGCAATCAATTCTCCATTGTCAATGAAAATAATTAAATTAACACCATGAGCTACAATTTGCCATCAATTATGCTAAAGTGGTAATAGTCACTAGAGAATGAGCCTATGTACATCAATAAATGAATATTCTTCACACAATTTCTGACCAGTTTCAGACACTTCAGGTAAAACAAAACCTGTTTAAATCTGATTGAAACCATTGAATGTCTAGATGCAATTTCAAATTGCCATCTAAAGAATCTAAGCTATAATGTACTGAGCAACTGAATTGTGTCTAATTGGTTGGCCCAGGCTCAATGATTGATCTCTGCTAACAACTGGTATTACGAAAATTACAGCTATACCCTAATTTTCCAGGGTTCCTTCTGAGAGCTCCTCAGTCCCCGCCTTTCTGCTGGAAGTGTGCATACATAGATTTTAAGTGGCCAATATCATCAGACTTATCCATTGCAGTTATATTCACTGTTGAACATCAAATGATGGCCACATGAATCAGTAGCAAAAGTTGAACAGCATCATGAAACTAGGAAGGAATGAATGCATTTGATGGGGTAGCAGACTAAATTGTAATCGTGCATTTATCAGCTTCCACCATCTTTTCAGACTGAGTATTCAGAATTATAAATGAACTTGCTGCATCAGAGAAAGTCTCCTCAGAAATATTCTTAGCAATGATCTTAAATCAGGGATCCTCTGGTTACCAACCCTGCCACCACTGGAAACACTTTGTCTATAGATTGTTCAGCAAACCTCTTAATTTTGAACATCTCAATTAAGTTTCCCTTTAACCTTCTCTGCTTTCTCTACGGGCTCTTGTAATTTCTTTATACACAGTATTAGAGGGGGTCATGCTATTTGTTGCCTTGATATTTGTTATTTTGAATATCTACCCCCATTTTGGTAGAGAAAAATTTTTGTTCCTTGTTCAGCTGTTTTTTACTTACATCATTATTGCTGTGTTGCCGAAAATTCATTCATTAATTTTCATAGGATCTAAATCCCTGTTTTTTATTCTTTTGCTATTGTTCAGTTTTGTTTGGAACGTTACCTCCAATGCTTAGTGAGAATCCCTGTACTCTGGTACATCGCCTCTGCACCTTCTTCAGCCTTTGACATTCTTCCAAAATGATGTGCCCCGAAGAGATCACGTTACTCCAACTAAGATTTAATCAGTGATGCGTAGCACCACTTCCTTTTTTTGTGCTGTGAGCTTCTATTTATAAAGCCTAAGGCACAGTATTCTTTCATAACAATTTGACAGTGCAAAATGTGATAGAAATAAATAAATAGAGCTCAATAAGCATTTAAAGGTTACATTCTGCAGAAGGAAGAAATCTAGATCTTCTGAGTCATACGCATTGTGCTTGGGTCACATAATTTAGAAGTGTGAATAATTAGCTCCATATTTGCTGCTCATGGCCACATATGCAAACAAAAACTTTGACCATTTTATATAAACTTTGCATGCTTTGTGGACTAATCTTTCACTAATTCTGGAGATTAAGCTGCAGGTTAATCTCTCACTAACTCTGGAAATGAGATGAAATGCACAAGACCAGTTTGAACATTTTGTCAGCCCTTCTTCCTTGGGGAGGAGTCTTGACTGGACTGCAATAGCCTTTTTCAAGTTTTTCAGTCCCACTAGTTAATTCTATCCCTAATAGAATCAAGACAAAACTGACCCTCTTTGTCATTTTCCTATCCTGGCTTTGTGCATATCCACAGTTCCACAAAGACTCATATCACACTCAAAATGTTAACTCTGCTTTACTCTCTCCATAGATGCTTCAAGACCTGCTGAGTTCTCTAGCATTTTCTCTTTTCATTACACTTCTTTTGAGTTGATTTGAAAGAATGTGTTAGGTTCCTCTTCCACTAAGTTCCAATTAATATTTTTTCTCTCAGTGCTTAACATCACCAAATGTGAAGCAGTTGTAGTTTGTTTTAAGCTATCTTGTGTTTTATTTGCCTACCATTATATTCTAAATCTTTACATCTTCTACACAATTAATGGTTTTGCTCTAGCTTCACCAAAACACTCTGCAATTTTAGAAACTTGTACTCACCATCAGACGTTATTTTAAAATAAGAACAAAAGGAAAGATTTTTATTTATATAACTTCATTTATGACCTCAGGACGTTTCAACGAATTCTGAAGTCAATGAAATTTTGAAGGCTAATTATTGTTTTAGTATGTGAAACACAACATTGAACTTGTGCATAGCAAGGCATGTGCAAACAAAAATATAATGACCAGATACTCTTCTTTTCTGATGTGGTTTGAGGGATAAATATTGGCCAGAAAAACAGAGATAACTCTCCTCCTTGTCTTCAAAACCATTTTGTTGCTCAAAGCCAGCTTTGTGACTTAAACTCACAATCTTGTGATCAGAAACAAAGATATTATCAAATGAACAAAGTCACTGTCAGCTGTGAAACTTGCTGTGCATACATTGGTTGCCATATTTCCCATATTGCAATAGATGACTCAATGTAACACAATCTGATTGTATCAATTTTCCACTGGTTAGATTCATACTAGTCTCTTTTCATTCTGCCTCTTTTCTTCATCCTTTGGAATTAGACGTTGCAATTCCTAACATGCTCCTTCACTGTCACTGGATCAAAATCCTGGAAATCTATCTTTAATGGCAATGTGGGTCTATTACACTAATTGAACTGCAACAGTTCAAGAAGGCAGCTTACCACTGTCTGCACAAGGGCAACTAGGGCTTGTCAATAAATGCTAGCCCAGCCACATAGTCTTCCTATGAATGAATTTTTTAAAAAAAACACACTTAAGGTATGATCAGAGACTTATTTGTCAATTGTTTTAACTTGTATCAACTATTTGTTAAAACATCAAACAAAAGAAATCCATACCAAGCCTTCACTATGAAATGTTACCTCCTGAACATAGCTGGATTGAGGGAAGCTGAAGTGTTTGAACAAAAAAAATTGGTTGGGATCAAAATGTGGATTCAAAACTTTCCTGGTAAGACAGAGCTTTGCCTGGCTACCATTGAGAACCAACGTGATAAAGTTAAGTGTTTATTAATTGTATAGTTATTGATGCAATTAATGCCTTTTGGCCATGTTACTGAGGTTTTTCCATACTGCTTTCAACTTAGCTCCAAATTTAATGTGTGCAGCAAGGACAAAAACAAAGTTTCTGGAAAAGCTCAGCAGGTCTGGCAGCATCTGTGGAGGGGAAAACAGAGTTAACGTTTCAGGTCCGGTGACCCTTCCTCAGAACCTTTTGGTTTTTATTTAATGTGTGCAGCATGTAGTTTTGGGAAGTTAACCAGTGAAATGAGGTTGAGACTGAATAGTAGTTCAGGAGGTTATTTAGACATGTATGTGCCTCATCTCAAAAAGAGATGGCAGGACAGATGTGTACCAAAGAAGGATTGGATTCCCAAAAGGCATAATGCACATCACAGCATTTACATCCAGAGATTCTGTCCCTTTGACCTCGCAGATGAAAATGCCTGCTCATGTTCAGTCAATCACCTCAGAAAGTAACAGAGGTCTACATAGTCCTAGAGGAAGAACACGTCCCCATCTACATCAACGGAACTGAGGTTGGAGAGAGTGAACAGCATCAAGTTCCTCGGAGTGACAATAACCGACAACCTGCTCTAGACATCCCACGTAAATGCGACAGTCAAGAAGGCACAACAATGCCTCTTTTTCCTCAGGTGGCTCAGGAAATTCAGCATGTCCATAAGATCCCTCACCAACTTCTACAGATGCACCATTGAAAGCTTACTGTCCAGGTGCATAACGGGCTGGTATGGCAACTGCTGTGCCCAGGACCATATGAAGCTACAGAAGGCAGTGTGCACAGCCCAGACCATCATAGAAGCCAACCTTCCATCCATGGGCTCTACTTACACAGCTCACTACCATGGAAAAGCGGCCAACATGATCAAATACCCATCCCACCCTGGTAATGACCTCTTACAACCTTTTCTGTCAGGCAGAAGATACAGAAGCCTGAACACATGCACAAGCAGTTTCAGGAACAGCTTCTTTTCAGCCGTTATCAGACTGGATGGACTGTAGCCTCAAATAATGTAACTTGAAATGTGACCTGTATGCCTCTAAGTCTTATTGATCTGTACATCCTTTGTTTGCTATCATCTGCTTGTACCGCTCATAAACAAAGCTTTTCACCATATTTTGGTACACGTGACAATAAAATCAATCAATCAGTCTGGGAGGCAGGTATTATTACTGTAGCTATGCTAATTGTTTTATTATGTGGTTTGATATCATCCACAACAGGATGAGAGTTATGATTTTAACCTATGAGCTTGAGTTCGGATCAGACTGGTTGAGGAGAAGGGAAAGTGAAGAACTGTCTTCAGGCTTAGACTTCAAAGTAACTCTATTTACTATGCATTGATATTAAATGCTGCAGCATATGCTAATGATAGATACACCCAACTCAGTTACTTTAGTTACAATAAGTGTGGACTAAAATATCTTCATTGTGTGTTTATGTCCATGTGCTCAATTGCATCTTCCACTCTGGAATGTTGCAATTTGGTATTGTTCTACCAGGGAGTGTAGTGCAGTGTAGGATAATTCCAACCCACACTGCTTTATTGATGCTGAGTGATGTGCAGCTCCATGATTTCATCACAAGGTTTCTCCAGGGTCCTGAAGCCCTTACTCAACATCCCGCCCCAAGTATTTCTCCCCACCATGGCATCAATTAACATCTATATACATTCTCACATTAATTGCTTAGATTACTTTGTTTTACAGCCTGTGCTGTCCATTTTTTCCCCTTAACTCTCCTGCTTCTTTCCAAACCTTTAACTTGATTTGTCTGTTTCAATGGTCAAGAAATATGCGAAAAGTCAATGATCAGACATGGAAACAATTGAAAAGAAATTAGTGATCTCTTGTGCTCTGTTGGCTTCAGGTAGTTCAGAGATTCAATCAATCTGGAGAAAGAACTTGCACTGATGTAACTGCAGACTTGTATATGAGAATTATGAGGTAGTCATATATCCTCTGATCTAATATTAGCATTGGATATGTTGCTAGTTCTCCTAAAACATTTCTTCCCTCTTACTTGAGGGATAAAATTTGATTTGGGTATTTGGCGTCTTTCCACAGGTGCTCAACTTGGATTTGTTCCCTTAGCTGCTTAGAGGGCTTCTTCTGATCTTGCTGTCTTTTTAAAACTTTGTTTCCTGTATAATTGACTGCAAAAGGCTTTGTCAGACTTAGTGTTCTGGTGGTTTCCCTGAAGGCGTTTTCTCATCACAACAGCTGTTCAGCTTTGCAACTTTTGACTGGCTGCCAGCTGGTTCTTTAACCACACAACCACCCAATATGCATCCATCCAGTAGGCCCCAGCAAGTATCAACACTCATCAAGAAACAAGTTTAAATAACTCCACCGAGGCTGATATTCCATGACCAAGTAACCCTTTATTTAAGCATGAACAGCCCTTGACTTTAGCACTGCCTCATTCAGGGTCAGGAACCAGAGTGGCAGTATTTCTGGCACTGCTGTTTTTATCTGTGAGCCAGGGCTGCCTGATTGGACCAAGTTAACAGTCCCAATCAGGGAACTCTCTAACGAGGTCAGACAGTTGGACCTCATGGAATATATCACTACATCCCTCTCCCTCTGAGTCCATGTACATAGGCCAGTCCTTTCTCTTGGAGAGCCTCCTGGAGTATTTTAGCACCAGGTCATATTCTTTCAAATTGGAGTCCAATATGGATGGCGTATAATGCATAAGAGATCACCTCTTGTGCCAGGAGCACATTGGTAGATTTTCATTTTCTTCTTCTGTGAGATGAGTGACAGAGTACTGTAGCATTCAATAGACATTTATTACAGCTCCTGGTATATATTACAATTGCAGGAATGCTATGTCTGGACTATTGAGGTCACAGTTACATTACAGTATACCTCAGAGTCTCATTTACGTATTCATTCAACCTTATTTCTAGGACTTGTTGGAAAATTTACAGCATTGAGGGAGGTCATTAGGCCCATTATGTCTGACGGACCAGCACCTTAGTGATCCAGCTAACAGCAACTCATATTCAGCCTGGGAACCCTGCAGCCCAATGGTATCAATGTGGATTTCACAAGCTTCAAAATCTCCCCTCCCCCAATCGCATCCCAAAACCAGCCCAGCTCGTCCCCGCCTCCCTAACCTGTTCTTCCTCTCACCTATCCCCTCCTCCCACTTCAAGTCACACCCCCATCTCCTACCTACTAACCTCAGCCCGCCCCCCCCTTGACCTGTCCGTCCTCCCTAGACTGACCTATCTCCTCCCTACCTCCCCACCTACACCCACATTTACTGGCTCCATCCGCGCCTCTTTGACTTGTCTGTCTCCTCTCCACCTATCCTCTCCTCTATCCATCTTCTATCCGCCTCCCCCCTCTCCCTATTTATTTCAGAACCCTCTTCCCCTCCCCCATTTCTGATGAAGGGTCTAGGCCCGAAACGTCAAGCTTTCCTGCTTCTATGATGTTGCTTGGCCTGCTGTGTTCATCCAGCTCCACACCTTGTTATCTCGGATTCTCCAGCATCTGCAGTACCTATTATCTCTGATACTTCTACTTCTAGTTCTTCATTCATAGCCTTATAACCTGGAGCAAACCAATTCCTTAGCCAAATACCGTAAGAATTCTTTCTGAATTGCCCTTCCAGACAGTGAGTTCTGGATCCTCTCAACCTTCAGTGTAAAATAATTTCCTTTCAAATCCCCTCTAAGTCTCTGATCACGTACCCAAATTTTACGTCCCCCGATTATGGACTCTACAAAGACAGGGATTAGGTAACCCTATCTGTTCTATCTGGACTCCTCATCATCAAATACACTTCAGTTAGGTTCCCTTCAGTGCTCTCTCGCAGCACATCCAATCTTTCCTCAATAACTAAAATTCTCCAGGCAACAAATGTAGAGTATTTATTAAGAGGCATTTGAATGCCTCTGTCTCCATTGGTTGCCATTATGGCCCTTAATCAGCCCTCCTCCTTCTTTAATTAAATTTTTTAAATTCGAAGCAAACCTCTGTGCTTCCTTGATTTCTTTTTTCATTCCCATGTTTGCTTTTGTAAATTCCTTTAATTTCACCTGTAAAATTTTTACACAATTCCAGAATTTCTGCAACATTAAGCTTTCAATAATGTCATTGCTTCTGTTTTTCTCTTGCTCCTCTCGTTTAAGGCCTTTGACATTGAAAGGGCTTGGAGTTTGTTGGTTCAATTATCTTTTCATTAAGGAAACACACTTGCTCTCAATCTAGTCTGCTCTTCCTTCAATACCTCCCACTGATCTGGCACGGATTTACATTCGAGTCTCTGTTTCCAGTCCACTTCAGCGACATTAAACCTGAATCTATGAGCTGTTCTATTTGTGGTGGGGTCCAGTGTTCACCCTCTTCTTCATGTTTTGCCCTCTCTTCTCCTACTAGTGGCATGAAATAGACCTGTGAGGGAGTGAAAGTGATTTACTCCTCAAATGCAGTGTATTTGGTGAAGGTGACTATTAAACAGAAGCAACAAATTAAATAAAGACAGGATGCATGGCAACAGTAGATAAAGAAATGGGTAGCTAATTGAAATGTGTAAAGTAAAAATGATATTCTGGCAAAATTTATTTCAGAAATGATGCAAAGCAGTATGCCTAGTCAAGCACAAATGGGTAAGGGGTTTAAATCACATGATCCAGTTATCAGCAAAAGTCCTCACTTTTCCTTAACTGGTTGTCAATAAACCAGCTGTAAAACTGCATATAAAACCTGGTCACAAGTTCTTATTCATTCCCAAGCATGTCTTCTGAGTGAGGTTCAAATTCTTCTTCTCATCTCTGATGCCAAGTATATCCCTCCAGTTCTTGACTGCACCCAATAATAATTCTAATAATTGAATTCCCCTTGTGCTATGCTCATGATATATTCTGAACATATATAATTCCCATTGGTACATTGTCCTTTTAGACAACCACAAAACTATAGATGAATGTCATACACACTTAGAGCATAGACTGGAGTCGAAATCCCTGAAAATTAAAATACTTGGTTAAATTGAGCTGAGATTGCTGATTCAGACCTGCTCAATTTAATGGTATCCATAGAATTCGGCATTCTTCAGATTAGAAACCTCTTCTGCCTTAACATTACTGTTCACATACCAAAGAGAGATAATAATCTTCTTGGAACATCAAGCAGGTCCTGTTAGAAAAGAAGAACAGCCCCATTGCAATAAATAAAGAACTTTTGAAGTAAAGAATGGAATTTTTCTAACCCTTGTGAAAAATGGACAATAGTGAGAACTACGGGAAATTTTGATGAGAATGAAGAATGTAATTCACGATGTCCAGAAAGGAATTTCTGATTGCCCTGTTAAGGTTTCAACAGGTAGATCAAAATCTTGCTGATAAATAGTAACGACCTCATTTTCATGTATTTGCATTTATGTGTTTGCAGTAACCCAATTCACCTTATTTATATGCATCTTGCAATTCTCCTGTCCTCTCCTGAGAAACTAGACGGCGATAATTCCCGACTTGAAAGTCAGAGAGGTTATCTGGCAGATGCAGTGTACTGTTTATTCACTGCTTGTTCACTGCAGGAGAGGATGGATCTTCTAATTCATCACCCTGGCCACCAGGACCTACAGGTCCCTATTTGGAAAGCGGGATAGCAGCTGCCCTTCACGATACATTTCAATTTCCTAAACGGACCGTGTGAGAGGTAGTTCGAACTTTGCAGCATATGAAGTGGTGCGCAGTTGGATTTTAGATATGGCACCAGAGACTCGTATTTCAGAAGGTGCTGGCAGCGGGAATTTTGCTCCTTCTGCACTATGATTGCGCAAGGATACCGCTGAAGACGGTAGTTGCATAATTAATGAGCTGAGGAGCAGAAGATAGCATGAGAAACATTGGTGCGAGCCATGAGGGGACACCCACCACAAACTTCCCTGAATCTAGCATGTAGCTTCAAAAGGGGACAATCCAGCTCAGTTCTAATATGAAACACACAACAGTAAGTTATACTACAAGCAGTAATGAAATAAATGACCAGATTAACTCTTTTTGATGTTCTCTGTGATATGCATATTGCTCATGACACTTGGGAGACCTTCTGCTCTTCCTCAAGTAAACCTCTGGCTTCTTTGGAAAAAGAAAGATTGTATTTAGTTACAATGTGATGTGATGCCTGAGTACTAACACAGATAACTTGTGATTGGGGTAGAGGGTTGTAATCAATTTTTTTTGTATTCTAGTACAGGGGCTTGCTAGTAGTCTGTGGTGAAGGATAGACAAGGATATGGTGGAAGAAGATGCTCTAGTTTTCAGGAGCATTTTATATTCCTTTATTACATACTTGCAACTAGAAACATGCTACATTAACACTGAAATTTATAAACGAATACAAACATGAGATTGGTGAGACACATGCATCTCCATCAGGAGGCAATGCCCAGTAGCTTTATGTCAAACTGTCCAATGCTCCATCCAGTGGCTGAGCTATATATCAGAATGGGTGGAACTCCACCTTAGCCCAGATTATCTATTTCATATGCATTACTTTATACAATGCAATTCACAACAACCAAACACTCTCTATTGTCTTACAGTAAATAAAGCACTTTTGACATGCATTTATTTTTATAGTGAAAACCTAACAGTCTATTCATATCTAGCAATATGATAATGACAAGTAGACTGCTTTTGGTATGTGGATTGAGGAATAGATATTGAACAGGACATCAGAATGGCAGGAATGATGCATGGTTGCAGAGCTGAGATGTCGGCCAGAATTCTCCATATCTCTAAGAGTTAGGATGGGCTTCTTCAGCAGTAAGAAAGCTACTCCCCCCTCCCCCCCACCCACTGCCACTTCCCACCTAACCATGAGCGGTAAACCTGCTGGATGAAGTATGGATAACTGGTGGGCTTTCCTGACACTCAGGTCCCACATGAATGTTATCCCTACCCACTTGAAGATGCTGGCCAATCAGAGAACAGTGGAAGGCCCAGGCTACTGACTCCACAGTGGTGTTGAATCCAATATAATCAAAAAAGCCAAATGATTTTTCCTTTGGAGGGTAGGTAGAAGAGTTGCAGGGAGATGGTGGTCAGAGGCAAGACACTGGGGGAGGCTTTCAGCTGCCAACCCCTGCTCCTATTTGTGTTGTGTGTGGGATTCTTCAAACTTGATGTGACTTAGTGTGGATTAGGTTATTTATCTTTCTGGTCTAACTCAAAGGATCTTATGAAGTAAACGGTAATAAGTTTTTGCATTATGACAACTATGTAGGGCTTATATCAGTACACTCTACATTAGTACAGAGGCTGTTAGAGAGCTCTTGTGATCGCTTCTCTGATTCAGAAGGCCAGGGTTCAAGTCCCATCTACTCCACAGGAGTGTCAATCTGAGCAGTTGGATGAAAAATATCTGCAGAGATTGTTAGGGGTAATTCAGACCCTGGTTGACCTACTACAAGCTCCTTCTTTAGTCTGACAAAGTCTCCTTTACAACTTCCTTTGCAAGCATACAATGCTTACTAGACTCAATAAAGTATTAGCCTTTCAGTCAATTAAACAATAATCTGTGTCCCTGATTGGTGCTATAATATGATAAAGCAAGGTTTTCTCCATGTAATCTGGCAGGCAGGCCATTCCACTTTCCCAATTAGGAAGACTAGCATTTTTCCCATCTACCAGGAAAGCAATTTATCCAGCCACTTTCGTGTTGTTAAAAGCCCCTTTAAGAACCTTAATTCTTGTTGGGTTGGCAACATCTACCATGGACCTCTCCACCCAGAACTTAATTGCTGGTGGTTGGAATGGATAATGTTTCCCTGGTGTCAACCTGCCCAATTCTTTGTCTTTCTCACCACCTTCCCAGCCACTTTGATGGAGGGGGAACTCCTACAAAATAATGCTGTTGCTCTCCACAGACACTGCCAGACCTGTTGAGTATTTCCGATACTTTTGTTTATATTCAGATTTCCAGAATCCGGAGTACTTTGCTTCTATAGCTTTGCAATGCTGTCCAAAGTCAAACATAGCTCAATGAACAGTTATTCATATCCTTATAAAATGGACTACATCTGCCTTCAACCGGAAAAGGGCAAATGGGATTTGTTTATTTTTAGTAAGTGTATGAATACAAACGGAAGGAAATCACAATGGGTTTCATTGTTCTCTCACTGTTGGACTATTTGTTTTTGAATGTTCCAGATTGAATTAGATCTTATTGCTCTGATGGAAAATTATATTCCAGACTTACAGAGTTGCTGCTTCAGAATAAGCACATGTAACTATGATTAGAGACTTTAAAATAAACAAGGAATTGTTCACTTGGCAGTTAAGACTATTTAGAGAGGATTAAATTGAAATGACAGAAATTGTGATGGAACCTAAAGTTAATAGTTCAATGTTTATTTTAATTGGCTGATGAATCGAAGTTTCTTATTAAAAATTCAAAAAAGAGAAAGCTGGAAATAATTTTGCAATGCAAACATTTGGTTGAATATGAATGTCTTATTACTGTTTGAGGTAGATAGTCATTAGTAATATTTATGCAAGCAAGACAAGAAAAATCATAGTTCCGAAGAAGGGTGTCTGGACTTGAAACATTAACTCTGTTTTCTCTCTACAGATGCTACCAGACCTGCTGAGTTTTTCAAGTAATTTTTATATTTATTTGTTTAAGAAAAATGATACTCTTAGGGAATTTACTCCCTTTCCATCTGTTCAGTGCTTTGCAAAAGGTGACCTGTCAGCTGCCGCCTGCATCACTGTACATTTAAAACTGCATCATTCAATTGCTTATGGAGTAGTTTACAAAATTTCTCAACTCCTGTAGCGTGCTGGACACTGAAGATCAGACATCTAGTTCCTCACCTAACGTGAAGAGATTTATTAAAGCTAAACTGATCCTTTCTTTTGCTGGCTTTCAGTTCTAAGCCATGGAAATTGCAATAAAGGCTCCTACCACTCTATATTTAGTGGAATAGATTAAAGGTAAGGAGCCATATACTCTCTTTCCGTTAGAGAGAAGCAATTGCTTGAAGCTAACCACTCCGTATGCATGAGGTTAGATGAGGAGGTAGATCTGCATGAACTACCATGACCAGAACGCAACCTGTGCTGTTGTCTTTTTTCTGTACAACACTCTCAGCATCTAGCCAACTGAGTTAATTGATCTTGAGAACAAAATGAAGAACAGAGATGAAATACAACATATATCAGAATGTTGTAAAAAAAATGACTTTATCAACAACTCTCTGTGCAATCCTTGACCATGAGAAAGAATAATTGCCTTTATGAGCTCAGGTTTTTCAGGAAAGTAATCACTCTTTCTTGTCACCGACTTGCAGGCCACCACTAATCACTTGGGCATTGTCTTTGGCAGTTCTTTAAAAACTGAAGCTCTTTCTAAGCCAACTGGAATCCCAAAAAGCAAATCAAAAAATTGCTGTGTGCAGACTTATTGAATACACGACATTGCTTTCTTCAGCAGGGACAAGAGTTGATTTTCTTTTGCCATTAAATAGAGGTAGCTCCTACGTGTAAAGCTAAAAAAAAATCACAAACTGCTGAATTGCCAAAAGGTTGTTTGGTGCCTGTAGTGACCTGGGTCTATAAGCATTGTTGAGGGTGAACAGGAATGAGTCCAAACTTATCAAAATTGACCAAGTCAGTAACTACCATAACAATTTTGCTACCAGAAGAGTGGATCGGTGGAGTGATGTAGTGGTGTTGGTCACAAGAATCTTCATTACCTATTTTAAACGAATAAAGTTATCGTTATCAAATAAAAATCGTTCTTGTTTTATTTTCTTTTTGTACAATTATAGTGGCTGAAATTGCTTCTCCCACTGTTTTGATATAGTATTTTACTCCATTTTGCATTTATAATGGACATAAGTTCTGTGTTTGAAGATGAGAAGATTTTTTTTAATTCAGAGCTATTAAAATCTCATTCATTTTTCATTTTCACTTCTTGGAAAATGGCAAATGAGAAGCATTTTGCACAAGTGAGAACTGACTGTGCTCGCTGACATTGGTTTTGCAACCTTTTTCAAAAGGAGCATTCATTAATGATAATTAGGTAACACTCAAATAGATAAAGGACACAAGGTACAACATTGTGTTCCAAGCTATGTGCAGCATACTGCTATTTATACAATTCATTAAAACACTGTGTATTTCATCCAATCTTAATCACCTAGACAAACGTACTCATAAAAAGGAAGAAAAATATGTGGTTTTGGGACTCAATCTTATGTTTTCTTTTGACTAAATGCAAGCTGGGTTGAGCTTTTTGGAGAGATTTTGACTGTAAAGCCTAATGAGAGTGCTTGTCATATCTTAACAAACCCACCTCATTAGCTACGTACCCCACTGTTATGGTATTAATTATGTCCAATTCCAGTGATTCCAACCTCATTTTATTATATGCCATTGCCAGGATGGTTTGCTGCCCAACTGATATCTGCCAAAAGGCTGACGAGCCTTGCTTCTGCGCCACCTTTAAAAGGTCACCGTGCACCCAGATGACTACTGGCGTTCTGAAGCTGCCCTGCACGTTGAAAGACACAATCTAAACATGTCGGAGAAGAGGAAGTGGTGTTATGAATCTCGGACAATGACCTGGTCAAGGAGGCCATGCAAAGCAAGATCATTTTCTTCCTGCAGGACAGACAGAGGAGGAGATTCCACTGGTCAATGGCAGCCTGGTTGTAGATCACCAGACAGGTCAGTGTGTAAGATGATCAATTAGCTTCTCCATTGCACCAGGGTATGTGTCACCCTCTTCTCTATGCCATTCCGTACAATCACATTCTATCTCTGTTGCTGTACTCTTCTCCAGCCAAGGCCCGTGCTTTACCACTGCAACATCTTCGAGCATTTCTGCCTCATCCTGACCCCTGACACCACCTTATACTATGTGTGTTCTCTGTGCTAGCTCCTCATTCTCAGAACACCTCACCAACACCAGCACTAACAGTCATGCCACCCACTCTCATCTCACTTAGTTCCTCCATTTCTGCCATTGCAGGACAAGGTAGCCCAGCCCATTAACAGGGCAGAAAGAACCAGGATAAGTGGACCAGGGCCCACTATTAGCCTCCTCATCCCTTAGAAGGAAGGGCTGTTGTGCCTGGCAGGTGATTGGGACCTCTGCAGTGGGGTGCGGAGACATCCATGTCCTGCCAACTGAGTAATTGCCAATCTTCACATTAATTCCTCTGTCAACCTCATTGATTGCAATCCAGTTCTAATGACTGGCCATAATGCTTGCTCTCTCCATCTCTCTCTCTCGTTCATGTCTTGCATCTTCAACATACACCATCACTACCGCAGTGAAATGGCCAGCTACCACAGATGCCACCTCTAAGGATGAGAATACTGAGACAGGCTGATGAGTCCGAGTGTGGCCTAGAACCTTCAGAGTCTGGTAGAGAGGAGCACACGCTGACACTCCAATGCTCCAATCATTTGTCCTCAGAACTGAAGGCATGGTGACCATAGATGGAGAACCTGGCGCTCATTCTAGATGTCCTACCTCACAAGGAGAGAGGGCAGTGCCAGGAAGCATCCAGCTGGAGGAGAAACCACACAGAGACACCTCAGTAGTCTCCTCTCAGGACAGTCCAGAGTTACTAGGCCCTCCAAGTTTACTCGGCCTGCCCCCACTCCTCCCACCATTGGATATTCACACCAAGGAAAGTTAACTTGCATCTGGCAATAAGACTCTCAGCACACTTGGTCCATAGAGACCCATATCTGTGCTTCCAGAATGCCCTGCCAGTGTATCGGAAAGGTACATGATAGGTGTGAGTAGTTGGCAAATGCCAGATGCCAGTCTCTGTGGATGAGGGATGTGTGTGGTTGGTGCCTTGGATCATGCCTCAGGTTGCAATTTGATCAAGTGTAACATGAAGGTCATTTTGATCAAGTAGTGAGGTGAATATCTCTGGCTTCCATGCTGATGTTTTTGCTTTCTAACTTTTCAGGCAAATTTAGAAGTATTGAAAGTTGAAAATTAACGAGGTGCATTTGTCCATTAACAAAGCATTTAACAAACATTAATCTCCCTTAATTGGCAACTTGCCACTTCCTACAGAGAATCACATCACACCATTTGTGCAAAGCATAAAAGATGGCATGAGTTGCTCCATATGTCGAGATGAGCATTGCTGGATTTCTCATCTGATTCTGCCACACATCTTGATCCCTACTAGTTTTTAGAAGATGGTAAGGACTGCAGGCACTGGAAGCTAGGGTCAATAAATGTGGGGCTGGAAAAGCAAGGCAGTTCAGATAGAATCCAAGCAGCAGAAAAGTCAATGTTTCGGGCTGAAACCCTTCATCAGGACTGAGGAGAGGGAGGGCGGTGGGGCTGTGGGGAGGGTGGGTGAGATGGAGATAGGCGGATGCAGGTAGAGGTTATTGTGGTTGGTCAGTGGGAAGGCTGGAACAGATAAGTGAGTTGGAAGATGGGGGAAGAGAGATTTTGAACCTGGTGAAGTCAATATTCAAGCCATTGGGCTGTAAGCTCCCTCGATGAAATATCAGATGTTGTTTCTCCAGTTTGTGTCTGGTTTCACTCTGGCAGTGGAGGAGGCCAAGGATGGACATGTCACCAAGGGAGTTGCAGGGGGATTTAAAATAGATGGCAATCGGAAAGTCGGGTTGGTTGGTGCATACAGAGCGCAGATGCTCTGCGAACCGGTCCCCACGTCTGCGTTTGGTTTCCCTGATACAGAGGAGACAACATTGGGAGCAACGGATTTAGTAGTTGAGGTTATATGAAGTGCAGGTGAATCTCTGCTGGATTTGGAAGGATTGCTTGGGGCCTTGGATGGAAGAGAGAGGGGAGGTGTAAGTTTCCATCCATAGCAATTTTCAAGACGTCAAGACTTAATTTTGCAGATTATTAAGTACTTTTGAGCTGCAGACACTGCTGTAATCTTGGAAATCAGCTGCCAAATTTCACAAAGCAAGTTATCACAAACAGCAGCGGAATAATATGTTTTTAGGTGCTGTTGGGGAAAGAATATTATGCAGAATTGTCATCCTCATCTTTGAGCTGGTGGCGTGGAAACTCTGACATTGACCTGAGACAGTGATGCCACCCGAAGGCTGCAGGAACAGCAAATCATATTCAGCCTGGGAACCCTGCAGCCCAATGGCATCAATGTGGATTTCACAAGCTTCAAAATCTCCCCTCCCCCAACCGCATCCCAAAACCAGCCCAGCTCATCTCCACCTCCCTAACCTGTTTTTCCTCTCACCTCAAGTCACACCCCCATCTCCTATCTACTAACATCATCCCGCCCCCTTGACCTGTCCGTCTTCCCTGGACTGACCTATCTCGTCCCTACCCCCCTACCTACACTCACCTTTACTGGCTCCATCCCCGCCTCTTTGACTTGTCTGCCTCCTCTCCACCTATCCTCTCCTCTATCCATCCTCTATCCGCCTCCCCCTCTCTCCCTATTTATTTCAGAACCCTCTTCCCCTCCCCCATTTCTGATGAAGGGTTTAGGCCGGAAACGTCAAGTCTTCCTGCTCCTACGATGCTGCTTGACCTGCTGTGTTCATCCAGCCCCATGCTTGTTATCTCGGATTCTCCAGCATCTGCAGTACCTTTTATCTCTGATACAATTTTAACCCCACTGCGAAGCCTCTTCTAAGGATGCCTACCCTGAAGAAGTTACCCTCCTCCCTCCGGACAAACCTCAGGGAATCTCTCTCCCACTGCAACTCTCTCATCACCTCTTCGGCCTTGAAACTGCTCGACCACGTCCTGAAGCAAACCAGGTACCACAGCCACATCACCTTTCTTAGTACCTGCCTACGGAACCAGATCATCCCCAATGGACTACAATCCACATTCAAGCCTTCCCAATTTGGCCCCAACCGTGACAATATCTACATGGAGAACATTGAGACCCTCCAGAAGCGCTTCTCCCTACGACTCCTGAAACACACACTTTCATCAATGCGCAGGCACCTCCAGGCACTACAATCAAGCCTACCCCAGCTCAGAGCCTCCCTCTCCCAGACCTGCAAAGGACCTCTTCTGTTTTTTATTTTCCGTAGGATCCACAGCCTGAATTCACAATTCTACTCAGCTTTATTGGACACCAAAAACCGTAAGTACAGTAAACTTACTGATGCTCCCCACCCAAAACGGGCTTCCCCCACTCCCCAAATCCCCAGCCGGACCCAGGACCTCCCCCACAATGTACCTGCCGCCATTGGCCACGAGGCTACTGTCGGAGAACCCACTGATGACATCACATCCGCCACCGCCGGGCACCCCACTTCCGGGACAGCGAACGCCTCCGCTGCTGAAACAACCGCCTCCATCACCGAAACCAACACCGTCATCGCTGTTGCCGCCGCCGATGCCGCTCCGCCCACCACCGAAGCAGACACAACACCCGACGCAGACGTAACTCCGCCCACAGCCGACACAGACGTAACTCCGCCCACTGCCTCCACAGCCAGCAGCTCCAGAGGAGACAGCAACACTGAGCCCTGCCGGGTCTTCACCATCCCCCCAGACCTCCCCCTCACTGAGGACGAACGGTCAGTCCTCAGTAAAGGGCTTACCTTTGTCCCCCTCCACCCACATATCAACGAATACCGCTCACGCTTGGATATTGAGCAGTTTTTCCGCCGCCTCCGCCTCCACGCTTACTTCTCCAACCGGGAATCTAACCCTCCCTCTACTGACCCCTTCTCCCGCCTCCAACACAAGCCCTCCTCCTGGACACCACCCCAAGGCCTCCTACCCTCCCTCGACCTCTTCATCTCCAACTGCCGTCGAGACATCAATCGTCTCAACCTCTCCACCCCTCTCAAACACTCCAACCTCTCCCCCGCAGAACGTGCAGCCCTCCACTCCCTCCGCTCCAATCCCAACCTCACCATAAAACCCGCGGACAAGGGAGGGGCAGTCGTAGTATGGCGCACTGACCTCTACATTGCTGAGGCCAGGCGCCAACTCTCTGACACCTCCTCCTACCGCCCCCTGGATCATGACCCCACCCCCGAGCACCAAACCATCATCTCCCAAACCATCCACAACCTCATCACCTCAGGTGACCTCCCACCCACCGCCTCCAACCTCATCGTTCCCCAACCCCGCACCGCCCGCTTCTATCTCCTCCCCAAAATCCACAAACCTGAATGCCCTGGTCGACCCATTGTCTCCGCCTGCTCCTGCCCCACCGAACTCATCTCCACCTACCTAGACTCCATTTTCACCCCCTTGGTCCAGGAACTCCCTACCTACGTC